>NW_004624730.1:46791365-46815767 GCF_000247695.1 Heterocephalus glaber | reverse complement strand
GCACTATCTTTTTTTTTTTTTTTTTGGCAATCAAACTCAGGACCTTATGCTTGCAAGACAGATGCCCAAACAACTGAGCTAAATCCCCGGCCCAGGTTCCTTTCTTTTAATATTTCTGTATTAATTTTTTTGTCTTGGAGATGCTTTATTCTGATGTATTTGAGGTTGACCTTTTAGTTTTATTTCTCATATTACCAGGGTAAGAATCAAGTGTTTAGACAATGTGTATTTATGAACACAACTTGTACATTCTTTCTAATAATTATGCAATAATGTCTATTTAATTTTAACTTTATAGAATTGAGTGTGTTTAGTGACAGGTCAATGTAGCTGGGAGTCTTGAAACCAAGGTTTTGTTTGTTTGTTTTTGTCATATGTTCACTCAGGCAGTGTGTTTACCTCCATTGCGGAGTAATTTACAATAAATAAACATGAATAACACCAGGCCAAAGAGTTAACAGTCTAGCAGGAGAAGCTAATCAAATGTAGAGAAAGAATGACTTTAAATCCACCAGAAAGACAAATAATTATATTTGACTGGGCTCATCATATAAAGCTTCATGTAATAAGCAACAAGAGATCCTTAAAGATAACAGTTTGACAAAAGGCACAAAGCTGAAAAGTGCAGAGCATTAAGTAGTGTGTGGTTTAGTTTCCTAGAAATAATGAAGTGGGAAAAGAGCTGTGATTACTTTAAAAGGCAGAAAGGATTCGTGAGAGCCTGATTTTAGATGGTTACTGCAGAATGGCTAAGAGGTATACCCCTTATGTGAGGGAGGTTGGATACACTTAAAGATTTGAAGCAGTATAAAAACAGGATCAGAGGGAGGCTTGAGGGAGATCCCCAAAACCCTAACTGGTAACCTCGGCTAAGGTCTTTACTATGTCATAACTCTAGTTTTGCATCTATGTCTTATAAAGAAATGATATTTTTGCTCTTTTTACCCTCATGAATGAAGTGCAAAAGGAAATCTGCTTAAACCATCTTCTAAACCAATCACAAAGCCTAAGACAAATTTTCTCCTTAAAAAATATGCATGATGAATTTTAAAAGAAAATAAAGACCTTTAATACATTTATTTTATTTATATTTATTTTATTATATGGCAGTTTTAATGTCTGAAAGTATACCTTCATTTAAAACATGAAGGAAAAGAGTTTGGGATAGCATCGTATTTGAAAATCTTTGATAATTTTTCATGACCGATGTATAAAAAATTAAACCAATGTTACTGGCTGTGTAAACATATTTAAATTTTTAAAAAGGAAAAGAAAAAACACAAAAGCGAGCAACAGTCAAGAAATTTCATTTAACTGCATTTTGTAGCATGAATCATTTCCTTTGTTTCTTCATTGGGAATAGCCTGCCAGGGCTTGATGATTTACTTAAATGGAGAAAATTTTACAGGCCTACAATATTAGGATCCTTTATTAACTTTTACATTTTGTGGATAAACAAGAGACAGAACATTAGGTTTCCCAGAGAATATAAAATCTCCCCTTTTAATCAAATGTTCAGCTTTAAAATCTCAGCATTCACAGGCATTCTGTAAACACAACAAATAAATTGGTTTCTCATCCAGATCAATTGCTTACCATGTCAAGACAGTTTGGGGAAAATCTGTTAAGGAAAATTCATCACCAGTAGCTTGGTGGTCTGTACCAGCTCTCAGGGCATCACTTACTTTCATTACAAAGAACACCACCCCAGCCTGCTGGGCAGGAACATCCACTCCTTCCTTCCTGGCATTTGCCTCCATTCATGCAGTCTTCACAGCGCAAACTACAGTCATGTCCGAAGGTGCCACCTAAACAGACTGGAGTGTGGTTTCATCTCAGTTGGCTCATGACTGTCTACATAACTGAAAATGGACATAAAACCCTCTCTTTTCCAACTTTTGATCTCAGCGCATATTTCTTAGCTTTCCAGAAAAACATAATAGCCAAAAGAAATCTTTTAAAATAGAGCTTACTTCATGTTTCCAATTATAGCATTGGAATATTGAAAGTCCTTTCTTAAAAGAAAAATTGCTTCTGGGGACTGAACCCTTGGCTTTGTAAGTGCTAAGAATATCCTGTACCACTGAGCCATACCCTATCTTTATTTAATCTTTAGGAAAGGAAAAACAAAAAGATAAAAAAAAATCATCATTGATTCCAGAATGCAAAACTAACCAATATTCCAAGCATTTTGGTATTTTCCTTTCTAGGTGTTTTTATACATAGTCTTTTTCCCAAAGTATATTTTCACACTAAAAACTTAATATACATGCAGAAAGTATCTCAAGTGTATATTTCAAAAAAATTTTATAATGTAAACAACCCAATATATGCTACCCAGCTGAAGATATACAAAATAACCAGCCAGCCAAAATCTCCAAAGTAAATTGTTGATTCTCAGTCAATAGCCAATTATGTACCATTTTGATTTCTGACAAAATAAATCATGATAGTTTTTCCTTGTTTTATAACTTTCTGTAAATGTAGATATAGAGTATGTGCTCTTTAGTGTCAAACTTCTTTCAATATAATATTGGTAGCACTCATCCACTCTGTATGTATATAAGCTTAGTTTTTATGACCATACAGTATTCCATCGCATAAATGTACCTCAATGCATTTATTTGTCTATCCTGCCCTTGAAGGAGATTACCTTAATCTGAATAAGTTTTGAGAGACTTGTATTCCGTTATTTCAGGCTCATTCCAGTTTTGTTCCTGTTTTTAGGATGAGGCGTTCAGGTGGCCCTGATTTAAAAGCTGTCACTTTTATCAAGTCCTCTTTTCCTTGATAGCCCCTGAGGTCCACCTTCTGTCTCCTCATCACTACTGTACAGCAAGCCCCTGTGCCTAGCTCTTCACCTTCTTAACAGTTGCCTTTTAGATTTCCTGGCATGGCTCACAGATTAGAAAATGGATGGAAGGCAAAGCAATAGAGATGTCTCTGGGTTTCTCCTTCTATATCTTAACAAATTTAGTGGTGTTCTGACTCCCTTTGGTGTGCAAAACTACTTCTAGTATGATCCTGTTCATTTCAGAACATTATTTTTATGTAGAAGCATTTATTATTATTACTACGATTTAACCATATGTTATGGTATAAATACTAAGTTTCCCCCAAAAAACTCATTTAGTGAGGGCTTGATCTTCAATGCAGCAATGTTCAAAGATGGGACTTAGAGATGTGGTGGGATTATGAAAACTCTTAACTTCATCAGTGGATTAATCCAGTAATAAAATCATAATTCAATGGAATTATTAAGACACGATGAAAATAGGAGGTGGGGCCTAGTTGAAGGGAGTGGATCATGGGGGCTTGACCTTAAGAACTATATCTGGTCCCCAGTCTCTTCTCTCTGACTCTTCCCCTCTCTCTGTTTCCTGGCTGCCACCAGGTGAGCAATTTTCTCCACCCCACCTTAGGTGCATAAGCATGAAACAAGTGGGTCACAGGCTGAAATGTTTGAAAAGGTAAGTCCAAATAAATCCTTCCTCCTTTATGTTGTGTATATATTTGTCACAGTGATACAAATCTGACTACCATGTTATAGCATCAAAATATCTCTGCTATTCTATTGAATGCCTGCTAAAGCAGTCATTAAACCTTGATATTGTTAAATTTCAACAAATATGGGTAGAATGAAAAGAGTTTCTGTTTTACAAAGAAAAGAAAACATAGCTGTGGAGTGCCTGCAAACAGCTGTTCTTTTCCCCTTTTTCTTTATCCTCTCTTCTTTTTTAGACAATCTCACCACATGGTCCAGGCCAGACAACTCAGCCAAGGCTGCCCTTACATTTGCAATCCTTTTACCTCAGCCTCTCAAGTGCTAGAAGTATAGACATGGATTACCATGTCCAGCTCACATAGTTACTTTTGATAGAGGCTGTGCTAATTCATTTTGACCTGAAATGCTTTGATGCTTGAGTTCTATTTTTGTATATATAAGAAAAACTGGTCAAATTTTGACGATTTTTTTTTTGGTTTACCTAAGCATAGTAAACAATTGTCTCTCTGTATTTTAAAATCTAGAAGAAAATTGTATTTTAAAGATGTTTAAAGTGAATTTCAATTATATAAGAGACTTGTAGTAGAGTTTTCATAATTAGAAAAGTTAAAAGTTCCCAATTCTTCTCCCTACTATGCAATTTAAGTATATATACCTACATGGTGCCCTTTTATTGTGTAGAAGGAAGAAAGATAAAAAATGATAGGTTTGATATGAAGCTCTGAAGAATGATTTTTTCCCGACTTTTCTTGCAAACTTTATGTTAAAATATTTGATGGCTTTAAATGTTGATAATGAAATTGTCTATAACAAGATATGAATTGAATAAAACTAAGGAGAGCTGGGTATGAGATACATTCTTTGACTCACCAACTTCGTGCAAAACAGTGAGTTCTTGTAAAGCTTTTTCCTCTTCCTCTTCATCTTTGTAAGAGGGAGTCAGAGAGGTAGCAACATAATGAAGCAGTTGAGGTGGGCTCTGGATTAGAAAGCCTGGAAAGTTCACTTCTAATTCTTGTTCTTCCTCTAGTTCATCATCATATAAAGCTAAGACCACAAAGTAAAAAGCTTGGTTTCAATGTATTGGTTAGAAGAAGAAAACACAGAGGAAGGGTTGAGAGAGAAATGAGAGTTTGAACTAGACAGCCAAGGTAGGGGGTAACTGAAAGGGAAAGCACTTTGAGATGGCCATTTCAAAAGTCTACTGTAAATCAGGGTGAGAAACTGCTGGCACAAAATTGAAGTTGTGGCAGAGAACAAAAGAAAAAGGAAGAAAGACTTCAGTCTGTAAAGAGAAAGGGGAAGTCAGGTAAAGTTAAGGAATAGGAGGTCTCCATTGTTCCTGTAGAACAAGACATGGTGGAAGTCCTTTAGAAGAGACATGGTGATGTTCTTCAGTGACTTTCACAGGTAAGTTTTCATGTCACGGCCGATTCTGTAGCCTTCTTTACAAGTACAGTCATATGTTCCCACTATTGGACACTCATCCACTTCTAGGAAAATTAGAACAATATTTGCTTTATGTGTTCCTTTTGTGACCTTTATTAGCCAATAATAACATGCTTGCTGTATAGAAAGCCAGTATAGCACCAAATTCTTTTTCATGTATTTCCTGCCAATTACCTATCTCTCACTTATTTCTAAACACACTGCATTCATCTACATAAGCAAAGCTTTCTGAGACCTTGCTTATGAAGTTTAAGTGAAGAACATAAAACTTAAATTCAATGGTTTTAGGTAGTGCATCATTTTGCAGTATGTTCATTCACTCTTAAATTCAAATATGTAATGGAACGCTTATTCTATGGATAGTTCTATATAGTATTGTGGAGAATTTTAGATATGGGAGAACTTCTAAGCCTTGACTTGTTCATATTGCTTTAGACTTTGGCCAGTGCGTATGCACAAGACAACAAAAATTCAAAAATGTGGCTGAATTTCTAAGCTTAGCCTTAGATTGTGGACAACTTCTGTTTAGATGTATGCATGTGAGTATGTACATTCATGCAGTATAGTATTTTTTTGGCCCCGTCTGCTTGAGAGCAGATGGTACATAAATTCAAAAAGTTTTTGCTGGCTCTGTTAATTGGATGAAATATCATACATGGTAATATACTCTAGTGTGTTTAGTATATATAGCTATCATAGTTGTGTGTTGTGCTGTTATCTATACTGCAAGGTTGAGGAAGCTTAGCTACGTATATGAAAAAACTCACCTGTCATCCTGAACAGAATTTAGGCATTTATTTTTGTTAAAGAAACACTATTTTCTCTGAGACATTAAAGTTATATATTTTATCTGGTATTGGGGTAGATATTAATCTTCTGATCTTTGATTTTGGGAAAAATATAGTTCAAATTAATGATGATGATTACAAAATGAAAATTTAAAGATTATCTTTTTAAGATGACTTTAAAGTAAGTAAATCACAGCAATGGCTTATGTGAGCTATTCTTAATGGTATAAACAAAGTCAATTAACCATACTCATTACATTCAAACTCCCCTATACTAAATTAAAAAAAAAACCTTAAGTATGAAAGGGAAGAACTAATACTAACAATTAAGCTAGATGACTCATCTTTAAAACTTGCTTTCATTATATTAGTATTAGATATACAAGGGATTCTGGTAAAGATATTTGCTCATAAAATCAGAATCCTTTTGTTACTGCATTCTAATTAAAAATGATTTTCAGTAACCAACTATCTGATTCCAGTAAAGCTGATTAGGGATGATTTCTATGACAGTATGTTATGACTATCCAGAAACTCTCATCTGTATATATTATAAATAATTTTATATAACATTAAATAGATTATATATTAAATTAGGTAAAAGGGATTACAAACCAATAATATGACAATAATAGCTACTTCCAGTAGAGTGATTTCTCTGTCAGCCACTGTACTAGGCAATTAACATTGCAGTCTTATTTTACTCACTGATTCTATTACTGTATTAATTTTACCACTGAGAATCTGAGGCACACCAAAGTTAGAGCTGCCCAAGTTCATGCAACAGTAAATGGTAGAGCCACATGGATATTCAAATCTCTTCACTGTCAAAACCTTCCACCCAGCAGTTTCTCCTCCATTAATTGCTCCATCACATCAGTTATTTCCTGTTAGCCCTCAGGAATTTACCATCACATCCACACCCATCAGAACTGATCACAAAGCCTTCCTGACAGCTGCATTCATAGCCTCCTAAATAGTTGATGCAGAGCTGGGCACAGCAGGCTTCTCCACTTTCACATTCATCAAGGTCTGAAGAAGAAAAAGACATTTCTGTTACTGGAAATACAGGGATTTCACATACCTTTAGATGCTCTGAGGAGCCTCATTTCCAAATTAAAACTTTTATAAACCATTTTCCATTTCTCAGGTCATATAGTAAAGACATTGAATGAACTATAACACGAAAGTAATGAGACCCACTTTTGGTTTATGTTTTCTCATACACTTCTTCTCTACCCACTGTTGATTATGAAAGAATGTAAATAACCCCCAAATGGATTTATAAGCATAGGAAAAGAGATTTTGGCATTTTTGCAGTTTAAACAGTAATCTGAATGAATGAGCAGAGAACTTGAAGAACAAAAAAACAGCATGAGAAAAAAGAGCCAAAAATTCCACTTAGTAATATTTGACAGCTAATAAAAGGTGACAGTCTTTATTCCATAGTATGTGTGTTCTTCTAGAACTTCAGATCAATGAATGTTCCCAAGTTCCTCTCTCACAAACAGCTGGGAAGAGAAGTGGTAAGTATAGTTCTTTGAGGAAAGATGCTTATTTTCAATATTATGTTTTAAATTATAGAATATTTCAGAGCATTTGCTTACACATTTATATGGTGCTTTGACTAGGATGTATGAAGTCTGGGTTTTTTTCTTGTAATTGTGACATTACTCTGCAATATACTGTCAGATGAATAGTTTTCTAAATAGTGATCCTTAAGCCTCTTTCAGCACAACTGTTCTATAATTCTATCTTCCTAAATGTTTCTTCTTAAGACATAACTGCCCCAGGGAAAATAAAAATGCACGTTAAGATGTCAAATTGAAACTCTTCAGCCAATGAACAATCTGGTCCGAGTTTTGAAGTGATTATTTCTAACATAATAGCCATAATGCCTCTGTTTTCCTTAGGCTGGGCATCTGGGAATTATATGGTCAAGGTTTTGGGTCTAAGCCCTTGCTTCAATTCAACCTTCTCTGTTTGTTGAGCTATTAAGTTGGGTGGCCTGTCACTGCTGAGTTTACAGAGTCCTATTGCTCTATAACTACATGAGCAGCCACAGATAAAAAAAGGTCAGTGTCTCAATTAACCTTGGAAAAGGTATCAACCCAAGGAAATAAAGACAAGAGACAGGAAGGAAAGAAAATGCAATCAGTCAATCAAGGCAAGGGGTCACCATAAAATATCTAAATGAAGGTCACTTGGACACAAAACATTCTTTCTCTTGCAAAATATCACAAGCAGTGCCACTCACAAAATTCCAGATGATATTTTTCCTTTTTTTACATGAATACTTTGTTAGCTTTTCAAATAGCTTGAACATACACAATAGATAAATTTTTTTTTTTTTTTTTTTGGCACTGGGGATCGGGTCCTTGCACTTGCAAGGCAGGTGATGGAACCACTGGGCTAAATCCCCGGCCCCACAATAGATAATTTTTAAAAATTAAGTTTCATTTTATCTAAAATATTATCCTTATGTTTTCCAAATTTCCAAATTTTTAATTCAGTTTATCTACATTTTTTTAAAGTCTCCAATAAAACTAAAGCCTTAAACAAACAGGTCTCAGCTAGCAAGGAACACAACTTGCATCACATAATTGGAGAATAAGTCTCTCAGTTTGACTGTTACTTAGTGATCTATTTTGAAATTTAACTTCACTGTCATTCTTTGGGGACCTTTTCTTGGTTTTTTTCATGGATACCATCTTTAATCTAAAACTCCTATGAAACCCCATTCTTCCCACACCTTTTTTCAAATGCTATGTGACTTCAACCCTCACATCAACAGTTTTCTAATTTTTTGATTTCTATTCAGATCTTATTTGCTGCAATTTTGATTGCTTATTTTCCCTTTTAATTTTCCTCTCCTTTGGTGATCATATTTTATCTAAACTGGCCAATATTGCAAGTGTTGAATGACATAGGAACATATACCATTTATGTGCACATGAAAATTTAGCATTGAGAGTGGACCACCAATAGCAACCAGACAAAAATAAATAAATAAATAAACATTACAGCTCTGACTTCAGAAAAGCTTTTCTGTGAAAATCTTCATCTTCTCTTTCTAACATAAGCAGTCACTGAATAAAGCTTCATAGGATAGAAATTTTAAAAATTTTAATAACTGGTCAATTGTTAAATTTACTGAATTTATCAGTGGTAAAAAATTTGCATTCACCTATCTATAGCTTTCTTTCAAATTGTGTTGCATACCCATCTAGGTTTTAGCACTGAGGTTTTGCATTTGGTCAAGACCAATCGACTACTTGCACGTTGGCTGACATATTTTCACAGTTCTTTGCAGATTCTCATATTTTGAAAAATAGTTGATATTGAAATAAGCTAAAAAATTCTTTCATTTTCTTTATGCATATTTTTACAAAGCATCCATAGCTTTAATCTAATCCTATGCAAATAAGCAAAGTTATTTATGTGGGCACTCCAAATGAATCAGTGTCTTTACACTAGTGAATATTTGGTACTTAGAAATAAATACTTTTCATTGTTGGAAGATGAAATAAACTTGAACCATAAACAATGTAACATTCTCATGTTTATTACTGACATCTCATAAATATGAAATTTTTGCATTTTGACCTGGGAAATGCTATTTTTTCTAGCTGTGAATAAGAAATTTATTAAGTTCTACTTTTTCATAAGCTAAAGATGACACCAAATTATAAGCTACAAATAAAAGGTTTAGCAAAATTTCAACTTCCCTTATCCAATACTTGAATGAGAAGTAAATACAGAGGGAGAGAGGGAAGGATGGAGAAAAGATAGGGAAGAAGAGAGGGAGGAAGGGAGGAAGGAAAGAAGAAAAGAAGGAAGTCTTCAATATTTTCCATAAATATAAACATTGCCAAGGTAAAGGAAAAAGGTATAGATTTTCATTACACAGAAAGAGGCAAGAAAAGCAATTAGTCTCAATAGGCTAACCTTTATAGACTCTGACAGCAAGGTAGAAAACAATGTTGGACCAAGAAATACAAATAATGGCATTGTTTTTGTTTACATAATTTAATAAACCTGAATACTGCAAAATTCACTGAGATTCACTGTTTAGAATCATAGTGTCAAGTACTTAAACTATTGACCGTCACCTCTTTATTTATACTTTAAATCATTTCTCAACTTCCTGAATAGCATAAAATAGACAAAAGATTTTTAGCATTCCTATTATAATTTTAAAGAGAGGAAACATAAAGTATCACAGAAGAAGACAAGCAAGTATGGTATCATAATTCCTAAGTATGACAAATCACTGTTTGAGAGCTTAAAAGTGTCCTCAGAACCAGGGCACATGAGAATGTGATGTGATGTTTGCTATCCCTACTTAGAATAGACATTCCTTTATTTTTACTTCACAAGGTATACGCTAAATGGTTCATTATAAGGGGAGGCTATTGTTCCAAATGACATAAATTTTAATGATACATTGGAAAGTTAGCTATTAAAATGGTTTTGATTGGGATATCCAAAGAATGATTATCATTTCACAGTTTTTTTTCAATACAATGTTCCTGCCAGTTGAACCTTCAAACCATTACTAAATTGAAAGCCAAAGGAATGAGTAAGTTTTCTATTTAAGATAGGAAGAAATGGGGTACATAGTAGTATCTGTTGTTGGGATACAAATTACATTCAATAGTTAGACAGACCTTAGAATAATTTTGGGGACTAAAACTATTAACCCCATATATTTTGTTAAAACACTTTTAATCTCATTAATTTTGAGGCAATTTCTAACTGTAATGTTATTTTCTGCCAACTAATCTTTTCTTTATCTTTATCCAAGTAGCTAAAGACACTGTTCAATCTAGTTCTTGGAGTTTAGGAGATGTGGCTCTTATAGCAGTAAGTATGAAATTGAAAGGGCTAAATTAATTCAGAGCAACTTTAGAATGAAGATGGCATTTACCAAACTTACCTATGCATGTTTTCTTATCTGAATCCAGCTGGTGTCCATGGTTACAGGAACAATGGGGCCCACCAATTTCATGTTCACAGTGATGGGAACAACCACCATTGTTCTTTTCACAGCTATTGACAATTTCCAATTCAATCCCTTTCCAAAAC
The DNA here is from genome assembly GCF_000247695.1 of Heterocephalus glaber. The sequence goes on along the minus strand of NW_004624730.1, from coordinate 46,804,937 downwards.
AAGCAAAAGAGGGCTATTAACATAACAAAAGAGAAACGTGAATATATGTCAACAATGGGCACACTTTCTCTTTGAGAGGATAACAAACTTCATTGGAAATTTATCAACATTTTGTTTATATGAAAGTAAAAGTTTGAGGGCTATTAAGCATTATAAATGGCTATACCACATTGAAATACTAATACATGCAGAAATAATGTTAAGTTGATTAAGTGAGTTAGAAAGGTAATGAGTCCACCAATAGTTATTAAACCTTTATTTTAAAGGAACTGACAGAATTGTCAGTATTTTCAAAATATAACAATATATGTGTTGAATCAATGACCAGAAAGTAAACAGTTTGTTTACTGCTGACATTTCTATCCTCAGCTAATTGTATATTATTATCTATCCTTTCTAGGGTCTATGAGTACATGAAACTACTGTTAAAAATAGCCTTGAAACAAAAGAGTGTACACAAAACCAGTGAATTCGCTGATCATATATATATAATTAATGCCTTGTTGATATGCTAATCAGCTTTGATGTACATAATACTCGCTTATTATATTAACATATTTTATTTTAAAAATAAATTGTCCAATCCTGGTTTATACTACCAATTTGAGGTATAGTGGTAAGTATCGACCCCAGCACATTAATGCCAATTGTCTTGAGCACAGAAGCATGAAATTCACTGATTTGGTAAGTGAGGATATGGGAAATCAAATAACATTATGAATCAATGTTAAAAATATGGAATTACTCTGACTGCTGGTTTTGCCATCAGAGTCTACCATTCTTTATTTGCATTGTGCGAAGACACCCTTCTTACTGAGAGTGTCTATATTAGTTTATGTCCTACTAGTGTTAACTCTTGAATTCTTTCGAAGAAGAAAGATACCTTGCATAACCAGCTCATAACAGATGTTCAAAAGTAGGTCTTGAGTGACTGAAAAACTAAAGAAGGATAATACCAATCAATTTACTGTTGAAAGTAAGAACCCCTTTGGATTTAGAAATAGTCTAAAACTGAACAAAATTAGAAAACTAAAAGAAAGATTGAACTAATTTTTTTCAGCATACATTAAAATGTACATTTTAGATAAATAAATTTTAAATTAACTTTCTGATAGTAAAGGAGGTACATGGATGTTTAGATCAGAACTATTTCTTTAGTAACATTTATGGCACTGTTGGCATTAGAAGCCGGGTCTCCCAGGCCAGCTTGTTGTATTATATGATTTTTCCACTCTCAGCTTTCAGTTAGTTGAGTTTAGTTTAACACTCATTTTTAACATTTCTTTTTGAATGATATTATTCCAGTTAAATGAAAATATTATAAGTACTCTCACTTGAATGCCTAGCCCTATACTATACAAATGAATATATGTAACATTAAGATTTTTTGATTAACAGATTAAAAATATGAAGTTAAGAAAGATAAAAATTTTGCCATGATAATAGACTTAATAAGATCGAATATTCCAATTCAGAAAAGTTTTCCTGCGTAATATCATGTGTAAATGGAAAACAATTTGACAATCAATGTAACATATTTCTCGCCAGAGTAATAATAGTAAGAGAGACAGTATGTTATAGTAGAAAGAACACAAAAGTTAAAGCCTGATTATCTAATATATTAATAAATCACTTTATATATCTGATTCTCACTTTTTACCATTATAAATTTAGGGAGTGAGTTATATCAAGACCAGATAATTAGTGGTTTGCAGATAATATGGAATTCGATTATTAAGGTGTTTTTAAAATCAAGAAATTTCCCATAAAATTCTGGACTTTTACCTTTTTTTTCTAAAAATAAAATTTTTCTGTTTTAAAGACCATGAATATAAACAATAACCTATGTTATACTCATTCCAAAAATAGTTTGGCACTTTTTATAAACTTAAATGTATGTTTATCCTATGACTTTCCAGACCCAGGTATTTATTGAAGAGAAATAAAAGCTAAGTTCACAAAAAGCCTGTATATAAATGTTTTTATATTTATAAATGAATGGATAAAGAAAATGTGGTTTTTATATACAATAAAGTACGACTCTGCCATAAAGAAGGATACACTTGAGAGATTTTTTTTTAGGTAAAGAGATGCACCTCAAGACCATACCTTTGAGTAGTGAAGTAAATCAGACACACATGTTTAAATATCACATTGTTTTTCTTGTGTGAGAAACTGAAAGCATATGTAAGGACCAAAATGGATGATAGATAGTGGGAAGAAAATGTTCAAATGGGAAGGGGAGTAGGGAGGGGGGAGTGGGACAGAAGGAAGGAAAAGGAGGGGAAGAAGGTTGAAGGGAGGAGAGGGGGATGGGAAAAAAAGAAGAATCAAGATATATTATGTCTAGGTACAAATTCCCTATGATGAATGTGATCATTCCATATATCAAAAGTGTACCAATAAAATGAATTTAAAAATAAAGTTGTAGTTCATTGGTTAAAAAAACCTTTTTAACAGCTCTTCATAAATTGCCAAAAACTGAAAACAATTCAAAACTCAAATATTTTAATGGGTAAATAACAAACCAGCTCTGTTATTCAATACAATAAAATACTACTCATCAAAGAGAGTATTCTTTAGGTAAGAAATAAGTTGGTTGAATTTCAAAGTCATTTTATTAAAGTTTCTATACTGTAAGAGTCCATTTATCTAATATTTTTGAAAAAATGAAACAGTGATGGAGTACAAATTAGTAGCTGTCAAATTTTAGGCATAGGGGAGTATTCTGGGGTTGATGAAACTGGGCTTAATTATTATTGACCAAAAAAATAAGAACCAAGAGAGATTGTGTAAAGGTGCCAGTTTCCAATGATGAATGTCATTATATTGTACACCTAAAATGTACCAATAAAATTAATGTTTAAAAAAGAAATAGTGGTTACATAAATCTATATCTTGTTAAAATTGATAGACCTAAATGACAAAAAGTTGATTTCATTGTGTGTTACTTAAAAGCAAAACCAAGAGAAAACATAATGCTCTGCAAATGCCATATTCCTCTTTGGATTCTGTCACACTATCTGATTCCCTGCAGCATGAGGCACCTAGCCACGCTTGCAGTCTTTTTTTTATTTTGCCTTCTAGGAAATCACATTCTCCACATTTTGCTCATACCTTCTGGATATTTTTTCAGTATTTCCTGAACCTCTACCATATTCTAGTTGATACTGAGGTTCTCATCTCAGTTCTCTGTCCATTTCTCCAGAGGCACTCATTTCACAGACAATCCCACTCATGGGTTAAATACAATCATCCAGCTCTGATGCCTACAAATTTCAAGATTATTCTATGTCGTTATAAAAATAGGCAGAAAGGACATACTTGGCATTTCTACTTGTCTCATCTAACTGTGAAGATAAAATTGTGATTTCTGAACATATCCCTCTCTCTCAGCAATCAACCTTTGCTTCTACTGGACTTCATATTTTGGTAACAGTCATTTCCATTCACCTCTTTTCTAAACCCCAAACCATTCATTTATGATACTTATTTGCATTATATTCATGGCAGTGATTCCTCTCAGTTTTACATAAAAAACAAATCCCAAATCTGGCTAACTGCCTTAATCCAAGCCAACATAATAGCTCACTTGGATGATTCTAATCTTGCTTTCACACACACCATCCCACTGTCTAAGCCTTACCAAGATTTTGCAGTGATTTTTTAAATGAAAACCAAATCACAGTGCTTGTTCGAAACCACCCACTGCCATTTAGAATTCAAAATCATACAGATACTGCATGATGTGATTTGAACTTCTTCCTGCCTACAACACTAGCTTCATTGCTTCCCTGTGCCCTAATTCACTCTCTCCAGCCAAGACTAGCTTTTTAACTGTTTCCTGAGCACATCAAGTTTAGCCCTACCATGGAGTCCTAGTCCTCACTTCTCTTTTTTTCTTAGAACTTCTTTTTATTATAAACAGGTTGAGTATTACTTATCTGAAATGTTTGGAACCAGAAGTGCTCCACATTTAAATATTTTTTTCAGATTTTAAATATTTGTTCATGTATGAGGAGATATATATATCTTGTAGATGAGAGCCAAATATAAATACAAAATTCATTTATTCTTCATATCTACCTTATGTGTGTAGTCTGAGGGTTGTATGGTACCTGCATCTTACCTGTCTCACATTGCATAAGGTCAGGTGTGGAATTTTCCACCGTGGTGTCTTGTCTTGTACTCAGAAAGTTTCAGATTTGGGGATATTTTGGAGTTTCGATTTTTGAATTAGGAATAGTCAAAATGTATCATCATTATGTGTCAAGATGCTATATATTATTTCATACTCTTCCATTTTCTCTGTCCTGTAAGAATTTAGGTTCCATAAAGAAAGCTTGACTGGCTTGCTCATCATTGTAACCTCAGTGCTAAGGTTGGTGCCTGGTGTGTGGTGGTAATTATGCAGTAAGCATTAGTTGGATGATTCAGTGACTCTGGACACATTGGCATAGTGCCTGCTCCCTCTGGGCAGCACTTACCAGGAAGGAAGCAGTCACTTTCCTCGTTAGTTCCAGAACTTGCTCTTCAGCCCAATACAGTTCCCACAACTCCTTATTTTCTTACATTTGCATTGCTTTTCACTTGTCTATTTATTGCCTGTGTTGTGTTTATGTTAGAGTTTTGATTTATAGAGTAGATCATACTGAAGGTACCAAAAACTGATAAATTTTCCAACAGTTAACAATTTTTCAAAGGGAAAATAAGAATGTCTATGAAGAATTTTATGTGGGCTCTCCATATTCTTGCTGTTTTCCTGTGACATTGCCTCAGTACTTACTCTGCTGATGGCAATTTAAATTATATATAAATGATACTATGGTAACCTAATTAAAAATGCAAAAGATTAAAATAAGTCCAAGCTTTGATATATATGTGTAAGTTTAAATTTGAATTCTTGATCCAGATAATAAAAAAATGACTTATTATAATACTTTAAAAATTATACTTAAGGGCCGGGGATTTAGCTCAGTGGTTTTGCCACCTGCTGTGCAAGTCCAAGGACCCGAGTTCGATCCCTGGTACCAAAAAAAAATTATACTTAAAAAATTTTTAAAATGACCTTCGCTGTTTGTCATGGCTAGTAAATATATTATTTACTTGATAAATAAAATACGCAGTAAATCTGTACTTAACCATGATGTATCTGGAACTTTATAATTTCTAATCACAAGATAGTGAAAGCTAAGGCATAGCTCACTATGAGGATTTAATCATTGTATTATAAATGTTTTGAAACTCTTTCAGATAAAATTATAAAAATATAAGTATTATTTTCTAGGAAAAGATAAAGGAGGCACCCTAAAATCTACTTGTTAGATGATGGGCACAAAATTCACTGTTAAATGCTGCTATGCTCTGAAAAGCTTTACTCTGCTTGCAGATTTTGAAACACTTCAAAAGACAAGTCTTCACCAAGTTTTGCATGTCAGTAAATACTGAGGTCTGGTGAGGACTACAGAAATAACTCAGCCAAATGGTCATATGAGGGAAATAAACATGAAACTGTATTTCTATAAAATGTTCTCAACTGTACGGAAAACTTCTTTCCCAAGTAAATTCCATAGAGAGCTTCATCGATACCCATAATGATCCCGTCTTTCTTGATAATAAGAATGCCCCAGTCAGACTCCAAAGATTTTATTTCATACATTTGTTAAAAAATACTAATCCCTTAAAATTATGGCCATATTTAAAACTAAATGTTAATAAGAAATAAAAATCTCATCTATATTTTTCTCTCTAAAGTATTTCTTGGAGCCTTTCCAAAAAAAAAAATAGAAGACTAACTTTTGAAGAAGTTGTATCCTAATTAGTAGTCTATTTCTGCCTTCATCTTGTTTAGTTTGCTTATTAAAAGGCAAATATCACTGTTGCAAAAGTACAGTCTATAAACAGTAGAAATATATCAAAGATTTTAAGGTTATATTGCCAAATCAAAAAACAGAATTTTATGCAGACAAGAAAAATGCGGAATTCAGTGGCTTTAATAAAGTCTCTATGAGGGAATCTCAGGTAAGAATAGTAAATTATTTATTATACTTATCACCAGATTTCTCTTGTTGATTAACACCAATAAAAAGACATATGTGACATTTAAGGTATGTAAGTACCTTAAACACATTATGAAACTGGACAAATAATATATAGAGAGCTGAAAGACCCTAGTTCAAATTCAAGTTCTATAATTTATTGGTTCTGTATCATTGAGTTTTTGACTTAAGCACTAAACGGATACTTTACTAAGATATGAAGAACTGGAAAGAGCATCTTTGGAATAAGACTTGCAGTCAAAAGTTCAGTTTAGCTCTATCAAATTTACTGTATTTACCAGTTATGAGATGAAAGGTATTGAGTACATAGTTTAGAATATTCACATGTAGTGAAAAGAAAGAATGAAGCTGGGAACATAAGTTTGATATTATGATGGAACAGAAATGGAGAGAAAAGCTAGGAAAGTGTAGTAAGACAGAAGGAAAGAAAGCATTTCAAGAATACTAAAAGCGATGCTGAGACATCAAGTAGGATAAAACTAGAGAAATTACCATTTGATCTGGCATGGTGACAGTGGAGGGGTCCAGATGAAAACCTAGTTACTACAGGCTGATGAGAAAATGCAAAGTGAGAAAGAGGAGACATTGATTGTACTCATCAAGTCCTTGCTGTGGAAGTTCAGGTGGATGTGGGTTCATGTTAGGGTACTGTAAAGACATCTGACCCTTGTGACATAGAAAGCTCTTGGCCATATTGTTATGTTGATAAGGAACAATACAGAAGGTAGAAAAGACAATTCAGAAAAGAGGAAGGTAACTGGAAAAGCAAAGATCTTGAGATATTAGCAGACTGGAAAAAGAAAAAAATGAAGACACTGAGAGAAGAGAGAATTTAAATATAAAAAAGAAAATAAATTGTTGATGTAACAAGTCACTTAAGAGGCGGCAGGGATGAAAAAATCTGACATAAAAATTTGAAAATAATTCTGTCATTTGATAAAGGAGAGAAGAAGTAGAGATGAATGGTGATGGAAAGTACTAGGATAGAAAACACAACTTGAGGGAATTTGTACAAGAACTAAGCTTATTAAAGCAGGAAATGTGTTTCTTTACAGATTCAGCAATGAACTAGTAGGTAAGATGAGAGAGAAGGAAATGGCTGCAGTAGCAGATACAGCCAGTAGCTTAGTATATTATCATTTTAATATAGTCCTAATAAAGGATATATTAAATTGTGTAACTGAGCCTAGGTAAGGAATAAGCTAAGGGTAGAGGGCATTAAGCACAACTGTTTGAAGAGAAGAGGTAGAGGGATAAGTCAGTTGAAAAGAAGCCAAGGGAGTGAGCTGCTTTAAAGACATATGATAAATGGCAATGAAGGAAGGAGTGGGAGGAAGGGCCAGTGTGGAAGGCACACAGTCAAGCACCCAATGTGTCAGACATGGAATCACAACCTAGAAGTGCTCTTTCTACAGATGCTTTCCTTCACTACAGCCAGCTTCTTTTCCTTGAGTTTTGCATTGGGATCTATAATGTTTAATAAGTATTACATAGCAGAGGTGATAAAGGAAGGCAGATGGTTCAAAAAGAATAGTGATGGGCTCAGAGTCTCAAATCAGAGTTCTGAGACTTCAGCCTTTCCCACCGTGATGGTTAATCTTGACTGTCAACTTGATGGAATCAATAAACTCTTTGGAAATTAGGAAAGCACACTTCTGGGTGTGTCTGTGGTGTATTTCCAGAGATTTTTAGTATGTGGGGCAGCAAACTGAGCAAAGAAGCCCTACGTTGAATGTGAGCTGCACCATTCTCTAGGTGAGGGGCCTGGATGGAGCACACTGGAAGAAAGAGGAAGCACATCAACAGGGTCTCTCCTTCCCTTTGCTTCCTGGCCTCCATGAAGGAAGCTGTTTTACCCTGCCATGCCCTTCTGCCATGATATTTTTCCTCACCACAGGCCCAGGAACAGTAGAGCCAGTCAACCATGGACTGAGACTCACAAAATCAGAAGCAAGTACAAATCTTTCCTTTCTGAGTTGATTTTGTCACAGTGATTCAAGCTGACACAATCCCTACACTGAGTCAAAACCAAGTCATTTACTTTGTTCTTTATCCTTTTTAAAAATTTTCCTGTCTTCATCTTTTCCTTTTGTTTTCTGTGCTAAGATTGAACTCAGGGCCTTGGAGAGTGTAGGCAAGCACTCTACTACTGAGCTACAGCTTAAGCTTGCACACCATTTTCAGTCTGACTCTGAGCTCCTGTTTCCTCAGCTATAGAATGAAGGAGGGTGGATTTCTCAGTAGTCACAGTCACTGTACCCAGTGGACAGTATTCTCAGGAGCTGCTGATCTGGCAAGATGCTCAGTGTTGTTCTTTCATTTATTACTTGTTTAATACTTGTAAAATGCAAAGAAGTATGAGCTGCTTAAAGAGGCGTGGTGAATGGCAATGAAGGAAGGAGGAGAAGGGCCAGCGTGGAAAACACATCAAGCACAGTCCCCAAGCTGCAAGCATTGCCACTTACTGTAACACCGTTTTCCATTAGCTCCCAGTTCAAAGCCTGGCTGGCAGACACAAGTGAAAGATCCCACTGAGTTCACACAGAGATGACCACAGTGAGCAAGCCCTTCAGTACATTCATTTATATCTGCAGAAAGAGAGGCAACAACTATGTCTTAGCAGCTCCAATTAAGATGTATTTGCAAGCTATAAAAATGAACTAAATCCCCCCCTACATTTAATCCCTGACATTCTTTAAGAGTAAATATAGTAGAGGCTCCATTTTCCTTGTGGGAAAGGAGCATTTGTAAATAAACCAATTGCTTATTACCTCTTAATTTTGTTCTGATGCTAATAAACACTTCTTTCTATGATATTCTACTGCTATTTATTAAATGAAAAGAAGAAAACAAAAAGCAGGTCTAATTTATCCCTTAATAATAGAGGTAGAATCATGGCAATTTCTTTAGGAATATTTATTGTATTGTTCATAAAAAATAGCATCTCTCTGATTTTAAATAGATAGCATATGTGTCCACAGACGGAGATTTTTGGCCTTTATATATAGCATCAATGGTTTGTTATACATGTGACTATTACAAGACAGGTGACGTAAACACTGGTATCTTCTTTTTCTCCTGACAATGAGGACCAGTTTTATTCAGTATTATTCCAGTTTTCTGGCCAAGTTTCTGGTCTTCCCTTTTTATTAGATGAGTTTCATCATCCTTCTTTTGACTAATGTTTCTTCTTCATACTGTCCTGCATGCCATCCCTGCTAGAACTTTTAAGAGAAATCCTCATTATTCTAATGTATTTGCAAAACTCTAAGTAGAGTAGTTTTTGAGATAGATTTTCTATGAATAATGTGTCATATTAAAATAGATGTTTGAAAGAGATAATAGGGATTTTTTATATATATTATATATATGTATATTTATATATGTATGTATGTTTCTTTCTACATATATTTGTCATTGTCCAACAAACATTAAACAATAGCCTGTTCTTGTCCAGGGCCTGAGTTAGGCAGATTCCATAGAAAGACAGGGCCAAAGCAGAAATGTTCTCTGTTAGAAAATATGTTTAAAAAATCCATACATCACTTCTTGGCATCTTGGCTAAGATCAAATGTAAAAAATCCATACATTTTTTTCTCTAATTTTTGGCTTAATGAAAAAAAGCACTAAATTTTATGTCTAATTTTCTTCCAATTTCTCAAAATGTTGGTCCCTTAAGTCAGGAAACATTTTTGTATTTTTATATGTAATCCAAACAAAATGTTTATTGTTTCATGAAAATGTCATGATAAAAATGAAGGGGTTTGTGATTTTTCAGAAGTTATTAAAGACTTCCCCACAGGAATGATTTCATTTATCAGTCCTGGTCATACAATAATTTATCACTTTCATCTTTGAATTGCAGTATCTGTTTTGCTAATTCTAGGAATCAGAAACATATAACCTTGTATTTACAAAGTTCCTTTTTTACTGTAATTATTCCTAACCTCTGAGAATATTCATGTGCACATACTTGCTTTTCAAAGTTAGTCCTACCTTCTGAAGCCTATAATAAAAACCTCCCTGTGTGGTTATGGAAAGTTCTGAAATAGTAATTCTGGAATTCACTTCACAATAAAAAATAGAAAACAAAAAGCATTAATGCTGAAACTGCACTAGGTCATTTATTAATTGTAACTAAGAATTTCACTGAGTTTTGATAGCATTATAAAAATATCTTTCAGCATGATCAAACAAGAATTTAAATGTTCCTTTTAAGCATAAATGGAAACACCTTTTCCCCTAGCTGCTCTAACTGTTCAAAACTGAACTACCACAAAATTTCAAACAATTACACAATTAAGCCATCAGCTTCCGTTTCCTACCCTCACAGGTCTTTTTGTCTTCAGACAGCTGGTACCCTGGGTGGCAGGCACACCTGGGCATGCCATTCTCATTCTGACATATGTGAGCACATCCATTTCCACCTGTGCAGGGGTCCATCTCTGAAAGCAATTAAGCATTGAGAGTTTACAGTTTATCCAGTTTAGAAGGATGTGCACAGTGGAAAATGGACAAAGAAGAATATATAAGGCACTGGAACCATTGGGTTTCCCACAGAAACGTGGAAATGACTCCACAAAGTCCTCCCCCATTTTCCTCTGGAACTCACTCAACAGAAAGTTTTTCCGTTTTGCCATCATAATCCCAAACCTGGAAAAATCTAAATGTAGCTAAAGGCTAAAAGAGGATTAGCTTGTTGTCACTCTTCCCAAAAGTATATCTCCCGTATTCTGGTACCTAAATTTAAATGAAGAATCAATGGAAATGTGTTCAGAATACTCTGCAGTTTTCCTCTTTCATCTTTTCCACTTCTGGGAGTAGAAAAACCAACCTTAGATCCTGTTTCTTCCTTCAGTCTGCTCTGCCTCTGAACAGTCAGTGTCCAAAAAAGGGCAGACATAGGAGACAAAGGGAGGCTCCTAGCTACAGATGGCATGGGATGGTGATAAAGAAGTTCAAATATGATTCCAATTAAGTAAGTTGACCTCCTTTCCCCCTTCATTTGCTCCTGTGGTGACAAATCTTAGTCATATTCTAAGTTCAAAGTAATACAAAGCCACACAACTTACCAGGAGTACCTCCACCCAATTTTGTCAATTTTCGAGTGAAGTAGTTCTGGTCTAACTCTATGAATACAACTTTACCTATCTTACAGGCTGCTAGTAGCTCACAATTTCTACTTCTGCTTCTTGCTTTTTTCATACTGAGGGATTTAGCTGAGTTGTAGATCAATTTATGAGTATTACTATTTGAATAATAGAATATCTGAAATATAGACATAAGGTATTTTTTAATGTATTTAGGTCCTCAGCTTATTTCTACATTTCATGGTTTTCAGATTTTGCAGTTTTAAGAAATATTGCTCCTATTTATTTTATTGTTTTTAATGCTGTTGTGAATTGAATTGTTTTCTAATTTTATTTCTGGATTGTTCAATGCTAGCACACAGAAATACATTGATTTTAATGTGCTGATCTTGTACTCTGTAACTTTATTGAATTCCTTTTATTAGTTCTAATAAATTTTGATGTGTGCTCTTCAGGATTTTCTTCTTTGTTCCTATTTGGTTTGCTTTTCATTAATTAATTGTAAATAGTTATTTTGGTACAGTGTGATTAGAACTTTCTACACAGAGCACAATATCATGTCTTCGGCAAATAGTTATTTTCTTTCTTTTCAAATATGAATGCTTGGGCTGGGGATTTAGCTCAGTGGTTTTGCCGCCTGCTGTGCAAGCTCAAGGACCCGAGTTCAATCCCCGGTACCAAAAAAATAAAAATAAATCAAATATGAATGCTTTTTTATTTTATTTTCTTCTCTTATTGCTCTGGGTAGAACCTCCAGTATAATTTTTAAACAGAAGTAGTATGAGCAGACATCTTTATCTTATTCCTGTTCTTAGAAGGAAAACTATTTCACAATTAAGAATGATGTTAGCTATGGGCTTTTATAAGCTCTTTTTACTAGGAAGATCCATTCTAATTCTAGTTTTTCAGATTATTTTATCATGAAATGGAATTGAATTTTTTCAAGTGATTTTTCTTCTTTAGTGAGATGATGATGTGAATTTTGTTTTATTCTGCTGATACGGTTTATTGTATTAATTCATTTTCAGATGTTCTACTAATGTTTTCCTATGATAAATTCCCCCTGCATTCTGCATAATGTTTTTATGTTGTTGGATTTAATTTCCTAATATGTTGTTGAGGATTTTTGCATTTGTACATTTAAGATATATTGAGCTATCATTTCTTTCTTGCAATTTCTTTGGTTTTGGCATAGAGGTAATATTGGCCTTATGGAATGAATTGGGAAATATTCTTTCTTCTATAGTTTGAGTTTGTGTTATTTTTTCATGGTTGTTAGCAAGTGGTTTTCTCCTGAAGATATCTTGGTGTTTTGGTTTGTTATGCAATGTTGATTTTATTTCCAGCTGGGTACCCCAGTGTAAATTCCCTATAGTTTCTTTGGCTATGATTAGTGACATTGAGCATAGCTCATACCACATTGGAGACATAAAAACCCACTGTTTCTTTGGGTCTCACAGAGCAGTACGTGTAGGGTGTTCGCAGTGTAGTTATTCCTACAGAGGGGAAGGTGGCCTCTGCCAAGTGATGGTGGTTTCCTTAGGCACTGTTCATATTGACTGTGTTCCTTGCAACGGTCTCTGGAGCTGGCCACTCCACTATATATGAGTGGCCAGAAATATTTGCCCCCTAATTACACACTGGAATGAGCCCTGCTCTGTGGCACAAACATTCAGTCTTGTCAGGAGTGCACAATTAGGCAACACATGAGTTGACTGATTCAGAGGATCTGCATGACTACAATAGCAGCAAACATTGTACTAATCCTCTCTGCTGTTACTGTGGCTGTGCCCACCCAGGAGTGGGACCTCAGACCCCCACCAGCTGTGCACACCTGGGGAAGGGGACACTTCAGGAGTTTTTCTCTCTGATTCTTTCTATTATAGTACTTTCCAGGAATTGGGCAGGAGTGGGTTATAGTTGTACCTGAGCAATACTCCTCTGAGGTGTGTGCAAGAGTGAGCAAGAGTGTAACATGGTTAGCACCAGGCAAAGCTTCTCTCTGAATGGTCTTAGGTTGTGTGTCTGGTGCAGAGCACAGCCCAGCTGTGATGGTGCTGTTTGACATGGCTCTAGTAGGCCTATGTGAGTGGGGAGCAGTAGAACCTCAGGGTTTTCTCTTTGGCTTGATAGTGGCAGATGTCCTACTACCCACAGAAACCGCATGTGAGCAAACACACCCCCAGGCTCAGAGGCCAGGCTCCCCAGTCTTATCCCCTGGTTCTTTTGTGTTTTTTTTCTTAAATTCTTTTATTGATACATTTTAGGTATACAACACATTTACATTTCTCATTGGGAACTTGTACCTTTATATGATGTATCTTGGTTGTTACTTTTCCCCATTCCTAGCCCTCCGTTCACCCCCTCCACCCTTCCCTATTTACAAAGACTTTATTTCCATTTTTTCCGTTTCTCATCATTTT
>NW_004624730.1:46764064-46786560 GCF_000247695.1 Heterocephalus glaber | reverse complement strand
TCTAGATTTATTAATCATGTCTTTTACTAGGAGCACAATCTCTCCTGTTATCTGAGAAATTATTTCTGATTTCATTTTTTCCAGATCTCCTTTTGTTGCCAGTTCAGTGGGTCCAGGTGGTTGAGTATCAATGTTCCATCTCATTTCCCTTTGGGGTTGCTGTAGGTGATCTGAAAGTCTGGTTTTGAAACTTATTTATGTGTCTTCTCATTTCAGATTGGGGTGGGGTAGGGGTTGCTGTTGGTGCCCACGTGGCTGACCTCCACTGAGCCAGGAGCAGCGGGAGGGATGGTGGCCTGGAAGCCCCTTCCTCTGGGCCAGGAGCTGCAGGAAGGATGGCGGCCCAAAAGCCCTTTCCTCTGGGCCTGGAGTGGTGGGAGGGTTGGTCACTCAGAAGCCCCTACCTCTGGGCCAGTAGCAGCGGGAGGGATGGCAGCCTGGAAGCCCCTTCCTCTGTGCTGGGCCCATCCCCTGGTTCTTAAAAGGATGGCACATTCTGTTCAACTTTTCTGGAAATGTTTTCATCTGGTTTTGTTATATGTGATATGCTGGCTTTATAGTATTCCTTATGCTTCTAGCCTCTAAAACATGTTGAGTAGCCTTGGACTCATTTCTTTCTTAACATCTGGTAGAATTGAATTCATCCGGCCTGGTGTTTTCTGTTTGGAAAATTATTATTTATTTGATTTCTTTAATGCACATAAGACTTCAAATTGTCTATTTCTTATAGGAGTTTTGGCAGATTATGTCTTGCAAAGAATTGATCATTTATATTCTGGTTATAAGGTAAAGTAGACAAACTCAAAGAACTATCTGAAGATTGCAAAAATCCTCAGGGCAGGGATGTAGCTCAGTGGTGCTGCGCCTGCCTGTCAAGCACGAGGCCCTCAGTTCAAGCTCAGTTTTTGTCCCCAGGTACCAAAAAAAAAAAGATTACAAAAACCCTTTATAATCAGTAAGACAAGGTGAAAGAAAGAGTAATAAACATATAAGTATGATTTAACTATAAATAATTTAATGTAGTTGACATTTGTAACAATGTTGGTTGATAATTGCAGAAAATACATTATTTTCAAATCCAAATAGAACACCAAGCATGATAGATCATATTCTGAGTCAATATAAAGTCTCAATACATTTAAAATGTATTAAAAATGTCTGTTCATCTCAGATGCACATTTTTTGATCAGGTCTTTAAATTTGGGGGGTCTGAGTCTTTTAAAATTCTTCATATATTCTAGGTATTAGTCCTTTGTCTGAGGAACAGCTGGCAAAACTTTTTTCCCAGTCTGTGGATTTTCTTCACTCTGTTGGTGACTTCTTTTACTATGAAAAAGCCTTTTAATAAGATGAGATCCCAGTTGTGGATTCCTTGTAATATTTCCCATGCAATTGGGGTTTTTCATAAAGTCTTTGCCTACCCCTATGTCTCTGAGAGTTCTACCTAGTTTATCTTCCAGCAGATTTAGTGTTTCTCTTTTAATATTTAGATCTTTGATTCATTTTGATTTTAGTTCAGTGCATGGTGAGAGACATGGGTCTAGTTTCAAACTTCAGCATATGGAAAGTCAGTTTTCCAGCACCATTTATTAAAGAGGCTCTTTCTTCCAGTGAAGATGTTTGGCTCCTTTGTCAAATATGAGGTGGATAAGTGTGTTTGGAGTTGTTTCTGCATCTTCTAATCTGTTCCACTGATCACTGAATCTGTTTTTTTGCCAGTTCCATACTGTTTTTAATCACAATAGCTTTGTAGTATAATTTCAAGTCAGGGATTGTGATTTCCCCTCTTCTTTGCCTTTAGAGGGGCATGGAAAAACAAGAAGAATCAAGATTTACCTTGTACAGGTACAAATTCCCTCTGATGAATGTGATCATTATGGAAATCTAAAATGTACCAATAAAATAATTAATTTAAAAAGATAAATAACAATAACAAAATAGAGAATATTTTATGTGTGTGTGGCTTACATTAAAGACAAAGAAATTTATATTTCTTTATATCCCCTTGGATTCGGGAAGCTCATTCAGAGAAACTATCGCATTTATTCATTCTGTTCTAAGCCACCCAAACATGTTTGTCTAATAAATGACTAAAACTGTTCTATAGGACACTGTAACTGACATTTCTCCTTTTACATCATTTGTAAAAATCAACACAGAATGAATGAAAGACTTAAATATAAAGCCTGAAACTGTAAAACTGCTAGTAGAATACATAGGATAAAAGCATCTAGATATTGTTGAAAACAATGATTTTTTGGATATGTTCCCAAAAATACATCAAGCAAAAGCAAAAATAGAATAATTGCATTACATTGAAGAAAAAATTTTTGTTACAGCCAAGGAAACAATCAACAGAATAAAGAGACAACTTATGGAAATGGACAAAATACTTGCATATCATGCACCTGATAAAAGCTTGATAGCCAAGTTATATTAGGAACTGAAATACTCCATAGGAAGAAAACAAATAACTCAATTGAAAAGTAGGCAAAGCTGGGAGTATAGTTTTGTGGCAGAGCATGTTCTTAGCATGCATGAGGCTCTGGGTTCAATTTCCAGCACCAAATAAAAAATGGGCAAGGGTCACATATACACATTTCTCAAAAGAAAACACAAATGGATAACAAGTATATGAAAAAAATGTTCATTTGTTAATCATTAGGGACATGTAAATTAAAATTATAATGAGATACCACCACATACCTTCTCATACCTTTAGAGTGGCTATTATAAAAATATAACAGGTATTGCTGAGAATATGGTCAAAAGAGAACACTTTCACATGTTGAATGAAGATGTAAAAGTAAAGCAATATTGAAAGCAGCATGAAAGTTAATCAAAAATTTAAAAATAGGTGTACTATATGATTCATTAATACCAATTTCTACTTTATATTGAAGAAAAATTAAATCAGTATGTTGAACAGATATCTGCACTCCCTTGTCCATTGCAGCCAATATATAGACTCATAAGAGCAAATATGGAATCAACCAAAGAATCCATCAACAGATGAATGGAGAAGAAATTGGTTTGTATGTTTTCCTTAAATAAAAGGAAATTCTGACATGTGCAATAACACAGATGAACATGGAGAACTTCTACTAAGTAAAATAGGCCTGCCCTAGAAAGACAAATATTAAATTATCTTACCTATATGTGGAATCCAAAAGGTTGAATTCATAGAAGCAGAGAGAAGAGTAATAGTACTTGGGAATAGCAAAAGGGTCAGAGGAGGAGTGAGGATATTTTCATCAAAGGGTATAAAGAGTGAGTTAGACAGGATGAGTATGTTCTATAGAAAATAGTGACTATAGACATCATACATATTATACTGTATAATAGAAAATTGCTAAGCGAATAGATATTAAATAGTCTCATTATCAAAAACAAGCTCAGAGGGCCAGGGATTTAGCTCAGTGGTTTCGCTGCCTGCTGCGCAAGCGCAAGGACCCAAGTTCAATCCCCGGTACCAAAAAAAAACCAAAAAAACAAGCTCAGAGGTGAGCTGATGGTTAAATTTATTAACTTGACATAATCAATTTACAATGTATGCATGTATCAAAACAAAACATCACATTGTACATTATAAATATTTCTAATTTTATTTCTCAATTATACCTTAATAGAGATGGGGAAGGGTAAGAACCTTGGTCCTAATAAAGAAGGTGACCTTTTATTTTAAAAAATCATAACTTATCTATGATTATATATTTTCCAAATTAGAGATATGTTTCTACTTTCCATACAATATATTGCATAAAGTCAGAGAGATATTCTTGGATTATTTTTAAATGAATTATACACTTATTTTTACAAAGTATAATATCAATTTATACCTCTGCAAATTTAAGGAAAACTTCTAAATCTGTGCAATTGTACACCAAGGCAGCTAAATGTTATTTTATTATACTCAGTGACACAAGATTGAGCTTAAATTCAAAATATTTTCTCAATAAAAGATGTTATATTTCTTTGAGTTTCCGGTGAAAATGTCTTTTCAAAGTTAAAGGCAGGATTACAGAGTCCATGGAAATGATCTAATTCCAGTCTCAGTTTGCTAACTCCAACAGAGATTCACGGAAAACTTTCTCAGAAACGTATGTTGGTAACCTCTATGCACCTGTCCATAGATCTGAGTGTATTTGGTAAGGCATTTTACCAGTCAGAGTCCCTTGATTTCATTTATATCTAACTTCTTCTGGATCTCCAGTGATGCTTTATCGTCAGTGATTCTACTCATGAAGTTGAGATGTCCCTGCTTAAAAAGCACCTATGAAGCTAAACAATGTGCATTTCATATATCAGGACACAGTGACATTTTACTGAGAAATATGTGTTAGCCCCCCAAAATATCATCCTAAGAGAAATAGTTTGGCTATATTGCAAATAACCCCCCCATACCCCCAATAACTCCCTCAGTTGTTGACATTTGGAATATAGCAGACTCCCTATCTATGCAGTAACACTATTATTAAGGGATATCTAGAATTTTAGCTTTTCTCTCCTTTGGATCAATTCCTACTCATCATTTAAAACTCAATTTAGCTATGGTCTCCTCTTAAAACCCTTCCTTAAATCCCAATAGGCTTGCTTCAATGCTATTCTCTGGGGTCCTCTTAATGCACTATAGACATCTTTACCACTGTGCTCCTACATTCTCTCCTTATGTATTTGATGTCCCTACTAAATCAGGAATTTTTGAAGGTGGGAACCTTTGGTCTTCACATGAAAAAACTCCTCATTTTAACTCCAGTGTGTGGCACATAATACAAACTTGAAAATGTCCCTCAGAAGAAGGAAATGAAAGACAAAGTAACATGTGAGAAGATTTTGAAGAAAATAAACAGGTTTTCCATTTGGTGAAATACCAAGTGACTATTCCAAGCCTGAACAAAGAAATCCTCAAAGCAAAATGACATAGAAAATCATTTGGAACGGTTTCTTTGAAAAGGACAGAAATCCTCCTAAATCTTTACATTTTCCTTTTAAGTTTTACTCATTACTAGTATTATTCATTTCACACACTCACTTTATCTGTTCAAGTCTCTCAGAAAGTTCAGACTTAATTCTAGCACGGCATTATGGATCTCTTTCATCTCATCCCAGATAAAATGCCAGAAACCTATTTAATTATGGAAAGAAGTGCAGTTGCCATTAGAGTTACTAAAAGCATAACGAACATGCAGTTCACTCTGAAGGCTAATCCAAACCAACTCAAGTTAGGGCCCATATGCGGCTTACAAGGGTGTTTACACATGAAGTGCTTGCTACAAATC
Source organism: Heterocephalus glaber (assembly GCF_000247695.1). Next base: position 46,781,281 of record NW_004624730.1, on the reverse strand, counting down.
TAAGATTCATAATTGGCAGCATCCTGGTTTATGAGCCAGTAAGATTGTATTCATCACACTACAAGACTTTGTACTGACTAAATGATGAAACTAGCCACCACTTCCTATGCAGCTATAGTTTAGTCTAGCTGTCAATTTGGCAGTTCTCGGGTTGCAAATTGTGAATACTGTTGCTTAGCATTCACGTCTGGTACACATCCCAGCAGTGGCAGTTTATCATCTACAGTCATGTTTCCCAACTATGATCTGACCCATCTGGAGAGCCAATTTCTAACGCAATTGCAGCCATCTCAGACAAGAGGCCTAGTAGTCAAGTGTCACATTCCTTAGGGCTAGGGATATTGTCTGCTTTGTGAAGTATTAATAGATGTAGTGAGAAAACAAATTGATAAGAAATAACCTTTTTTCAAGTTAAGGCATATTACATATTATTTTTAAAATATTCTATTTTCTGAATTTCTTATTATGATTATTGACTAGAATATTCATGGTGACATTGAATATATTAAACTTTCAAAAATAAAAAGCAAAGAGAAAAGATCAAAGAGACATGAAATTGTATGTAGCCTGACTCTGCAAAGGCCACTAGTTCTGGGACCTTGGATCAGTCACTTAAGTTTTGGGCTCTGTAAGCTCCTTATCTATAAATCAAGAAAAATAACAAGTATTTATTTAATGGGGCTGTATGAAATAATTTATATAATGCATCTAATACAGTAACTGGAATTATACAAGCACTCAAATGTTAGATATTATTTGTGTAAATATAACAAAAAGAGAGGGATTAAAATGTTTAAAAGGATAATAATTAGAAAGAGGAAGAAATTTTACAATTTGAGATATTTACAGAAAAACTACTGCGATGGTATGAAAATCATGAGTACATTCAGGCTTATGTATATGTAAGCATGAATGAAATTGAAAAGCTTTAGGAAATCCTTGCGTGGACAGTTAAAAGGATCAAAGCAAATACCAAACTCATAAATATTTACTAAATTCCTGTTATTTTTAAGGCACTGGGAGAGATATGCAAATAAGATATTCTTACTGCTGTTGAGGAACTTAAAAACAACTGTGTATAAAGAGAAAGAGATAAGGAATGAAACATTCAAGTATTGGAAAGAAGCAAAAACAAGAACCAGGAAAGAAGAGTCTCAAACCCAAAAGAAGAGACTTTTAAGAAGAAAGTCAAGAACAAAGTGGATCATGTCTTGAGAAGTCAATGGTCAGCAGAAAGGACTAACATTGTATGATTGTTTCCCTGTGTTAAGCATAGTTCAGGGACCTCAAACATGCTTCTTCAATATATCACTCAAGTAAGATCCAATCATAAGATGGTAACAGAGAATAAGAAGATGACTTTGGAAGAGATAACACTGAACTATGCCTGGAATTCTTAAAAAGATAATGATAATTATATTATAGGTATTTATGTAATACTTAAGAGGTACTATTGTAAGTGCTGTGCATGCATTCTTCCATTTAATCTGCATAACTCAATAAGGTACATACAATTTAAACCTCTATTGTACAGAAAAAGAAACTAAGGCAGATAACACTGTATTCAAGGTCTCTCCGCAAGAAGTTGATAGAATTGGCATTTGTGGAAACAGAAGAGTTCTAACTCGGGTCGTCTGGCTTCTCTGTCTATGCCTGCACTTGACTAAAGTAGGAAAACCTTGAACTTTTTTAATGACAGGTATGGAGATATGGTGTTTAGCAATATAGGTTGTTTTTTTTTCTTTTCAGTACTGGGGATTGAACTTGGGACCATATACTTATGAGGCTGGTGCCGGAACCACTGAGCTAAATCCCCGGCCCCAGCAATATAGGTTTTAAAGAGTGATGAGGGCTCTGGAAGATTAGTGATAAGAAGATAGAATTAAAGTGAAGTGACACTGGTAAGTGTACAGGACATAAAAGTTAAGAGGAAGTGGTGCTGTTGTTCCTGGGAGATGAGAGTAATTGTAGGAAAGGTTTGAGATTATATGGGTGTCTTAGTTACTTGTCTCATTGTTAAGACAAAGTACCTGACACCCAAAGTTAAAAGAGGAAAGGTTCTTTTCAGCTCATAGTTTATAGAAGTTCCATTCCATAGTTGGCTGGCTCCAAGGCAGGGTGGCATGGCAGGGAAGCATCACAGAGTAGAAATAGTCCATGGTAAGCATGCAGAAGACAGCAAAGCAACAAGCAGCAGGAATTCTGGCTTCTTTCTAACTCTTTTTATTCTATCCAGGCTACAAGCTTATTGATTGGTTCGATTCATATGCAGGGTGAGGCTTCCATTATCCACACCCTTAATCCCAGTATCATACCATTAATGCACATTAACACACTCTAATCTAGCTACCTTAAAAATTCCCCGCTTATAACCTCATGAGGCTTTGGGGCAGGGCATCTAGATACAAGCCATAACAATAGAAATTTATTCCTAAAACTTAGCGTCCAAACACTGAAAGTCATTTTTGTGTGTTGTGTCTAGATGTCCCCCCAAAGCTTCATGTGGTCATAGATGGGGCTTTTTCAGAAGTGGCTGGATCTAAAGTGTGTGATATTAGGATTAAGTGTGTGACGCTGCAATTAAGTGAGTGATGCTGGGGTTAAGGGTGTATGATTACTAAACGAGTCCACTGATTGGTTTGGCATAGTTTTGGTTGTGGATAATAGGAAGGCCCACTCTGGGTGTGAATGCTACCTGCCCTAAGGGTCTGTAGCCTGGATATAGTATAAGGGACAGAAAGAGGGTCACTGTTTTCTGCTTGCTATTTTTTCCTCACTGCTTTGCTGGTTTACAGCCTTCCTGCCTTCTTCTCATCATGAACTGTGTTCTCCTCTGTGATGCCCCTCTGCCATGCTACCCTGCCACGGAGCTAGCCAACTATGAACTTAAACCTCTACAAAGTGTAAGCTAAATAAATCTTTCCTCTTATAAATTTGGGTGTCAGGTATTTTATTTCAGCAACAAGGAAAGTAACTAAGACAGTCATCAAAGAGAAACCCAAGGAAGGTGGTAATGGATAGTATATATGAATTTTGAGAATAAAATTTGGTGATGTGGATAAATCTTCAAAATAACAAAAAAGAGCTTGTCACTTTGTAGCCTAAAATGTGTTCCTCTGTGCTTCAGGCATCCAGCAATTTATCATGATCCAGGCAACTAACTAAACTTCACATGAATTATTTTAATTTTCATTTAAAACCTATGACATACATGCTAATATTTCCAACTCATAGATGAAAACATAGAGAAGCAATGAACTTAACAGCTGAACATCATGGTGAGTGGAAGAGTTAGGATTTCAACAAAAATTATCTGATCCCATAGTCCTTTACAGCACTATGTCATACCATGTCTATAATAGCTCAGTGTTATCAATCAGAAGAAACAGACTATAGAATTTTTTACCCAATCCACAATTCTGGAGTATAAATATAAGAAGGCAGTTGAGAACAATGGCACTAGGAGCAACTGGAGATCAGTATGTGGAAATTAGCTATGTGTGTAACACAAATACCAAGGGTCCATTTGGTGTGCTGGACAGGGAAAACCTATTCATATAGTGTTTTCTACAATGTTTTTGAACAGAGAATGCATCTTCCACAGGTTGAGGTAAAGATATAAAAGATTGGTTTGAAGAGAATTGGATGACATTGGTTCATTTTAAAAAGTATGAAGGAAAATCAATCTTTATTTCTTATCCTTTTCTAAATGTGGAAGTTATTTATCAAACACCTATTATTTTTATGATGCAGGATGGATTTTGGAATACATGTTTGGAATTAGATTTTACAAGAAAAGTCAGGATTTTAGGTATATAATATATGATTGAAATATATGGTGAATATTAAAATTTTTAAAAATTTATTGTTGTAAAAGACACGTTGCCATAAATTCCTCTAAAAATATTCCCCATTGCTTCAAACACAATTATCCTATTGTTCTCGCCACTTTCTGAAGCAGTTATGAAAGTCCTCTTTTGTGTTTTTATGAAGTGTGAACAAAAGTATAATGAATCTTGCTGCCATGTGCCATAGAATGGAAAGATAAACTTGTAGAAACATTACACTGTGCCCTCATTCACCTTATTTATCAGCTCTGGTACCATAGGACTCTGGCCCTTGATCAAAGTCAAAATGACTGAAAAGTAAATGTTTTGAATTGATTCAGGACATGTAGGCAGGTATGACAGTGCAACTAAAGACATTCATGACTGAGGAGCTCCATAACTGCTTCAGAAAATGGCAAGAATGCAATAAGTGTATTTGAATCACAGGGGAGTATTTTGAGGGGCATTAATGACAACATGTCTTTTACTGTAAGAAATTTTTAATGATTCACCATAATTTTTATCACATCTCCACACACATACATATATACATAGACAGATAAATAGATCATCTGATTTTTTACTTAGAAAGTATTAAAGTGCAATATGTTCAAATTGTTTCCAAAGTGCTACTGTAGCTTAGTGTCTGTCACAAAATATTTTCATGTGTAAGAGGCATAGCTAGACTATTACGGTTTAGATCTAAAATGTTCCCCCAAATCCCCATGTGTGTGAATTTGCTTAGCTCAGGGGTCCTACACTCATCAGCGCTGGAGATGGGTCACTGAGGGGATGACCTAGAAGGATGTAGCTCCCTCGTCAGTTCCAGTCATCTCTGCTTCCTGGTTGCATCGCGTGTACAGCTTTCCTCCACCAGGTCTTTCCACCATGCAGTGCTTTCCTCCACCAGGTCTTTCCACCATGCAGTGTCTGACTTGGAGGCAACTATGACCTAAAACCATGACCCACAACAAACATCTTCTCCTTTAAGTTGTGGGTGTTGGGCATTTTGTTTGAGGAAGGAGAAATTGGCTAATGCACAGACATACTAATGTGGGAAACAACTAAACTAGGGAACTCTACTAAAGCAATGGTAACTAATTTCTTGGTGTATTTATAGAAAACACAATATGTCACTGAAGACCATTTGATCTTAATCTTCCAATATGTCATTTATTAAGCTTTCAGATGATTTCTGTTATTATCAAAGAACTCAAGTTGATTTTTAAAACAAATACTGCAAAAATAAACACACAACACTTTCCAGATCTGTACTAATCAGTCCTCAGGCTCCAATCAAGAGTCCTTTATATCTTGAAAGTACTTTTTTAAGTACAACTTTTTACCTTAACACATTTCCCAATCTCAGCTTCTTATCAATTTAGTCAAATTTGAATTCATATAGATCATCTTTTATACTTACACATATTTCATAACTCAAAGGTAAGAAAAGGATTATTGGGCTTTTCCCCCAAGATACACAATGGTAATATAATTTCCTGGAAATCAAAAGAGGACTTGAATTTAGTATTCTATTATTTCAGTCTATGTGTGCTTGTCAGGGTTGTCTTTAAATTTAAGTTTTCATAAAAATTTAATATCATAAATTATACAAACAGCCCTTGGGTCCTACAGTTCTAATCACTAGAATTTATCTTAGGAAATCAGCGGGCATAGGAGTAAAGATTTATCTTCAAGAATATTCATTGTAATTTAAACAAATAATAAAAATGTACACATTTCAGTACTTATCATAAGAATATTGTTATGATGCAATTATGAAAAACAGTGGCATGCTATTCCATAGACAGCCAGGATGAAAAATCTTGAGTTTCAGAGTTAAAGTGGCTGGGTTCAGATCCTTGTTCTATCAAGCACTATGCAATCTAGGGCCAATTATCAAACCTCTCTTGTGCTCCCTCTCTTGTGCTCCATTTCCTCTTTAATGAGGTGGAGATAGTAATAGTGTCATGGATAATGCTTTGAAATTTAAATGAAACAGCGAATATAAACACATTTTTCACTGGTAACTGGCACAAAGAATGTTCTAAATAAATATTAAATATAAGTATATATTAATAAGTATATCATTATAATGCCATCATTAAGTATATAATAGACAATTATATCGAGTAATGTTTTGATAATATTTTAAAAGTTATAAAATAGGTGTATTTAATCTTATTTTAGAAAGGAGTGTTTATTAATACAAATAAAATGCTTGAAGTACATACCAATATATTATTAATGGTTATGTTTGTATGGTAAATTGTGATTTTTAAAAATAATTTAATTTGTGTTATCCATTTTTTTCAAGTTTCGTTCAATGAACACATATTTCTATATAATAGAAAGTACAAAGCCATGAAAATAAAGTAAATCACATGGCATATATTGATCCATGAAAAGCTGAAAGGCTTTCAGTAGAAGTTGCTGTTACCAGTGTGTCAATAGCTCCGAAGGCAAGAGATACTAACGACACCAAAAAGACCATAGGGAGAGACAGAGGAGTGGAGAAAGATTCTTATATTCATTATGAAGTAATAGAATTTGATGTTGATGACATTAGAACCAAAAGTCAATGTCTCTGAAAACAAAAAAGTTACAATTTTAGCATTAGAACCACTACCTCTGAAGCTGAGAAAATTGTTTCTAATGATCCAGAAATCTAGTGATTTTTCCTTGACTTAAACATGCAAGGTACAGAGTAAATTGATTAATTTTATGCTGACTTCGGGGTTATTTTTACTTTAAGGCCAGTCAGTGTTGGAGATCATTTCAGCACCTGACCAAGTTCACTCCCATTGTAGAAGACAGAGCGACACAATTCTGAAGGGACCTCTAAGATAAGAAACTGCTGACCCAGGACCAGTCACTTCATCGATATCTCACTTTGCATTTATACACCCGTTTCTGTGGTGGTTATCATCAATATCTCATTCTTTTCTTTGACTGCTCAGTCTTATTACTGCTATACTTTCAATTCCTATCTCATTTCTTCGTTCAAAGAAGGTGCTTTCTAAATACCAATGAATGAATGGATGAATGTAAACAAGGCCCTTAGTCTCTTGGAGACTCAATTTTCCTGCCATTTTTAAATTTAGGGTTAGGACTGGACTTCTGGGTTTCAAGTTCTTCAAGGTCACAATACACTTTTCAATAAATGAAACCTTATATAAAGCCTGGCATATCAAAGAGTTAAATGTGGAGTATCTCCATTTAAACAGTAGATGAAAATCATGGAACAGTTCTACAACATCTCATGGACTGAATATTTGTGTCTCTCTCACATTCATAGATTGAAGCCCGGTGAGATGATCAAACTCAATGTGTGAGGCCCATGATGTGTTAGTGTCTGAAGAGGGGTGCTGGTGAGGAAATGACTCCGATGAGGTCATGAAACTGGAGATCCTATGATGAGATTCATGTCCTTACAAGAGGAGAGCAGAGCTTGCTCTCCCTCTCTCCACCATGTACAGAAAGAGGGAGAAAGTAATGGTCTGCAAGCCAAGAACAGAGCTCTTACCAAAAATTTAAACCTGCTAGCACTTAATCTTAACCTCTCAGTTTCCATAATTGTGAGAAGTAATTGTATACTGTCTAAGCTACTCAGGCCATGATATTTTGTTAAAGCAGCCCCAGGTAACCAAAGCAACAACCACATCCCCTTTTCACGTACATGCACACACAGACACACATATACGAAGAGTATTTTTTCTGACCTACCTTCTTCAAGCTCTTCAACATCTTGTTCTCAGTTAATCTGAAAGCTACTGAACTATACAACTGCCAAAATTCTTTCTATGAATTTGGCCTTTCAGCATAGGTAGTGTAGCTCTTCTCCTTTCTACTCTCCAATTTCTCATCCTATTAACATGGTTTTACATTCTAAGTTTGGAAAATTCAGCCATAATGGCCCATTTATCTTTTTCCTCAGTTTGCAGTGCCCAATGTGCAATCATAACACTTCTTGATGATTTCTTAGGCATAGCCTGGAGCTATTCTTGAGCCCTCTCCTCTGCCTTGTCTGATCACTCCCTATTTAACTTGCAATGGGCCCTTTATGTGGATGTCTTTTCTACCTCCATCACTGCTTATCACCTTAAACTCAGTCCATTAACTTCTTTATCAACTTCCCTGTCATCATAAGGTTACTAAGGCTCTTTATTTCTAAATGGGAAACCCTACAAATCTCTTACCACGTCATGCTCAACTCAGTTCTAACTGTACATCTTTGCTGTAATTTATTTAATCATACCTGAATCACTATAACAGATTTCTTAATCATTAAACTGATTTTCCTGAACTTCTAACTTTACCATACCACTTCCAAGTTGACAAAAGATAAAGATTTTTCTCAACATGTGCTTTCTTCATCAAGTCTAAACTCCACCTGCCTTCCAAGGCTTCCTAAAATTTTATTATTCTATTCTGCCAATCAAATCCTTACATTAAAAATTATAGTTTCATGAAGATATTTTTGTTTATACACCTGCAAAGATAAGCATATTTACCAGTGTTGGTAAATAAAGAACCAGCCCTTTTATATACTGGAAAAACTATAAATTGGTTCAATTTTTTTTGAGAAGAAATTAGTAATTGTTTCAAAAGCCTAAACACTGTACATTTTACGCTTACTATTTTTCCATATAGAAATTTATCTTAAGGGAATAATCTGACCAATATCCAAAGATTATGCACCAGTACATTAATTTAACCTTCCATAAATTGGTAACTGGCCAAATAAATCATGACAATTTATATAACAAAGTACTATGTAAACATAAAATATAAAGAGAAAACTTAATACATTAATCTTTCAATATTAGAGCTCTCACATACTTAAAATGTATTATAAAACCTTCCACAATTTATTAATTTTAAAATTCATATTTTTGTGAGAATAAAATATTTCAGAGTAAAAATTCTACTTGGGGGAAAATGTACTACATAGGAGAGAAACTCCAGAATGGCATAAAATCCTTTCATAAAGTATGTATGGAAACCAGTTGATGGCGACTTTAACTCTGCTGCCAAATGGTAATTAAAAACCTTCGGTTTTGTTTTACTTTATTTATTTTAATCTTAATTCTCTTCTGGACCCCCTCTCCCCTTTTTTTTGGTACTGGGGATTGAACTCAGGACCTTGCGCTTGTGAGGCAGGCGGCAGCACCACTGAGCTAAATCCCCAGCCACTTCTGCACCCCTTTTACAGTGCTAAATTACTTGGTAAAAATCATTGCTTGTCTCTGACATGGCAGACTTTTGTCTTTCTTTTACAGTACTGGGGATTGAGTCTACAAAATCTGCACTGAGCTATATTTCCAGGCCCTTTTAAAATTTTTAATGCAAAGGCTTGCTAGCTAAGTTTCCCAAGTGGGACTCAAACTTGTGATCCTCCTGCCTCAGCCTTCTAAAGTGCAGGGATTATAGTTATGTACCATTGCACTTGTCTGAGATTCCCTACTTCTGATCTCATTCTTGTTGCACTTTCTCTGCTTTCTTGGGCAGTGACACACTGCCAACAAAAATCACTGCCCTATGTCTACAAGCATTACAAATGTCTTTCCAACTGAGACACTTATTTTTTGTGAGTGATATTCATAAACATTAAAATGGAAACTGATTCATTCCACAGGACTAAACATTTTATATATTCAACTCCTTCAGCACAGTTGCATATTTTCAGACTTCTCTTAATAAGACAAATCAATTGCAATTAAATCAATGAATTCTTAGTATTTGATTTCATAATTGGAAACAAGCTAGTTCTTGATAGAAAAAAAATTTGTAACAGCAAAACCCTCAACATTAAATTGAAATAAAATGATAAAATCTCACTGACATGATCTGAATCAGATATTGAAAAATGGTCATGTTTCCCTGTCTGGTCTATATCTGGACTCCATGATTGAGTTCTAGAAATAGCAGTGCTACCACCAACTTCTGTTTACAGTAAACAACAACAACAAAACTGCTTTCACACTGGATTTAGTTAAGCAAAGTAATTACTAATGTCAATAGAAGGTGGAAGACCACTTGCCTTAGGGATGATGTGAATTTCCTGCTGAGTATACCAGGATCCCAGAAGAAAATGACTCTGTTCCCTAGTTATCATCCCAAGTGAACAAAAGCACATCTTGGGAAGTTTGCTTATATTATGCAATACATTGTCTTACACATAATTCTAAAAGCAAGAAAACTTAATACATTAATAACAATCTTCTTCCTATTTTTTTCAATATTGTCGATTATTCTAAACTGGAACAATATAGGTGAGGAACATTGGCTATCAAGAGTCTGTGAACTTACACTTTGGTGATATAAATTCAGATCCACCTGGCTTGATACTTAGGAAAATGGTCTCTGCTGCTTTCAATTGCTTACACTGAATGACTGCAATAGAATAATCTGCAACCCAAATCATACACAGTTGCTCAAGTAAGTCATGCCTAATTTCAGTTGCAAAGGATACTCTTTTGTCAACTGTGTCAAAATCAACGGGTATTCTTTCTTGTGTATAACCGGGATATTTAGCTTATATCATCACCTTGCAATGTAAATTCAATCCCCGTTGTTCTCTAGCCATTTGCTTAGGAAAGTAAATTCTAGGTTGTATGAACATCTCTCATTCTTCTGTGAAATTTCTGAGGGTATCAGGAAGATTTCTAGTCAAAGAACCCCTAGAATATGTCATCTATGTCTTTAGATAGTGGGAAGATGTAAGGAAGGATGAGCAGTGACACAGAACTACAGTCCCCAGGGAGATCAGTAAGAAGTTTTATGGCTGGGTTGGAAACACACTGATGAGGAGAATAACAGAAAAGCAGTTCAGAAATTAGGACAAAGAAAAACTCAAATGATGTAGTTAGGGAAAGAAAGCTGCAACCATCTAGGGAATAAACAGTGGCATTCTCAGAATTTTATATACAGAAGGGGCTTGGGCAAAAATTTTTAAAAGAAGTGAAGACTTGAAACTGCATTTTCATAGCAAGCACCCTATTAATATTGGGATTGAATATTAGAAATTAATAAGAATGTCAATATTTAATGGATGGTTTTATTTATATTTGGGGGGGGCTGAAAAAATTGCTTTGCCCATACTTAAATTTTACTCACCATTTAGGGGATCCCTAGAGAAAAAAATGAAGGTCTAAAGCCCACTTGCTCTCTTCATACCTTGACTGAAGAGCAGAACTGGCATTCTAGGATTGAACTCTTTTCAGAAAATTTTAATTGATTCAATATAAAATTTAAAACAGAAGACATGCTTTCTAATAAAAAAAACACTACTATGAATAGAGTTTTTCTAACGAGTCTGCAATAATAAAATTCATAGTGGAGAACAAAAGCCCTCACCCACCTTGCTTGGATTGTACATTTGTTCACTCTCTAGAAATCTTTGTTTTGGGATTTTTTACAAACTCATGGGATACTCATCACTCTAAGTTCTTGAATTCTATCACAGCTTACGACCATGAATCGTATTGCTATAGCTGGCTGCCCTACTTCAAAGGAGAGTGAATATGAACCTGGATCTACAAATGGTTTTAGAAACAAAAAACAACTGGCAATCAATGTGTGAAGTGGGTTGTAAGAAAAAATATTATTATTTCAAACATACAATCTTGCAAAATGCCACATAGTGCTAGAAATAGTTTTATTGCTCTCAACACATTGTTCCTTTGTAGCAAGTAATATGTGCTTACTGTGACTTCCTTTCACAATGTTTGCAATCTCATTCCAGCTGGTGGTGTGGATGGCACTCATACCTGTAGTGTTCATCAGTGATCTGAATATACTCTAGCTCATATTGTTAACAGAGCAAGAGCTGACTGCTTGAATGCTGGAAAAGGCAAGAAACAAAATAAAACAGATGTCAAAAAAATCCTGTGCTTGTTTGGGCATAACTAGCATACTGAGGAATCAATTGTCAAAGGGAATGTATTTCTGTCTATTTCCCACCTACTCTTGAAGGATGTGGGCTAATATATTTTGATATTATCTCCTTCCCTGAAAGAAAACCATCACACATATATTAGTACCAAACTCACAACAAATCACATAATCATGATCGTCAACATTCTCATTCAAATAAGATGCATTTCTTTCTTGGTGACAACGCTTCTCACATTTGGAGGACAATATCCTTTCAGGAAGTCAGAGTAACGACAGAAAAATTTCCAGCTGCTGCTGCAACCCATAGCGCATACCTGCCTACTATCAGTGTAAAATGCCCTCCATAAACCTTTATACTGCTTTATTGAAAATATTTGTACTGATAAAATAAGCTTCTAATTTTATTTTCTCTTCATCTTTTCATAGGAAAGAATCCTGCAAACAATTGTCATTTAATGAATTCTGCTAAATTATTACCTAGGAACTTGAAAGGTGAAAAACTATGTTGGGATTTGGAAATAAGAATGAAGTAATCAAATTTATTAGTAATTCTGAATGACAGACATAAGAAAAAACTCTTCAAGAAAATATGTTGTCCCTCTTCTGCTTTCATCTCCATTAAATCTATGGGTTTCACAAGGGCAGCAGCTCCCTCTGCACTGTAACTCCAGTGTTCAGCACAGTGTAGCCAGGCTGCATTCAGTTAAGGGGCAGCTTCATGTGTGTTCAACCTTTTCTGCAGTTGCAAAAGGCTCCACAGTTACTTAAGTGACTCATATAACCATTTTGAAAATTCTGAGTACTTTTTTTTGAGCTAGAGAATCTAACTTTTCATTTCTATACACATCTCCAAAAATTGCATACCTGGTTATCTACTTAGTACATGTGTAGAATGAAGGAAAATCAAATTATTAAAAGCAGTGGTTTTCTAGTTTCATTCATAGCTCCCTGAAGTTAGGCTTTATAACTTCTCAATAGTTGGAACAATCTAAATATCACACAGATAAGGGCTTTTCAAAATTCATTTCACAAATATAACTATATAAAGATCAAGCTATCCAATTTATAAATAGTAAGAGCCTTATGAATGACATCTCTTTCAAATAAAGAAAGTACATATCTACATGTTATTTCAATGTAACCATTTTTCATATATACATATATTCATAACACACTGTGAGATATCATGGTCATGCTTTGTAACTTAGAGAACCAAGAGCCACAGAGAAGACACAAAAGGAAATGACACCTTTATTCATTCTACACTTGATAAATATTTATATATGTTGTATCATGTGCTGAATCCTGGAACAGAAAATATAAAAAATTTATAAAGAAACATGTAGCTCAATGGTTGTTTTAAAAAATTGACAATATACAAGGGAATAAAAAAACAGAGAGAGGGAGAAAAAGGAAGACAAGACTATGACACTTCCACATAGCATTTAAACATTTGTCAAGGAGAAAACTGCAAAGGTAGTCAAAACTGAAGAAATCCAGATGTTTCTACATAAGGCAAAAAAGGTAGAGACTTTAGGTAATCAAGATAATCACAATCATCTACTCCTATATGGATATGCTGATCACTTAGTGACTTAGCTCACATGCGTGATACACCATATTACAAAATTATAGTAATTTAGGCAATGTGTTTTGGACATAAATATAAATAAGTTAACAGAGGAGTAGACTATTACATAGACAAAAACTTTACATGCCAAATAACTTAGTATGTAAGAAAAATTTTGCAATATCTGGGAAACACACATACACACAACTAAAGTTCTTGTTTTATGTTGTATACCAACATATATTGCGAAAGGATCAAGATTTAAATCTAGCAAAGTAAAACTGTGAATTTACCAATTTAAATTATGTGTATTTATCTATCAGCAGGATAAAGGATTCTTATAGCTCAAATAGAAGCAAGAAATGAAAAAGGGAAGAAATATATCGTGGTACATAAAATGTAAACATGTATATATTCAAAAGTAAAAACTGAACAACAGAAAATACTTATAACATGACAAAAATGAATGAAATACTATCTGGTTAATTATACAGAAGAAATGCAAGCAATTCAAAAAGAAGGGATGTATATGGTTAATTGGCATATAACATAACATAAATTTTAGTAATAATAAAATGTCATGTTAAATCACTACTAGATACTATGATGTGTTGCCTAAATTTCATTTTAAGACTGCAATGTACATTTCTTCAACTGATGTGATGCTGGCAAATAGCAGATTCCAGGTGAGTATTTCTCTAGGAAATACTATTAGCTGACAACAGCCACCGTATCCAACGTGACACTCCCTACTCTTGAGCAGCCTGTATCTAATGACTGGTCCGATATAAGAATATAAAGTTCTCTCACCTTAAAGAAATGTGGGTCCAATATGAAAACCTATTTCAGCTCTGGTGCTCCTACAGAATTGGAGGAAGCCTCTTGCAATTGCACCTCAATTTCAACTCATTCTTTTGTCCAATTCTACTTCTCTTACACCTTATCGTTGTTGTTCAACAGAACACAGATGTGTACTGTAGTTTAGTTTTGGGGTAAAATGTACCCCAAAAGTATCATGTGTTCAGAGATAGGATGTTTGAAAGATGACTGAATCACAGGGGTGTTACACTCATTAGTGGATGATGAATTCATAGTTGAATATGCTTATGGGAGATGAGACCCTGTTGGAGGAAGTGGGTCACTTGGAACATGCCTTGGAGGATATATAAATGTCCTCCTTCATATCTCTGAGTTTCTTTCTCAGACTATGCTACTTATTATAGTTGATAAAGCAAGTAGGGTAAGAGAATTCTAGAACTGTACCAAGAAGTTGTATCTGTTGCAGCCTCAAGACCAGTTGTTGTGACACAGACAGTAGTTTATTTCACCAACCTTCCTCTTTTAAATTTTTCTGTAAAAGAAGCCAACAACTGTGGAGGAGCCATTCCCAATAGTTATACAAAGCAATTGACTCTGCCTGGCTTAAGGCATGGAGTGTAGCCGAGGCTCTGACATATCATCCCATCTCTCTCCTGAGAACAGCACTCATTCCTCAACTGCTGGCTTTGTTACAACACAGCTCATGGCAAAGCCCTTCTCCATGATTTGTCCTACATGAAGGAAACCTCCTCATCTAAGGCACAACCATTCTAGGGCAGCTTTCAGGTTGTTACACTCCCATCAAGTCCCAGTCCGCTTTCCTCGAGGGAGAGCAGTTTTGAAGGACCACCCCAGAACTTGAATCTCTCTAAAGAATGAGAGAACCTTGGGGTGAGGATTTAGCTCAGTGGCACTGCACCTGCCTGGCAAGCACAAGGTCCTGAGTTTGATCCCCAGTCCCCCCAAAAAAAGGAATGACAGAACCTTACTTGAACTTGTGTTGCATTTCAGTTTCTCCTTGTCCTAGGCCCCTATGCCTCGCATTGCTGGTGTAGTTCCCAGTAAAATTCTTGCATAATTACAAGGCTCTTTTCTAGGAACATAACCTTTAAGCCATCATATTGGGGAAAAGGACCCAAGAAGATTATTTATGAGGGGATAAAAAATAAGCTAAATTTTCTAACATATTGCGTATAGAAATTTAAATTGATATTTTCTGGAGAAAAATTTGATAATAAACATCAATTTTGATGTACTACTTCCATGTGTGCTGATTTCTTTCATGAAAATAATACTGGGTATATTCAAAGATTGTGCTATAAATGGGCTTATAATTGACAATGTTCACTATACAAAAAAGGGAGAAAAATTCACAAACGATAAATCATTAAATAAATTATATATTAGATAATACAATATCAGTTATTAATATGATTTTATAAATACATAATAGTATGGAACAGAATATATATAATTTCTAAAAATTATGTAAAATATGATTTCATTTCTCTTGGGAAAGAAGAAAAGTATATTTTAGCTCATACCCCAGACACCTCCCCTCTGCCAGTTTTTCTAGTGAGAAGCAGATGAGGACAAGGTCTCCTCAGAGTTTGGGTGCCTTCTGTTAAGAAACTGCTTTCCTAACTGCAGCAATAGGACACTATATCATCTTAGCAGTCTTTCTTGAGAGTTGATAATCATGCTTGTCTAACTGTTGCCTTAAGAATTTCTTCTTGGGTCAGGGATTTAGTTCAGTGGTTCCAGCACCTGCCTTGCAAGTGCAAGGTCCCGAGTTCAATCTCTGGTACTAAAAAAAAAAAAGAATTTGCCCTTTAAGATTGGTTCATATAGGCTTTTAAAAATATATGTGCATTTCTATATGATATCAGGAAAATATCTACTAATAAGTACTGACCTCCTAATATTTACATGTCTACTGCTTATTGTTTTAAAGTTTTGCATATTTTGTAAACTTTTTCCCAAATAGTTAATATCAAAAATTGCTGTGCATTTGATTCTTTTATATTCCACTGTTTATCAAAAGTGTGGTTTTTATTTAGAATTAAAAAATAAAAATAAAAAAGAATTATCAATCTCCCAAAGCTTAAAAACATATCAAATTGATGTCACTATTGACCCTATTATTTTTTGCTCTAAATAAAACCATATAAAACATTAAAATTTTTTCTCCATTTGAAGAATGGTTGCTTTTCTCTGTTTTCATCTGCTCCTCTGCCAAAGTTCATCTGCCCCAGCTGAGTCACAGTGAGGTCCCACGTATTTCAGGGGCTGGGAAGTGCTGCATTGTTAAGAATAGGGAACACAAGGGACTGGAACCCCCTGATGTGTTTCCCTTGGAGTCTCCTGCTTACCATTTCATCACAATCCAGAGAATTGAGGATGTACAGTATCATCCTGTTGAGAAAGGAGGGAAGGCAACCCTAGTTTAAAAGCTCTTAAAGCAGTGGATATGACTGGTTAATGATGGACTGATGGTAGATAAAGCAAACAAGGAAGCCATTACTCTAAAGTTGTCTCTGTACCCAGAGCTCTTATGCAAACAAACCAAAACTAAACATGGAGAAATTTCTTGCAAGTGACTCAATAAAACAAAACAAGTAAACAACAAAAAATAACACAACAAAGTCACAAACAAACAAAATGAAACAAGCTTTAGCTAACCTCAGTCAAACATCTGAGTAGTTCAATAAGTATGAACCTCCTATTAAGCCACAGATAAATAAAGCAAATGCTGACCAATCAAGTAATTTCTTTATTTCTGCATACAACCTATACAAGCAAGCTGCTCACAAAGCTAGAATAGATCCCATAACCTCCATTCAATCTGATGTTCTTGATTTGTGAATCTTTTTTTTCTCAAATAAACTGTTAAATTTTATTTTGTCTTAAGTTTTTCTTTTCACAGTAGACAGACAGCAAAAGCACTAGAAGTACCTGGTACTTCTATTGGATAAATCTTTAATTCTGGTCCAAAGAACTGCTCAGGCCCCAGTAACTAACTTCTTTCGTAGTACAATGAAAAGATGATTAACTCTGGTCGATGCTTTTTAACTTTAAAAATTTTTTCTTTTTTCTCTATAT
>NW_004624730.1:46733231-46744941 GCF_000247695.1 Heterocephalus glaber | reverse complement strand
AAGATACTCATGTAATGGTACAAGATCCCAATGATGAATGTAACTGTATTTTATACCTAAAATGTACCAATAAACTTAATGGGGAAAAAATTAAAATGTTGTCCATGATGTCAGTTTTGATTTGTGTGAGGAACCAAGTGATAAACTTAGGTTTGAATTTAGTTTTTTTCTAATCACATTTATATTCCACCTTCTTCCAAAGATGATTTATGGCAGTGTATAGAGTAAAACACATCTATAATAGAACTACTAACACTTAGGTTTAAAAAGTGAGAAAAAAGTACAAAAATAACCATTGCAGCAAACAAGAAACATGTTATGCAGGAGCGTAAAGATAGAGGGTAAATTAGGAACATAGGTTAAGTAAGGTCCCTGCAATTAAGCCTTCAACTTAGTGTTGGATTTCCTAAGAGTAAAAGCCATGGATTATTTCATTCTTCTTCTCTAATTAAGAGAAGGTCATGAGGGAGACAAAATGCTCCCACTTCTAAACAAAGCATAACTTATTGCAAGGATATCCATATTTTGAACACAGAATTAATATAGAGTAATTAAATAAAATTAAACACTTTAATCAAAAGTTAAATATTGTAGATAAGAAAAAGATATGTCGAGGGGAGAGACAGACAAGAAGATCCTTTATAATCCATTGTCAGAGGTTCTATGTCAGGGTTGTACCACAGTCCTACACGATGGTGTAAAATAATATTTTACAAATACTAACTTCATCTATGTTGAAATCATGGCTAAAAACTCTCAGTTTCCCTTCACAGGCATTCTGACATTTTGCTAAGTCCCTAAGCCAGATATTTCCCACCTGAGGCTGCAACATTCTAGGTTTATAATACTCACATCCCCAACTGACAGAGACCTCCAGATCTAACACCTAGGAGTAGCTCTTTCCTCCTTGGGCCTCTGGAATAATTCTGAATAAACAGGAAGATGCTGATACTTAATCTATCCCCACATGACCTCATCTACGTAAGTTTCTTCTACCTTCCAGCTTGCTCTTCCTCTGTCCAGGTGTCACCCAACATGTAACCCTACATGGCAACCTCTCTCATTGGAACTGGTAATAAAGAGTTCTGCATTTCATCTATCTGAATGCCTTTATATTACATCTTGCCATTGAAAACATTCTTAAAACTTAGAAAACATATGGCACATTTGTTTTATGAGTAAGGGAAGGGGTAGTTAGAAAAGATAATACCAAACTAAGCTTAGAAATACAAGGAGGAGTCAATTAATAAAATATGGAAAAGGAGATAACATGAGAAGGGGAAATGTTGACAGGCCTCTAAACCAAGGGGTCATCAGGTGGAGGAACAGAGTGCAGACGGAACAGTAAGAGGAAAGAAGGAGGCATGTAAAACCTATTGGTACACTTAGGCAACTGCACATGCTCTGCATGTCTGATGTTGAAATATGAAGTATGGGGCAGAAACATGTCAGATGAGACAGAAGTAATTAGAAATTAAACACAGAAACATCTCGCAAGTCATAGCAGGGTTTGTGATTAATTCTGAACATAAGGTAGAAAAAAATAAAGGTTTTAAAGCATGGAAATTAAGTTTTTAAATTAAGTTTTCACAAGATGGTTCTGACAGTAGTTAAGATAATGGGTAAAAGAGCACATATATAGAGGATGATACCGTTAGGAGGCAATTGTGATAAACCTTTCTATAAGAGTTTAGGAAGATCTTAATGAGAGTAATCATAATGGAAATACTTCTTTGAGGAAATTATGGTAGGGAAGCCAATTGGTATTATTGGAAAACTAGAGGTGCAGAGTCAGAGAAAAGGAATGGATTTCCGGCCATGCTAGAGTGGCTAGAGAATGGTTGGCCTGAAGTGCTGCCTGAATTAAAAAAGGGGAACACAAGAGAAGAGGAAAATTGGGGTAAGTGAGGAAGGTATATTCAGTTTTAGATCCAATAAGCTTTGTGATGCAAGAGGACATCGTCTAGGAGGGCTCAGGCAGCAAATACATCTATGGGTCAAAAGAACAAGGAGAGTGATCTGATCTAGTGACAATGACTTCGGCATTGTTCCCTTCTAGCTAATTGTAGGAAGTAATGCTTTGTAAGTGAAAGTGCTCACACAGGAGGGAGAAGAGAAAGGAACAAAGGGGCCAGGGATTTAGCTCAGTGGTTCTGGCGCCTGCTACGCAAGCGCAGGCGCAAGGTCCCAAGTTCAATCCCCTGTACCAAAAAAAAAAAAAAGAAAGAAAGGGACCAAGTCAGAAATCAAGATCAAGATTTTTTTTATGTGAGCAGAGGGAAAAGGCTCCAGGTAAGACATTATGGAATCACCATACAGATGGAAGCGAACCAAGAGAAAGTTGTGACTTACAAGTGAAGGAGGAAAGGATGTCAAGAAAGGAGAGGTGACGATTTTCCAAATGTTAAAAAACATAAGGAGAAAAGTGCTCCTTGAATGTAACATTGATAATTTATTTTTTCCCGCCTATTTACTTATGTATTTATTTGGAAGTGCTAGGGATTGAACACAAAGCCTATACACCCTAAGCAAGTGTTTTACCACTGAGCTACACACCCAGCCCAATGGCAAATAATTTGTTGTTAACCTCTACAAAAGTACTTCTAAGGTGAAGTCTTGCTTTAATATGGAGAGCTAAACACTAATGGAGAAAGAAAAGGACTGAGATTCTAAGGAGAAGAGTGGAGTGGATACCACGGGTGAGATTAGTCTGAAAACACAGCCAATTTTCCTCTGAGTGAAGATTAAAGCAGGCAGATGGATGGATCAGAGCTAATTCCCAAGTTTGTTGGTGGGATTAAAATTTGGGAAGCCCATTAGCTAAGAATTTCTATTTTCTGTGAAAAATAAAAGATATATTTAGTTATAGATTATGATATAATTAAACTTTCCCCAACATAAAAGATGTCTCTATGATTGTTGTGTCAGAAAATGTAAACTTCAAAATCCAGTGATTGTTTCCTTGTCAGCAGCTAGAAGCTGTACTAACATATTAGATTTGGATTTAAGTTTTCTGCTTATATTTGTATTTGCAAGCAATATTCCTTCTACTTTTTTGAGATGAAGGCAGTATTATTTTATGTTTAATGTCTTTTTGCACTTTGTAAAAATGCACAAGCTGCCTGAAGCATGCTGCCTCCAGTACTTTTGGAAACAGGGAGATATAAATCTGCAACCTGCTGATAAATGAGAATGGGAGTGTTTTATCATTACAGTCAAAATATACTTGTGAATATTGCTCTAAAACTCCAAAAACATTAAAAATGTAAAAAAGGGGGCTGCTAAAAGAATCAATGACTGTATTTTTTAAAAACAAAGGAAGGGCTGGGGATTTAGCTAAGTGGTTCTGCTGCCTGCTTTGCAAGCACAAGGTTCAGAGTTTGATCCCCGGTACAACACGCCCCCCCCAAAAAAAAACCCCCAAAAAACAAAGGAGAACAAAATTTTGTCATTTGTAGGAAAATGGATCGATCTGGAGACCATAATGTTGAGGAAGGTTAGCCAGATTCAGGAAGACAGATACAGCGTGTTCTCCCTTAACATGTGGAACCTCAAAAAATGAAAAGAAAAGAAACAGGAGATTACTATTAGACAAGAGGAAGAGAATAAAGGGACATATGTGATTAAATATGGAGAATGGACATGATCAAAATATATAATATGCATTGAACCCCCTCCATACAAAAACAGGAAATATGGGAAAGAAGAATGATCAAATTATGTTATGTCCTTGTATGAATATGTAAAAATGAGATGCATTCATCTGTATAAGCATAAAAAAGTGGTAAAGATCTATTCTCTTAGTCCATTTGGGCTACTATAAAACCATACCATGGACTGGGTAGCATGCAAATAACATTTATTTCTCACTGCTGTGGAAACTGGGAATTCCAAGATCAAAGCACTGGCAAATTCTTTGTCTGCTGAGGCCCGTTCTTCATAAATTGTGCCTTCTATGTGCATCCTCACATTGTGGAAGGGACAAAAATCTCTCTTGGGTCTTTTTAATAAGGACACTAAACCCATTGAGGAGGGCTCTATTCTGATGATCTAATCATCTCTTAAAAGGCCCTATCTCCTAATAGCACCGCTCTGGGGGTTAATATATCAACATATAAATCTAGGGGTAAGCACACATTCAGATCATAGCTCCTACCAACAAAGAAGCATGAGAGAAGCTAACTGACTGTCAAAACAAATTTAAGCCTACTATGTCTGACCTTCCGTAATTTTAAGCCTATTGCTTTTGGCCAACTGCAGGTATGAGCTAACATTCAGTCTGCACTTGCTGTGTCAGGGCTTGCCCTAAAGATTTCACCTGTACTGTCAGATTTCCTCAATGTTCCCTTTATATAAAAACCTGAACTACTAAACAGTTAAGAGAGTAGATCAAAGCCACACAGCTTGGGTAAGTGAAACCTATGTACAGTAGTAACATTTTATTGTTCTGAATATTATTGTATTTTTCTAAGATACACTATTCTCAGGTAAGCATTACTTTTTTCTCAAAATCCTAAAATTTGTGATATGTTTTCATAAATGAGTAATTGAAAGCCAATCTCTTTTTTAGTTGCACACAATGAAGAACATGTCATTTCAGTTTAGCTACATTGAGTGAAAGCTCTGAGTGTGGGAGAATATGTAAGAATAGATGCATAATAACAATATATTATTGATGTAAGCCCATATTTACTGGGCATTCATTATGTGTCAGTTAGTATTTTAGTCTCCTCACATTTCACTTCATCCTATATGGTGGCTATTGTATAGTGCAATATGGGGTCACTTAGAATACATAGAAAAACAGAATTACTGCTTATGACCATTAATTTTGATATGTCAACTTGGCTGGATTATGAAATGCCTAGCAGATTGGTAAAGCACACTTGTAGTATGTCTGGATGAGTGATGGATGTGTTACCTTGGGTACTACAGATGGCCCCTGGCCCCTGCCTCTCCAGTGCTGTTTCTTTGCCCTGCTTCCTGGCTGTCATGGAATACACATCTTTGCTTTGCCTTCTGCCAAGGTGTTTCTGCCTTGGATCCAGCTGATCATGGACTAAACACTCTGAAACCATGGGCCAGGGATTTAGCTTAGTGGCACCACGCTTGCCTGGCAAGCACAAGGTCCTGAGTTCGATCCCTAGTACCGCCCCCCAAATCTCTGAAACCGTGAGCCAAATTAAACTGCTCCTCCTTTGATTTGTGGGTGTTGGGCATTTTGTCTAACAACAGGAACTCTGATTAATACACTGCTTAATATTGTTTTAATATTTGGTATAGCATATATTATAAAAATATTTTAAAACATTTCATAAATAGAACTAGAAAATTCTTAAGATTATTCTAAAGGGAAGATGTGTGAAAAATATTTTCAACATAGAAAGGAAGAAAAGGCACTTGCTAAATATGAAGACTATTGTGCTAAAATTTTAATGTTTTGTTTTCTTTGTATTTGTTCTATGCTCAGGCACAGAAAGGGAAAATAATCATGTTGTTTAATTTCTCATTACTCTGTGATTCTTCAAATGGCCTTTCCTATTTCTTCACTTTTAGCCCCAGAGTCTACTCTAGGTTTCCCTTATTCCTCACAGGTAGCCATTCTCACATGTTAAGCACATTTTTCTGTAAGTGTTGTACTCGTGTTCAATGTACAATATTGATATCTGCAAATTATTTCCCTGGTGTTATTAGATATAGATACAGATATGAGGACACAGACAGAAATGACAGACCTAGAAAATCAGAGGAACTAAGTAGCTGGACCAAGATCACACAACTCTTACATGATATAGTCAGAATTCAAACGTTAGTGTGTTGTACCTTCATGGGTCTATGGTCTATGGAAAAATTGTAAGAAAAAGGGATAGATTCTAGAGGTGTTCCTGAAACTCAAGTGGTTGAAAAAACATTTAATTGAGTTTAATATTCAGCATACTGGATAGCATCTTGTGAAGTCTGTGTGATTTTTCCACAAGGCTACAGAATGGGGATGAAGAGGCCAGAGGGAAAGTGTTCTTTAAATTTAACTTTCAAGAATGAAATTTATTGTCTGCCACACAAAAGTGCTTAATATTGCCAGGGTGATGAATTTGATAATGACAGAGAAATGCCACAAATCTGACAAGCTAAACAAAATTTTTAACCTGACATTGCCCTATTCAAGACATCAGCTGTCATCTGAAATGAATTCTGTTTCTAATTTGTCTTCATAAATAATGCAACTAATTGAAAGGTAGTTCAATGAAAGTCTTTAACCTCTTTCATCTCCAATTTGAGGGCAATCTCTTTGCATTTCCTCGAAAGAATCTTCTACTTCTCTTATCAAATAAAACTAAGACATCACTGATCAAAACATTGAGATCAAAAACAAAAGAATCCATTATGTAATGACTACCACATATAATAGTCTTATCAATTTTATTTTTTAAATTTAGCACTAACTTAAAATATGAAACTCATAAAAATCTGATATAGGAAAATTTATTCAAGTTCAGAGAATTACTAGTGATAGCTTTATTTTAATCAAGTGTCTCAGCGGTACATTTAGTCTGTTATTGTCACTGATTTCTGCTTATTTGTAATTGCAGTATAACATGGACTTCTCTATGCCACACACAGAAAAATCATTAGATTATAGTTTATGGGTAACTTTTCTTGTTTTAGTGATGAAATAAAAAAGGAACAGTTGAGACCCTGACCATGCAACTATTTCCAAGCAACTGGAAATAAAGAATTCTTGTATTACAGATTGAAATAATTAAAATCTCCTTTATCTGAGTTTTCTCTATGCATACATCAGTGATTCCATTTTTTTTCTTGTAAATGCAGATGTTAATAAAACTACATGCTGAAGGCATGGAAAAGAGGAAAGAGAGCTGTGCAAGCATTAAATTTTTCAATCATTTAATTATTTCACCACTCTGAGAAGGCTAATTTCAGCAAATATATCAGAGAAGGACATGATTATGAATGGAGATTTGGACTGATCATCTTTTACTGATCATCTTTTACAAGGTTATTATTAACAATGGAAATTTAAGAACTTTTTTTGGTATATCAAATTATACCCCAACTTTAGAGGTTATTTAAAATGTAAATGACATAGCTAAAAACTAACAATTTAGGTAGTATAAGTAATTTTAGTATCTCCTTGCTGGCAGTTAAAAAATATCCATGGTTAATAGATAAATTTGGTCTATATTATCTCCATATTTAGTGATGTCTATTAATATTTGTCTCCCAACAATGAGAAAATCATTAAAAACTATCAAGAGATAGTTTATTTTTAATAGATAGACTGTTGGTAAGGTTTCAAAAGCTAGAAATATTGGAACAAGTCTGAGATTTTCTCTGAGGAACAAATCCATCTGGGTGAAGTCCTTATGTCTTGTAATATTCTGTTTTAAAATACTTAAGTAAGCCTTACAGTGTGCAATATTGGAAGTATTTTACAGGTTTTTACTTTTATGTAAAAGTAGAAAAGAAAAGTGGAGACAGACTAGAGAAGAAGCAAATAAAGGAGAATAGAAAAGAAAAGGAGACGAAGATCCACGTTAGAACCCTGGTAACCAGAATAACGGTAAAGAGAATCAGCAGTTCTAAGTAAAAATTGTGCTCTCATGAAGTTAAGGGGAAGATTTAGAAAAACGATAATGTTTAACAGTGTTATAAAGCTATCAATAAGAGGATGTGAAAGACTCAACTCGGTGTTGCTGATTAGGTTATCAGTGCCTTCCTTTGGTCATAAGTTCAATTGCACACACACACACAATGTCACACAAACACACACATGCATATATGATGTGTGCCATTAAAGCAATAGAAATAATGTGGTATTTCAAAGAGAGAGAGAGAGAGAGAGAGAGAGAGAGAGACAGAGAGAGAGAGAGAGAGAGAGAGAGAGAATGGCTTTGGTTGAGTAACCAGATAAAACTTACTTAACAGGGCAGAAGGCACTTGACATAGAAAATGATAAAAAGGGTTTTGATAGACAGAAACTAGGGGGTTGGATATATATTCCAGTTTAAGAGTAAAGTAAGACACAAAAGTAGTAAAGAATGTAGCTCACTTAGAGAATTGAAAGTATCTATGTTTTCAAATGCATGTCATAGAACTGTAGGAGAGAAATGGTTAAGTATGTACTTATAATTTGATGATATACAATTAATTTCTATAATTATTGTGAAAATATACCATTTTAATCCTTAGCTCTGTTTACTAAAATTAAATATAAGAATTCCATTTAGCAGTGCTCTTTATGATGTTCATTAGTCCATTTAAAAAAATTTATTAGAAATTATTTGAAGACATTGAATTAGAAGTGAGACTTGGTAGATTTTCCTAAAAACTATCCTTCTTACAGGGCCAATTCCTTAATCTCTTTGGCTCTGGGACTTCTCTTAAAGTTGAGAAATTGGACTATATCATTCTCTGAATTTCTTTTAGATATGATTCTATGATATAGAAAGAGTATTTTCATAGAGTATTGCAGCATTTTTCTTTCAATAAAATATTTAAACTACCCATTTGTTTTGATTATACTAGATCATAAAATTCTCACATTCTTGTTTTATGCTTGGACTTCCTAAATCCTAAATTTTTCAAACATATTTTGATTAAAATTAGAGCTGTGTGAAGTAGAGGTTCAGTGAGTAGATGATTTATAATGAATTAGTTACTTTGGAAATTCTACACAATTATAACACTTTAGAGTTGAAGT
This sequence comes from Heterocephalus glaber, assembly GCF_000247695.1. The sequence continues at coordinate 46,736,219 of NW_004624730.1, read as the reverse complement.
AATTTTGAGACCACACTGTCTAAATTCTCCAATTTACACATAAGGAAACCAGGGTGTGGAGAGATTTGATGACTTGCTGTAGGGCATATGGCAATTTGGATTCCCCTGTGCCATTGTCTTTAATCCACAGAGATGAGCTGTAATCAGAAATTTATGAGCTGTCAACAGAGATTCCTGAGAGTGTATTTGAACCCCAAACTTCAGTATATGCATGTGAGAAAGCCACCAAAATTTCCTTGAAGGTCAAGTTCTGGACTTAGTCCAATATTTTCTGCATAATGGTAGCCAAGGGTTTAAAGACTTTGAAATGAGTGCAGTTATGAAGTTCATATTTCTCATTAGTTTAATTCATTCATATATATAAATATATGTTTAATTTATACATTGCATTGAAATCCTGTATAAAACGTCAGTATATGGAGTTACAAATAATGATTATCATAGTGTCCATGTCCATGTACAAAAAGTTAGCTTTTAAGAAATAGAAATTTTAAAAAGATAAAGCATAATTTTCTTATCCAGCTCCATTTTTGACCTAATGTCATTAAAACAAAAATTGGAAAATTCAAGAGCAGTGATGGTAAAGAATGAACAAGGGAAGAGTTTAATGATTTTAATAAGAAATAGCTTGCTAATGTCATGGTTTAAAAACAAATTATAATTGTAAACAGAATTTAGTTGGTTACTAGAGTGTTTATTTGCCTTATCACAAAGACCAAATATTGCCTCATACAAATCACTATTTTGCAAAATATTTTATATCAGATACAAAATTTCACCAGCTTAGCCTTTACTGATAAATTCTTCATCTACATCAATAATCCTGCTGCTTCTAAGTATTTTGTGATTCAGAGAAGTTATAGTGGCAGTGCAAGAATGTAGTAGGAGATCCTTAAAAGGTTGGGTTTGGGGGTAGGAAAGGGAATCTTGTTGCTGAGACAATACATCTTGCAAAAAAGAGGAATGTTGCCATTAAATAAAAATGCATGCACTGCTGTTCTACAACTTGTGCTTGTTAGGTACAATGGTTAAGTTATTGAGTTCCCTAGATCTTAGGGTCTGACTTCTAACGGTACCCTAACTTGACTTTGGAAAAAACTCTTTTTTATGTTACTATCATAGTTTTATAATCCAATTTTTAATATCAAATCAGACACCTTTACCTATTTGCATTGTCCTTCACTCATTTCCTGTAACACATGCTAAGATAAAGAAGAGAGTGTATGTCATGGAACTAGGTGAAACTCGCTGATTTCAATTCCAAGTTTCATGCTTATAGAATAATTTGTAAGATACTAATAATTTTGTGTAGATTGACTAGTTAATAACCTACAAAGGAAAGCAGTAATAAAATTATGCTATACTAGATGCTATGTTTTTAGTATCATTACTTTGAGAATGGACCTGACTATAAAACTACAATGCAAGTTTGTGCCATCTGAGAATCACGACTCAATAAATTTACATAAATCACTTCAGTAAAAGCAGCAAAGAGCATTCATAAATCATAAAAGGAAGGTTATTTTTAAAGTTTATTCTTTTATTCTGTTCATAAAAGAACATGCTCATTTTAGAAAAATTATAAAATTCAGAAATATATAAAGAAGATGAAAAATAATAATCTGATCCCTCAAAATTTGTATCTAAGAACATTTTGGTGCAAATAAATATGTAAGCTAGACTTCACGTGTGCAGTTTTAAATGTGTTGGAGCAACTCTAAGCTCTTTGTCACATAATCTGTTATAATTTTGCTTAGAATTCCATTTTGATTATGAATCTAGTTCTGATCTGGTTCTAGGTCTTATCTAAAATGAGAACATTGTAACTAGTAATTATTATGACCCAACATCATTAGCAAATCATGGCTCTGTGTTGCACTTGTATAAAAGTAATAACTAACAAATTTATATGTCACTAAATGTGACAGAAATTATGTGGACAAACACATTTGGGGATTGGGGCTTTGTTTGAGAATGCTAATTTCAGTATTTCCTTCTCATTTCTCTTTATTTTAGTCTTTTAATAATGAAATATAATTTTATTTTACAAGATGGAATTGTATTTGAAAACTGTCAGCTTCTATAGATATTTTTACAATAGAAAAACCTTTCCTTTCTGCCCCTACATGGACAGGTCGATTTTCATTGAAAATGGCTTCAAGCTGGTTCTAATATTTACTCACTTATGCAGGTGCGTTCGTCAGCATGGAGTCTGTATCCTGTATCACATTCACAGTGGAAAGTGCCCAGAGTGTTAATACAGCGCTGCTGGCAGCCTCCATTCACCACCGTACATTCATCGACATCTAGAGGAGGAAGACAGATGGTCAGGATTACAATGTCATTCCAATGTCAGCTTCAGAGAAGTGGCACAATATTTCTTTGATACACAGTATGTGCTATATTGTACAAAGGCACAATCTCTGTTGCCACAAATCTTTGCTTGTTTAATCCATTTTGCTCCACTATGTAAACAAGGAAATGTAGATAGAAATTTTATTGAGCTTTTAAAAGCCCAGCAACTATGAGCATTGGGACTATCTCAGTTTTTTGTTCTTCACATACTGGCTAATTAAACAGGTTCAAGATATAGATATTTCCTTGGGGAAGGAAAACTGGAGGGGAGAATTACAATAAGCTACTCTATCTGGAGCAGCACAAGCTAGTAGATAAACATCTATTATTGGTTTGACATTGCAGAATAAAACCAGTAATAGACTTAAGACCTTGAGTCTCCTTCTCACATACAGTGATATACATCTGGGTAAAGTTGGATAAATTGAAACAAAACAATTGTTTGGTGTTCTGAAAAATTCATCAATACATTTACTCCATGGATTCAGCTTCTTTCTTGTCACTAAAGGTGCCAGGGGATGGGGATTTAGCTCAGTGGTTTCACTGCCTGCTGCACAAGTGCAAGGACCCAAGTTCAATCCCCGGTACCAAAATAAATAAATAAATAAATAAATAAATAAATAAATAAATAAA
>NW_004624730.1:46713857-46732916 GCF_000247695.1 Heterocephalus glaber | reverse complement strand
AAGAGAAAGAAAGAAAGAAAGAAAGAAAGAAAACATCTGTAAACCTATAAAGGGATTTGTAGGTATTCAATGGATGAAGAAATTCTGTGTTTTCTTGTTTGGATATTTTTTTAAATGAACATCTATATCTGCGGGCCAGTTAAAGTAATAATCTCTTGGTGTAGCATAGAGATGGAGCATAAGAAAACATGTTTTATCCAGAGAATGTTTTGACGTTCTCCATACCTAATCCTAGATTTGTAGTCAAAGAATGTTTAGTGTAAATATTCTTCACTGAAATATAAGTCATCCTATTAGATAATTAGCTTTACATCGTGACAGTAATTCCACAGGGCAAGATCCTTACTGAAGGAGACACAGAAATGAAGACATTATCACTGCAACATAGCAGATTTGCATGCTAGAATTTCGTAAGCTGTAATGCATGTTTTATGCTAGAAAAGACTCAAGTATAGGACCAAAAGGAAGCAAAATTTTTCTTTTTACCTAGCTTTCTTTTTGTTTTATAATGAAAAAGAAAAAATGTATGAAGAATAAATTGTCTCAAAAAGTCCTGCATTTTACAACTACTAGCTCACTATGTTTTACATAATTTATTTAATTTTTTCTTCAAAAATAAGATATTCTGGAGAAATTCCTTATGTTTTAAAGGAATCTCAGTTTAGAGATAAAAGTTATAGACTTTTCAAAGAACTAGAATTTTTATTACATGTTGAATCTGTAATAATCAAACCACTAGATCTTTTTCCTATAAACTAATGTTAAGCCAGAGTTCTCCATTTGTTGTCTGTATTTTTTGCAGGGCTTTAATATTTATTCAGGCTAAATTTTTATCTTTCTGTCTTTAGGGTATTATTCTGCAGAGTTGAGATATAATTTTGAATCTTAACTCTGTCAGCTCTGACTTAGATATCCTCCCTTACCCTTTATTTTGAATCTATGAATAAAATAATTCTCAAAAGTATCACATCTTAAATGATAACTGACTGCCACTAACATGAGTTATTATCATGTATGTGGTGTGATCAACAATGTTTAAATTTAAAAAAATATTTCAGAAAAGATACATTGACATTAATTGCTCCTCAAAATACTTCCCCAAACTTCAAACACAGTTATCCCATAATTCTTGCCATTTCTGAAGCACTTATGGAAGTTCTTTTTCATCCTGGCTACCTCAATGTCCTGAATCAATTAAAAATGTTTACCTCTCATGACAGTTTGAAGAGACAGAAGTTGCATGGTGCCAGATCTGGAGAGAAGACACTGTAATGACTTTACAAGATAGTTTTTCAATTAGATAACACTAGGCAGCAGCCATATATATATTTGATATTTTAACTGAACTGCACTTTACTTCTTTCTACAGACATGACTTGTTTCCAGGCCAGTAATGGTCTACAGAACATTGTACTAAGTCAAAGCTAAAAGATGACCAGTAGGGTATCCACTGCCAAACTCATGCTGAGCTGGACAGGGAAGCACCTTCTTGGCAGGAGAGGTCTGGGCAGGAAGAAGAAATTGCAGAGTTTCTACCTACTCCAAAAGAAACCCAACGAAGTTGTTTATACACAAAGGATTTTAAGCAAACGTGCTGAGAAACATTAATATGTTAAGATAGGTGGACAGATTTAGTTCACTATCATAGCAGGAATGCTTTACTCCATTTGCAGCACACCCATGCATTCTCTGGTGCTAATACAACAGGTATATTTTTACCTTCACAGCACTGACAACTAAAGAGCGCACAACATATGATACTTTGATCTTTAGGTGGGTAATCATGGAAGTTCCAAGATCACATTCACTAGATTATACTGAGTATTCATCTATAAAGTATTTTTCCTGAAAATAATGATTAAAAGAGAGTTCTAGAAACAGGGAGATGATGTTGGGACCAACAGAAGACATAGTACAAAGGCTGCAGAGGTAAGACTGACTTTCAATGGATTTTCAGGTAAAGGACATCATTCTCAGCCACTTTCTCCTCCCAGGACAAGGATCATAGGAGACTGTAATTTCAGGCCAGGTGACTTGGTCAGGTAACTCATTCATACTCTGTAACAAAACTCCACTGAGGCTGAAGGACTAAAATTCTGACCTATGTAAAAAAGGGCTGCAAATACACAAAAGGTCTCATGCAAAGTCTGTTAGGACAGAGAATGTTAGTGAAAATGGGTTCCCCCACACCGCACACAGACACATAAGCATCCAGTTGGGCCCTGGGTGGAATGGCTGGCATGGGCTTGCTCCAGAGGAGCCTGACTCAGAAGCGTCTAACTGTGGTATCCCCATGCTGAGGAGCACTAGGGTTATTGAAATCAAGAAGGTGTTCAAGAGAAACAGGTCCAGGAGGGTCAAGTCATGCTTGATGTTTTTGTTTGTTTGGGGTTTTTTTTGACCCACCAAGACTTAACATGAATGAAGGGCTGCAGAACAGTCAGTCTTTGCGAGATGCACTCTTCTGTTGTCATCAGCTGAAGTCTCTGTGAGTCTAACAGGTTAGTGACATCCAGCATGATCTCATTCATTACCTAGTGCCGCTGATTGTTCTGAGAAGCTGGAATATTAGATGCTTTGCACAATGATGTCACTTCTAAGCCACTGCTTCAATCCAATCCCTGGCCTTCCTTTTCTGCTCTGTAGTCCAGAAACACTTCTTTAAATGCCATAAAATCTTTAAATGTGGCAGGATGTTGAAGATGTCATAGCCAGACATGGTGATGCACACCTGTAATACTAGCAATAAGGAGGCTGAAGCAGAAGGATCGTCATGAATTTGAGGCCAGACTGGACTGTATAGTGAGTTCGAGGCCAGGCTGAACTACATAGCAAGACCTTGACTCAAACAAAATAAAACAAAACAAAAGATGTCACCAGCCACTTCATCTTTGTGGTGTTCTAAGGTAGTTGTGAAAGCTGCCATACATATATTTTTAATCACATCTCATGAAGACCTGAAAGAGGACTTCTATAACTGCATTAGAAAGTGGCAAGAAGGATAGGATAACTGTGATTGAAGTCGGGGTGAGTATTTTGAGGGAATATTAATGGTAATGTATCTTTCACTGTAGTAAAGTTTTAAATGTCAATATTTACTGTATATTTTGATCATCCCTTATACATGAATTGAATACACTGAAAACTATCTTAAGTCATATGCCCAGCTATCAGTGGCCACTTCTGAGAGAAGAAGGTATCTGAGATGGATGGAGTGTAGGGAATGTGGAGTATTGAACAGAGATTTTAACTGTATTTATGATGATTTGATTTTTTTATAAGAAAAAAATTATTTGAGTATTATTTTTATAATAAAAAGTAATTTTAAAGAAATAAATATAGTCTCCAGATTCCCTTACCTGCCCACAAAATTCAAAGTTTTTTCAAAAGACATAAAATTGATGAAAATAAAAAAAATCACTGAATTCATTCCAAAGAAAAAAAGCAGTCATATATTTTGAGAATACCTTTTTCTTTTTACTGTTTTTAGTATATTCATATTCTTAATGTGTACCAGAATTATAACTTATTATACTATATTAGAAACAAACATGGATACACACAAAGAACCAAAGGCTAACCCAATTTCCTTTGTACCTTTAGTTACTGTCTATGATATCCCCCTGACTCATTGTGTTGAAGGCCTGGTTGCCAATTTATGGGCCTTGTGGAACTGACTGGATCATGAGGGCTCTAATTCTGTCAGTGGATTAATCCATAGATGTGAACATAATTTGATAGTATGATATGGAAACATATGGAAATAGGAGGTAGGCCTAGTGGAATGCAGTGGATACTGGGGTCATAATCTTGGGAACAATAGCTGCTCCCCAGCTCCATCATTTCTGGCTTTTCCCCATCTCTCTGACTCCTGGCTGCCATGAAATGAGCAACTCCCTCATGCCCTTCTGGCAAGATGTTCTGGCTCATCATAGACCCACAGTATTAGAACCATCTGACCATGGACTAAAACTTCTGAAGCCATAAGCCAAAATAAATCTTTCCTCCTTTAAGTTGTTTTCATAGTTATTTGTCCCAGTGTTATAAACCTGATGAACACAGTGTTGAAATTTATCACCCAATCATGTTGCCTCTCTGAGACTCAGTTGCCTAAACTATAAAATAGAATAATAATGACACATGTATTATGTATGGCTTATTTTTTTTCCCTATTCATGTGTAAGATTTTGGTATAGATTGTTAATTCTTGAGAATACACATAGAATTTAAACAAGTAATTTTATTCCACTGATCAGTAGAGTTAAAATACAAAATTATAAAGACAGTTCATAACAGGAGCAGTGAGCAACATGGGAACTCAGGGGAGGAAAATCCATTTGGCTTACGGTGAGAAGAGAATGCTTGAGGGAAAACAATTGGAGCTGAGTGCCTGCAGAACAGGGTAGGTAAAGGTGCAGTGGTTGAGATGTGCACAGTGTCTGAAATTTAGCATTTATGTCTGTCAGGCTGAAAAATAAGCCTGGTAAAAGGAAGCAAAGTTGAAATAAAAAACAAACATAAAATCTCTTTTAATTAATTTAGATAGTAAAGTGTTCCTTTTCTTGATTTACAATACAATACACTTCTGGGCAGGTTGAGACATAATAGGTTGTGTTCACACAGTAGTAAAGCAAGCTTATTAAAAGTTAAAAAAATCAATCATATATAGAGTGGTACCAAATACGAGGTAATTGGTTTGACTTTCTTTTTTGTCTTTCAGAATATACTGAATTTACTGATTGTTTGAGCATTGTGTGATCAATAGTTCCCAAAATTGACAGCACATTAGGATCACTTGGTGAGCATTTCTAAACACTGTTGCGAGGATTCCATCCCAAAATAATCTGACTTAATTGGTTTTTTAAAATAGGTCTTGGAGTAAAATTAATCTAAAAATCACCCTAAGTGATTACAATGTGTAGTTATAGCCAATGTTACTTTGTATAGTTAGAGCTTTAATTACCTAGAGACTGTGTTAAAAATGCAAATGCCAATTCAGTAGCTCTAGAACTAAGGCTGAGAACCTGTATTTCCAACTAGATCCAAACTGATTTTGATATTATTGGCTTGTGAACCATATTCCAAGTAACAAGAGTACATATGACTCTGTATTTGGCCACAAATGTCACATGGATCACAACAGTGATGATTTGGCTCAAATTCTCAGCTATTTAATCAAATCAGACCAATATAGCCCATATGTCTAAAATCAATACTCACACTAAAATACTTAAATGCATACAAACATACATATTATAGTAAATAAAATTATAAAACATTTTAAGATTATCAAAAATTTCTCAAATGTCAACATTTTCACAATATTCAATCTAATAATTAATTTCAAGACAGTTTTAGCATTATCGGTCATAAGAAATGATTTCCTTGTGTAAAACATGAAGGAAACTTCTTTTCTGATGGAGTATCTCTGAAATAGGAAAAAACTGGGTTAAATTGCCATGATCTTAGGCACTCATGCTGAAGCTGTCACAAGTGATTTTCTTTTCCATCAAGATTCTACCCAACAGAGTTAAAAACCAGAAATGTCAATATTACATTAAAATGTTATTATCAAGTATACTTCATGTGAAGAAACAATTTCTCAAAAAATTCTCTGAGTTATATCTTCATGTAAGAAGTGTACAGACAGCCCTGTCCTTAGAATTGGAACTCTAGGACACTGGGGAATAAAGATAAAATGATTAGAAGGTTTTCAGCATTATTACTGTGATATGGACTCAAGATTTCATAGGATAAAAGACTGTCAAAAATAATCAACTATGGCTACCATTTTTACTTTTAATGTCCTTTCTGCTGTGTTTATCCTCCAAACTATTTCCTCAGATGGTCACAGAATATAATAGCTTAAATGAATTCAAATTATTATCAAATGTATTTTTCACATAGAAGTTCCTTGAGACGACTTCAGTTACCAAACAACCAAAACTGCTTCAGATTATTTTTCTTAGATTTTGTGACTACTTACTTGAGACCTAGAGTAAGGTAAATTATTCCTTCATTTTCCTTTTAATATATGGTTCTCAGAAACCTGTTGATTGAAAATAAGCATTACTAGGGTGATTTATGTTTAAGGTTGTGTCATAAAAGAGGTTTGGAGGAAACATTGACATGTATAGTGAAGACTCCACTAGGTTTCCATATGATCTTATTTTTACTATCTACTTATTTACTATTTATTATTTATTTACTTACTATATTTACTGATTGTGAAATTTACTGATAAATTTAAACTGTGTCTGCGGTACACACTGATTTACTGCCTGCTTGGTATCCATTTATTTTCCTCATCCTCTCATTCTAAGTAACCCCCAGCTTTTAATTTTAAAGAAGTCAGGTAGTTTATGTGAGATTCATGAACACCACCCTCTCTCAAACCCAAGTGACTTTATTTGACATAACCTCATCTGTATTTACCACAATGACTGGATTGGGTTATACATATGGCTTTCTCATAAAGAATCAATTAGTTCATATGTGTTCCAATCAGCATGATGCTCAATATATGTGTTGGAAAATCTGAGACATAGGTGACTTCTTGTTCTGCAAAGTGTAATGTGTAGATGTAAAGCACTTTTCATGAGTTACCTTGCTTCCACGAATGAAGTTAAACTAATGATAAGGCCAACTGTTAGGCCAGAGCTGAAAGACCCAGAGAGAACTGGAGTAGGAACCCTGATTGAACAATTCCTGGTAATTTTGTGGTTACTATTATTTTCCTAAGTTCTGCTCTTGCTGTAAAAAAACCAATTATCAGTTTTGTAGGTCAACATTCACTAAGCAATAAAGATATAATATCTCAGTAAAAGATACTTCACTAAGGAAAAAGGCAAAGTGTACTTTTGAGGAGAAAGACAATACTAAGAGTAAGTTCAAAAGAGTTGTCACATGCTAGGGATAGGAGGAGAGTATATATTTTCATAGAAAAGGCTAGGTCAGCTTGGCGTGTGTATAGTAAAGGTTAAAATGGAAAAAGATTATGTCAGAAATGTGGCTAGGGCTTGATCATAGACAGTATTTTATATCAAACTAAGGAATCATAGCTTTACTTCATAAGCAGTGGGTGCTTGCATGGTGAAGAATAGATCAAAGGGATGGAAGGCTGAATGGAGAGAAACCATTTAATCAGTATTTCTAGCATCTAGATAAAAGATGAGGACCTGACCTAAGTTAGTAGTAGTAGAAATAGGGAAATGTGGACAGGTATATAAGAAGTTAAAGAGAAGAAATTAATATCATTTAGCTATTAAGTGAATGTGATGGAGGAGAAAAAGTCAAGGTGAAGTGCCTTGAGCAATTGGATGAATGGTTATGGCATTCACGAAAATAGCACAGTAAAAAAAATTTGATATTAGAACAGTTCAGTTTAAACATAAATGATTTGATGGGTAAATGGGATGGGATTTTGGGGGACATCTATTAGGCAATTGGGAATATAGACTAAGATCAGTAGAAAATATAGGCAGAGTTCAACTATCACTTATCGATATGCACAATCCTGAAATTTAGGAGTCACCCTTGATAGTTTCCTCACTTTGACCCAATCCAAACCAATAGCAATTTCACTGCATCAGAATTACTTTCCAATATGTGTCAGATCTATTCAAATCTCAGCTCACTGTCACCACCCTATCTCAAACTTCATGCATGATTGAAATAGCCTAATAACACCTTCCTCCTTATCCACTATTATGCCTCTAATACTTTCTCTATGCTGCACTATAATAATATTTTTAAAATAAAATGTGATCAACTTCTTTACTCTTGCCACAGTTCTATATGCTTCAATCATTTCTCATTTCTCTAAAATTAGCCTGAACACCAACATAATCTGCAGGTCTCTGCATGATCTGATCTCTAACGTGTTTTAACAACATTGATTTTTAAGTTCCTTGAAGACACTGGACTCTCTTTTACTATATCCTTCCCTCCTTTATTTAGTAAATACACATGTATACTACAGATGTCCACCCAAACATTAGTATCTCAGAGAGGTTTGTAGTTTCTATTTAATCTAGGTCATATTTATATGTTATATTTCCTTAGGACGACTTTTATTTTGGAGATAGTAACAGATTTGTTGACATAGATTCATATATGTGGTAGTATGCTTTCTGTATTTCTAGTTTGTGTACTTCATGAGCGCAAGAGCCCTGTTAAGTTCTATAGTAGGTCACTACAGTAACCTCAATATTTGGCAAACAGAAGATATTCTATATATTTTTGCCAGAGGAATGTGTATTGGGCCATCTCCATGATAGATAGCAATTCAAGCCACATGAGTGGGTGACATCACCAAGTAAAAGCATGTAGATTAAGAAAAGATTATAACCCAGTACATTATTTTATATTCATTCAACCTTATAGGGAAGCTGAGGCAGGAATACACAAAGCTGATCAAGAGGGTTATATAAAGAAGTAGTGAAAAAATCAAGAGACTAGTATCATGGAAGCCATGGAAGGGGGATTTTCAAGAAGAAAAAGTCTTCCACACAGGCATGTCTAGAAGGAATTTTAAAGTGCCCATCAGCTTTGGAACAAGAATTCCATTAATGACACTGATGAAGAAGATGCCAACCATAAAACTTCCAACAATTATGAATACATCATGTGCTATGTATTGCTCTAAATTCCTTACATATTATCTTCATCTATGGCTCAAAATATTAGTAACATTTTATCAGTAGATAATGATATTATCCTTATTTGCAAAAGGGTAAGGGAAGACACAGAAAGGTGCCTTCATGGAGTAGCTGGATTTGCCCAATATTCCAGTGGGTTAGGCAAAAGAATTGAACATAAAGAAAGGGAGACAGAGAGTTAAAATCAGCCTTGTAATAATTTTGACAGTTAAGGAAGGGCGTTATATTTGGTGAGGAAATTGTGGTAGTGAGAAAGGGTTTTGAAGGTAGCTGACACTTGGAAATATTTAAATACTCATACAAAGGGAGCAATAGAGAGTTTATTCAAAGATATAAAAGGGGGGATTCTCAAATTATTGATATTCTCAAGCCACAACAGTGTGTTCTAAAAGAAAGGTATATATTGGAAGAGAATCTACCACAGATCCTACACATTCCTATTTGATAAGCTAAAAATCTATGACCCTGATCACTCTTTACCTAAGCCATATTTCAGGCTGTATTTGCACAGAGACATGAATTAACATCTTTCTTGATTAAAAAAAATCAGACTGATTTCCACTAATATAAAAGGACTGAACTCCCCAAGCTCAGGGTTTCCTTTATAGAAGGCAACCAATTCAAAGTATAGGTACCCATAATGAGCCTTTTCTGACACTACTATGGTTCTTGGGGAGACATAAGGAATTGATACAAAAAATAAAACACTGGCTAATGCTTTTGCCATGAGTAACAATGTCTTTTGTTTCTGACCTTGGAGTCTCATGTCTTCTGTTAGCATCCATGAAACAATGACAGCTTAATTTGTTGCCATAAAAGTAGGACAAAATCCCAGACCCTACATAGTTCTTGACAGTATACAAGATAGAAACCACACAGGATCATCATCTACTACTCAGGGTTAGAGAGAACATGTCTATTACCGAACAGAGGGACTTGAAAGCCACGGAGCATTTTTCTGTCTTCTCCCTATTCTATTGATGGCAGTTGATTGCTTATAGCCTTGAAATTATTAGTAAACCATAGATAGTAAGTAGGTCACTGATCTGCATGTGTCTGGTTTGGCAATCCGATCCTTTGTGCTAGCTCAAGAGGGAAGAAGGTAAAAATATCATGCTAGGATGCCTTCATGCAATATTAAGAAACAGCAAGGACAGAAGTCTCCAATTCAGGACACCAACAATTTCACTATATTGTTAGGTCTGTGAGGACAAAGATGGAGATGGTGTCTGCTTTGTTCACCAGTTTATATCTAGTCTGCACCCTATATTAGTTGCATAATTAATTATTAACTCTTAAAAATAAAGAAGTGATTGATAGCTAAATTGACATAGGAAAAGGTAGCTAAATTTACAGCAAAGAAAATTAAGAAGGAAATGTGAGAGAAGGTAGGGGAGTGAAATCCCATGGAATTGTAACACTCAAGGAAGAGAGTCTTTATAAAAGGGAATAAACAACTGCATCAATATTGCTGAAAATCAAGTAAAATAGGCATGGTAAATAATCTGGTGGAATGACTTTGGAAATTTTAAGGTCTTCTTGCTACAATGTCTGTGGGAAATAAAAGTTAGGTCTGAAGACCTTGAATACTTAACTTGAAGGGGTCTCAAGTGGGGAGTGTCTCACTTGTTGGAATGTTCATTTTCCCCCAGGTGTTAGGATACAGAATAGAACACATACTGGGTTTTGTAATAGATAGAAAAGTATCAGGGAAGACTCTGGGCCCTAATCTCATTCTAACTGATAGTATGAGTTAACAGGAAAATTCTTGTAGTAAGTGAATGTTTGGTTAGCATTCTCTTTTCAGGGTGGCTAGTTTTGATTTGTCTTATCTCCACATTTCTGCGATTTAGGGAAAGAGTAAGATCTTTATAAAAATGAAAGAGGTAATGATAGAAAAATTAGGACTGCCTTGGGTCCTTGTACAGATCTAGGTGACTGGGCAGCTGGGTGGGAAGGATAAGGATCCATGTTCTGGGAATGAAAATCAAGAAAAGAGGTTCAGGAAGGAACTCTCTTTCCTCCACTGATCCCTCCCCTTACAATGAACTTCACTCCAAATTCCAAGGAAAATAATTAAGTTAAACCAAACTGGATCTTCTTATAGCATCCAGAAACCTTAAAATTTATTCTGTGTATGAGTGTTTGATAGAAACTATAATGATGATGCATCAATATTGTCTTTGAAAGATAGCAGTAGTGATTCTAGCTGCATAGAACTTTTCTGCTCTTTTTTTAGTTTCGTTAAAAGGTTACTTTCTTTTGGGAACTGTTTCCAAACCTGTACTTCATGATCAGTATCATCAAGACATAAGGTGGACACAAGACACCTGGCTGGGAAAATCCGAGGACTCCATCTTCTTAGTCATGATGAGTAGATCACAGAAGTAATGTGACCCAAGCCAAATGAAGCAGGATCCCACCAAGGACACTTCCTTAAAGCTATTAGGAAAGAACACTATTTCTTGTGTGGAATCACCCATTATGAAGAAAATGAAAGCTTATAGACTCTAGGGTAGTGATGTCGAACCATTTAGAGCTTTCAATGCCATAGGTTCACCACCGCTGGTCTAAGAGATATATTTTACACCATTGGCAGAGCCTATCTAAGAATACTGACAAGCCAGCGGGAGGTGGAGTCAGGACACAAAGACAGTCTTCTAAAGACAGTGTTTAAATATCTGAATGCAACTCCATCTGATTTTTCATTTATATATTATAATACCTTCCCCAATAAAATGACAATAATAGAAATTAAACTTGGTGTGTGGTGGATTTCTTTCAGTTTCAACCAAATGAATCTTGATTAATCCACATAGTATCTCAAAATGAGGCTACCATCCTGGATGCTCCATAACATCATTCAGGAAATGCGTCTGTTATTCCATATTTCTGACATGAAACAAATCATTTTTCTGTCCCCTCTGTTTTTCCCAGAATATCTCTGGGTCCTTGTTCATGTTTATATTGCGTGTTCATATTTAGGTAACTGTATGCCCTGAATAGGATTCTGAGGGCTCCCAAATGCTATGATAAAGAACAGGCAAAGATTTTTGGTTATGACCCTATCAAGCCTATCCATCCACTCTTTTATGACCAAAATTCTATATTCTGGATAATCTGAAAAAAAGAACTGGCAGAAATGGAGGTGATAACATGCATTGGATTGTTACTATATACTGGGAACTTTAAGTATTTTATTTTGTCCTTTCTGAAACTTATGAGATTACTATGAATTTCAAAGTTGAAGATAAGACTCCAAGAAGGTAAACAGTTTATACGAGTCTTACTAGTGATACAGTGGGGTTCTAATTCAGATGAAATATCAGATAATTGTGAATCTATTATTACCAGTACTGTTTGAAAGACACACGATATTTGTTTTTATCCTTATTGGTGATTTAATAATTTTTACTGTGTTCACAGGAAAACAAGGCAAGTGGCTGGATGATACATGAACTAATATAAAGTGTTACCAAATTACTTTTAAAGTAATATCTCTCCACCCATTTCCCCCATCAAATGTCTAATCTATCATCTAATTCTATCCATTAATCAACCAGTTGTTATATGATAAACTTGGACAGAAGGGTGGCTGCTGCAGTGTACATGACATAATAATGGTAGACCTTTCTGCAAGATTTTACTCAGGAATATATTTTTTGTTTGTATTTTTATTAAAAAATATTTTCCATGTCTCAAAGCAAATAAATAATGACATGTGCTTTTCAATTTACATCACTAATTTCATAAAGTTTGACATCCTATGGCATTTCTCACCTAAGTTTTTCCATTGGGATATGACATTGTAATTGGTGGCAGACAGATTATAAACTGCAGAAGAAAGACGTTGACACATACTTCCCTATAGTATCCCGTAGATACCTCTCAAGCCTGTGCTTTCAATTTAACTGTTAAGCTTCCATTTTATATTTTAAAACTTTTTGCTTTATTATTAGTGATATAGTTTACTTCTCTGTGTCTCTCCTTGCTCTACCTCTCTCCCTCTATACTATTTAATAACTTTTATCCAAGCACAAGTAAATTTAGCCTCCATTTTGGTAAAATATTCTTATCAAGTATCTGGCTTTGCAGTCTATTAAAAAAAAGAAGTTAGTATAATGTTTATACCTTATGATATATTATTTGGAGAAATCCAATACTCTTCAAGTTGCATTCCCATAACATAATTTTTTTTCCTGACAAGATGATAGAATTTTCAGAAACTAGCAGAGAACATAAAGCAACCCGTATTTTCTCTTTGTTTTGTAAAGATAGGAAGAGTTTCTATTTTCAGATTTAGAAAAAGCAGTTAAATCTTGTTGCTTTCCCTCCGCTTTCTGACAAAAATACTTCAGTTACCTAATTTTTATTAGTTTTTCTCTTTATGACTTATCATAAAGAGAATATATTCATGCTTCTTTGACTATGAATTTTTTACTACCTTCTAGACAGTGAATTTTATCTTGTTGAGTGCTGGATAGTTTTGTATTTTTCTAAATATTGAGCTTGGCTCAAAAATATAATTAAGTTGCTTGAAAACAATTTAATCTTTCTGGGCCATGTTGTTTCCAGTACCCGGGATTGAACTCAGGATCTTGGGCTTTTGAGGCAGGTGTGGTGCCACTGATGTAAATCCCTGGCCTTCTGGGCCTTGTTTTTAAGACTTGATACATAAGAGAGGAAGTTTTTAATGTAGGGCTAGTAGTTCCCCAATACTGAGAGAAGACACTAATTATCATTCCAGCTCTTCATGCATTATGATGTTTTCCAGTCCAGCTTGGAGCAGAGGCATTATTTCTATCATTATGTGAGCACTTTGGGAACTATTTGCTCCCTCTAATCCCTCCTAGTGCTCCTTTACCTAGCCTTGTGTGACTTCCTCACTGTGTGTGTTGATGAGTATCCCACTACATCTTGAGGAAAACCCTGTGCTAATCGTTCTAGTGTTATTTCAGCTGCTCACCAAATATAGGTGTTAACCTGACTTCAGTCTAAAAAGTGAGACCATAATTTTAAGTGAAATAAATTGGACTCACAAGTTTAAATACTCCATTGTTTCTTTTGTGTGAGCAACCCAAAGGATAAATAAGGAATAAAACAGAGGATAGATATTGGGAAGCAGGAAGAATATATTCAAATGGGAAGGGAAACAAGGGATGAAGGAGGAGGAAGAGAAGGGAAAAGGGATTTTTAAAAAAGAGAGAATGGAAGGGAAAAAATGGAAGCAAAGATTTTGTAAATGAAGAGGGTGAAAAGGGTGGAAGAGAGGGTAGGGGAATGGGAAAAAAAGAATTAAGACATATTATGTACAGGTCCAAATTCCCTATGATGAAAATGATCATTATTTATGGCAAATATGTATTAATAAATTTTTTTTTACAAATAGGAATGCCACTCTATCCCCTAATTTTACCTTAACTTCCTTTTAGAATTTCCCTGCTCTCCCAGGTAATTATAAATTAAAAAAAAAATTGAGTCTATTGCTATCTGTGACACATTTATTCTGATTAGAACTTAACAGGACATTGTAAAAATGGTACCTGCCCTGACATTTAGAAATACCTGTCAGTGGTTGCTCACAAATATTCATTCTATCACATTACTAAATAAATAAAATATAGTTACTGAAAGCATCAATAAATTATTATATATTAATGAAAATATATAAATTAATAAAAATAAAAAGATAATTCAACATTAAATTATCATTTTCTTTCATTACAAATCAGCTATGTTTTCTCCTTAAATCAATGAAAACTGCTTATTGTTTATTCCTTGCAAGATTACTTTAAAGAATATTTAAAAGATTTTAAAATTCATCATTAAAGGACCTGATTTAATGAGAAATATTCTCTGATTGAGGTGCCTGGAAATTGTTACTTCTGACCCTCTCCCTTTCTTGTTTCCTTCTCTTAATTTTTAGATCAAGACTGACATTAGGTACTGATGCCTGGTTTATAGCTGTCTTCCTACTCAAGCCTGACCAACTTCCTAGCCAACATGGGTTGCTCATTTCAGGCACCTTAATTTCACACAACTTCACAAGTCTTGGTCATATCTCCATTTCACTCTAGTTTTCAACTCCTATGGCACTTTCCAACCAGAACTGTTTCACATTTTCAATTCTCAGTCTTTTTATGGTTTTCACTCCAAGTTTATTCTTTGAGCAAATTCCTTCCTTTGTCAATATACCTATAATTTTTCTGTATTGCATTTCACCTTTAATCATCTAAAAAATTCTAGTCCTAAAATTATCTACTTTTTCAATTTCTCTACCTTATCCTTTCTTTGTTGAGCTTTGTTAGAGAATATCAAGCAGCCAATAAAGATGTGTGCCTCTATAAATGCACAATCTCCAACATCAGCAGCTGGAATACAATAGTGTCCATTAATGCATTCCAAAATCTCCTCAGTGATTGCAAACTCTGTGCCTTCTCTTCAGCTTGCTCACAAATTCTTTCATGTTCTCACTAATTTCCTAAGAGAAGGTATTTGATAATAGCTCATCTTTATATGTTGCAATCCCATCTATACATTTTTTTGTACCTATGCTTCTCTTTATTACTTTTTTCCCCATTGTCTTAGTTACTGCGTCAAAATACCCCAACACTCACAAGTTAAATGAAAAAAGGTTTATCTTACATAGTTTGTAGAGCTTTCAGTGCATAGTTAGCTGGCTCCAAGGCAAGACAGAATGGCAGAGGGCATGGCAAAGTAGAAGCAGTCCATGGCAGGCAGGCAGGAGGCAGGAGCAGCAAGCCTTCATTTCCCTTTAGAGCCTATCTAGGCTACAAGTCTATTGGTAGGTGCAACCCACACTCAAGGTGGAGAGGGACTGTCTTCAATAAATCCATTCAGCCACACCCAGAACTATGTTAAATCAGTTAGTGGACTGATTTAGTTACCACACACCCTTAAATCATATTCACATAGCCTAGATCCAGCCACCTTTGAAAAGCCTCATCTATGAGCATTTGAGGCTTTGGGGAGACATCTAGATACAAACCATACCACACATTTTGACAAAAAAGCTATTGTTCCACCTATATTTCTATTTTCCAACTCTTTATAATGGAAAATTTCAAATTTATAAAAAATTAAAAGTATTTTTTATGAATACCCACATAGTCCTCATATATATTCACCAATTTTACTATTTTGCATCTGCCTATCTATCTACCTATCATCTAACTATCTACCATTTATCTATTTAAATTGTTTTTGTAGAAAATTTTAAAAATAAATTTCGGCCAGGGATTTAGCTCAGTGGTTTCACCGCTTGCTGCACAAGTGCAAGGACCCACGACGTTCGATCCCTGGTACCAGAAAAAAAAAAAAAGACAAATGGGCTGGGGATTTAGCTCAGTGGTTCTGCCACCTGCCTCACAAGCGCAAGGTCCCAAGTTCAATCCCTGGTACCAAAAAAACCCAAAAACAAACAAACAACAACAACAACAAATATATATATATATAAATAAATTTCAAGGATAATGAATGAATCAACATTTACTCTGAGGAAAAGAACATTTTTTACCCAGTCACTTTACCATTATCACATGCAAAGAATTTAAAGTTAATATAATAATGCTATAAAAGATATAGTAAGTAATAATATTATATATTGTATATAAGTATAATACATAGCTTAATATTAATCCAAAAAGTATATGATCAATACACTGTATTCATGATATATGAATAGCTATTTTATGTATTTCTATTCCCTGGAAAAGCTTTGAACGCATCATTTATACTAGGGCTAATTTTTGTTTGTTTTTTTTCAGCTGCAGTGGGGATTGAACCCCAGACCTCACATATGGTAGGCAGGTACTCTGTCACTGACTACACTACATCCCCAACTAGAACTTTGTTTTTAAGTATTTTTTTCACCAAAGAAAACAAGAGCCTTAGAGAAATGACTGATTCCAGATCGGGAGTAAGGGAAGTACAAAGTAAATATGGAACATCTTTTTGTACCAGAAAGGAAGTATTCAGATTCATAAATCCAGCTACATTAAGAATTTAATTCCTTTAAGTTTACCAGCGATTTGACTTCAGCAAATACTGTAACTGTCTTTAATAACCCCTTTTCTAAATCTTTCTCAATTTATATTTTTGATATCTTTAAAGAACTGTTCCACTCTCTATCTCCAGTTCCTCCCTCTTAATTCCTTCTTTAATATATTTTTGTTTGGTTAATAAGCCATTAATTATTTGAAAATGTTCTTAGAGAAGTCACCAAAAAATGAATGAGACTGTCTTGTCCTTCATTTATTACAACTCTTCATCACTAACTATTGTTAAACATTTTTGAAATTACTCTTATTTTGACTTCCTGGTCACTACCATCTCTTAATTCTCCTGTACTTATTCTCTGCTGCTTTTTCTAGGCTCCCCAAGCCCTCTCATTGTACTATAGGTCTCAGTGTTCTCTGAGTCTCTCATTTTGTTTCTAAATTCATTAACAGGATATGAAAAGTCCTCTAGGTCTTCCACAGAGGCCACTCATAGTTCATTTAGATGGCTAATTATTTCTTTTTAAATTTGATTTCTTATTCTCTATCATTCTCATATATATTCTATACATGTTAACAATATTCACCAGCAGTTATTCAGCACTGAATAATTACTAGGTATATTTCTAAGCACTGAAGTTATATTATCTCATTTAATCCCCCAAATAAATTCACAAACTGGACACTAAAAGAAGCCCCAAGTTGCAGATAAGCAAACTGGGGTCTATGGAATTTAATCAAAAAGTCCACATTCACATGTCTGCAGTCCACCTGGATCCACTAATCTGATGCCAACTTCAGGTGTCTTCTTCCTACTTCTTGGAGTTTCTCTGCATGTTTCATTTTTTCCCAACATAGGCTGGGGCCAGGGATTTAGCTCAGTGGTTCTGGCCCCTGCCTCACAAGTGCAAGGTCCCAAGTTTGATCCCAGGTACCAAAAACAGCCCCCCCAAAAACCCCAACATAGGACAAAGCTCTTCTTCTGTCTGGAATGTATTTTTTCTTTCCATTCTCTTTCTGTATTATATCTTTTAAAATTCAGAGCAAAAAAGTCAATGCAAGCTGATTTATGTGGCTCCCATGATATAACATAAATGCATATATCTTTAATATCACATTTATCAAATAATGTCATAATCACTAACTTTGTGACAGCAGATACTATTCCTCCATTTTTATCTAACAGTGGTTGTTATAGTATTCAATTTCAATAAATATTTCTTAAAAGAAAATACTAGTTACCTAAGTACCTTAAAATAGATCATAGATCGGTTCATTTTGTCATTGCTTAGACGTTATCTAATCAGGCTTTCTCAGACTTAATTCATATACAAAATATCTAGAACCCTTGTTAAAATGAAGAATCTGATTTTATAGCTATGAGGTAGGGCTCAACATTTTTCACTTCTAATAAACTCCACGTGACATTAATGCTGCTGGACCTGGATAATATTTTGAGTTTCAGTGGTATAATACAAACATGGGGAATTTGTTTAAAATGAAGATTCCCAGAACTCAGCTTTCTGAAATATTCTGATTCAGCGAGTTTCAGTTCTAGCAAGCTTTCCAGGTGATTCTGATATTATATTCCAAAGACCATACTTTGACAAATATAGATCCCAAATCTAAGATTTAAAGTAACTTACAGATAAAAGCTCCCAAGTAATTTAAGATTAAGTATTTTATTCCTTTATTGAATGCATTTCCTATACACTTAGATTTAATGACAAAATGAAAAGGGTTTCTAAAATTGCATTGTAGGTAGATCACAAAATCTTCAGTTTTCATTATATTTTTTGTGAGAATAGTTATATTTTCTAACACTAACACTTCTGATTCTCTACTAAGAATCAGTGTGAATATGCTAGGAATCATTGATTTATCCAATTGTAGAATTTGAAAGGGTCTTAAAAAAAAATAAACTCCAGATTCCAACACACTGTAGGAGTCCTTTCTTTAACATTTTAAACAAATGGCTATTCAGACACTGATTAAACATTTTCAAGTGTAGGGAGCTCACTACCTTTCTTAAGCTTTTCTATCACTCCTGCTGAGGCTTCTTCTCTTTACTCTAGTTCTTCCTATTTGCATAACATAATCACATTACAAAACATTTGAAGAGAAAAAAAATTCACAATCATGTATTTTCCACCAGCAAAAAGGAGATCTAAGAAAATATTATAAGATAGTACAAATAAAACAATGCAACATCTGGCTACTGTGGGACCGCATAACTCTGTAATCATAAAAGCTCCCCCAGCCCCAACGTAGTGACTGATTGTGAGTTAATGGTTAAAATGTGCTTGTTAGTTCTGGGACACTAGATAAAATCTGTAACAAACATAGAGTTCCTAAGTGAATTACCCAACTCCTTGTTTGTC
>NW_004624730.1:46698229-46708839 GCF_000247695.1 Heterocephalus glaber | reverse complement strand
ATTAGTAATATCCTTGGAATAAAGTGGAATCTACACTGTGCCTATAGGCCTCAAAGTTCAGGACAGGTAGAAAGAACCAATTGAACTTTAAAGGAGATTCTAACTAAATTATGCTTGGAGACTGAACTAGGTTGGGTAGAGCGTCTCCCTTTTGCCCTCCTCCAAACTAGGTGCACTTCTAAGCCTCCCCTAAATCTGTCTCCCTTCCAGATTATTTATGGACGATCTCCCCCAATCATCCCGTTAGTAGATGTAAAATTAAAGGAAAAGCTTTCCCATGTTTGACTCCTTACTCCTTGAATCCTTAAAAGCAGTCTATCAGCTTCAGTCGGAGCTACATGATAAATTACGGAAGACTATGCCTGGCCCCAATGAAAAACCTTTACAACCTTTACCCTATAAGCCGGGAGATTTGGTTTTTATTCGCAGGTTTGATTCCAAAACCCTAGAACCACCTTGGAAGGGACTGGTTCCTGTTGTCCTGTCAACTCCCTTGGCAGTGAAGGTAGCTGGACATTCTGCCTGGATACATCGCAACCATTTGAAGGCAGGACCCCCTGCAGATATCACGAAGGACAAATGAAAGGTTATCAGCCAACCAGGTGACCGAAAGCTGAGACTGGTGCAGGTTAGAGATATTTCTCATTCATGATAATATTCTCTGGGACATTGGCGGTACTGCCCCCAAGAAAATTGGACCACACTGGAAATGTATGGGTTCAATTGGCAAAATCGCTTAATCTGTCTGAATTCTGTCTGAATATAGATGTAAATTTTCATCATGTATTAGGAAGCTGTCTCATTCTGGTGTGTACCCCTTTAAGTTTAATATGGCCCTATACCCTGTTTAAGGATATCCCAGGGAAAAATCTCACTTATAAAGATAGTTACAATTGGGGGCATTCCTCATATCATAAACCTAAAAATGCTGTCAAATTATATACACCCAGGATAATTATGTCAAATAATACCCAATGTGCTATGTACGTAAATTGTACAAGTAAGTGTCTGAGAATAAAACGATCTGAAGGGATGCCCTGTCATATAAAACAAAGTTGTATATAACAATTGCCATATCTCCCTGCCGACAGGATGGTTTTATACCTGTGAAGAAATAACTTTCAATTATATTCCAGCCAATTTTACCAAGACCCGTTGCTGCTTGAGTCATCTAGCTGTAGTTTTACCAGATAGAACTGATTTGATTATGCCAAATAGAACTAAACGTTGGTCACCTTATACTGCACCAGGATGTGATGATGATGTAGGTCTTTTGACAGATGCTGAAGTGATACCTATGATAGCATCTTTTGTTGCTCTGCCTTCCATAGGAGTCCATGCTGTTAAGGCAGTACAAAAATTAACATGCAAAATGGTCAAAGGGTTAAATGCTACCTCATCAGCCTTGGCATTAATTAACCAGGAGTTACAAAAACAGAGACAGGCATTCTTAGATAATAGAACAGCCATAGACTATTTGTTGCTCTTTCATCATCAAGGCTGTGAAAGAATAAAAAATATGTGTTTCAATCTGACTGACAATAGTCCAGGAATTAGAGAAAAGATAAAACAGTTGAAAGACTTGGCTAAAAGGGTACATGATGAAAAAGTAGGATGGGACTTGTTCCAGTGCCTAACTAAATGGTTGCCCAACCTACAATGGTTAAAACAACTTTTTCTCCTCCTTACAGTTGTGTACATATGCTTAATATTGTCGTGCTGCTGTATACAATGGGTGCCCATATTTATATGTAAGATTACTTAAGTTGTAAAATCAGTGGGGAATGTGGGACCACATAACTCTGTAATCATAAAAGCTCCCCCAGCCCCAACATAGTGACTGATTGTGAGTTAATGGTTAAAATGTGCTTGTTAGTTCTGGGACACTAGATAAAATCTGTAACAGAGACACAGCTATCTATAAGACAATCTGCAAATATCTTTTGACCATCAACATTTTTTTCTCTTGCTAATTTCCCCTGCAACCCCCTATAAAAACAGCCTCGGGCTCTGAGCCAGTTGCCTCTCTATGCTACTTTGCTTTGGGAGTGCTGTCTGGCCAGATTAATAAAGGTCTGTTCTACTTTCCAACTTGTCCGGTGTGTTCCTTCCTGGGTGTTCTTCGCTGCAGTCTGCTCCTCAGAGCGTTTGGTAAGGCCCTCGGTCTTACACTACTTATTTATTAAAATTAGTACCATTTTGCCAGGGATTTAGTTCAGTGGTTCTGGCACCTGCCTCGAAAGAGCAAGGTCCCAAGTTCGATCCCTGGTACAAAAAAAAAAAAAAAAAATTAGTACCATTTTAAATTTATAATTTATTACTATTAAGAAAAATGTTTTTGTCAGGTAAAAGGCTGAAGACCAAGACCAGACCAGGCCACAAGAAGCCTTTTTTAGGGGAATAGATCTGCCGGGCTGTCTCTGAACAAAGAAGAGACAAAAGCAATATGGCTGGGGCAGGGAGAGTCTTTTATAGATACTGGGGTGGGGTTTGTAGGGGCTGAGGTAGGGTTGAATGAGGTAGTGACAAGGGAATGGAGGAGCCGGTGATGTCACTAGATGGTAGGAGGTGAGCAAGTATTAGGTTACTTTCTAGGCAGGAACCGGGGCATGCTGGGAAGAAGGGTTTGTTCTTTGGTGGGAGCAACCATCTTGGCATGACGTCACACAGGGGAGGGGGCAAGGCACAATAGGAAGAGGGCAGCTACTATACATAATAGCTGCTGAGGTAGTGCGAGTCCTATCAGTTTTACGTTAGCTGACAAATTGCACTTTCTTTATAGTGAATGTTTATTTATATTTTTCACTCATTATTTAATTATACTTTTATGAGACAGGTCTCACATGTAGTTAACTTTTATGGTGAAATGTATGTTCATATTTTTGACTTATTATTTAATTATATTCTCCTGTTCTTCCTCTACACCTTGTCTTCCCTGATGTTTATAAAAACTAAAAACAGAGTTTTTCATTTACTTTTTTTCCCCAACATCTTTCAACCAAACCTCTAGGAAAGATCAATTTAATTTAAAGTGCACCTCTAAACTAGCTAGGATTTAAGTATTTAATTAGAAATCCATTAAAATAATTGTATTCCCTTTTAATGTAGTCACTTAACCTGTAGTTAAGAGTGACTTCTATTATTATAAAATAGCTCATGTATAATCTAATGCTATATTACTTAAAGTTATCTCAGAAAAAGCAGCATGTGTAAGGTAAGTATAAGTGTCCCTGGCTTCCAAATGCTGAAATTACTGCTCACAAAAATTGATGTACTGATTATTTGTAAATAACACAACTGGAGCAAAACCATATTCCTTTTTCAAATTGTTTTGTTTAACTGAATCAAATAAATTAGAAGTGATAGAGAATAATTTAGGGATCTTTCTTAAAACTTAAGAATCATCTAAACTATTTATCTCTATAATTTATTTCCTAGAGCATTATTTATTGATGGCTAAATATGCCCCATACATAAAAAAAAAGAAATGAATACAATTAAACAGAAAAATAAAAGTCATGTGGCCTTTAACTCTTCTAAAACATGGAGCCTTTTCATTGTTTGAAAGTTTTAACACTCTAAGACCTAGACTATATCTTAGTCTGACTTCAAGCTCCCATTTGTTTATCATCCCTGTTTATTTGTTCTGCTTCTCTCCCTTTCTCTGTGGCTCCTGATACCTACCTCACAATTACTCTTGCCCTCAGGACTTCCCTTACCCTCTCCACCCAGCCAGGGCATCACTGTATTTCCAGAGCTCCCCAAAATCCTTTCCTTTGCTCCTGCCCTGTATCACAGAGGCCAATTCTGAATGATGCCCATCCTCTGCCACACTAAGTACTCTGGCTAAGACCCATAATGCTTTCAGAAGCCAATATGTAGCTCATAATATTGCAGATAGATAAGTTAGTTAGATATCTTATGTGCAGCTAGACAGGACCAGCCCTCCAGGAGCCAACATTTCAAGGAGCCACTATGGAGAAAAATCAAGACAAATTCACTGAAGGCCAGAATTGTAAAAGGAGAGAAACTACACTCCCTTGTGCTTCCCCTGGGGATAAATAGCAGTGAATGATATTCTAAATAGGTATCAATCACCTGTGTGGGGGGTCAAGGTCTTAACCTAGCCTCTCCAGGAAATATTCCTGACCCCCATTCTTACTGAAAATCCTTGTATGCTTGCTACGTGACTTGCTCCCCCATTTGCCCAGGCCCCATTTAACCAATATTACCTGGGTGACTGTACTTGTAATCTTATTGGTTGGTCATGGTTTTGTCCCACCTTGTGGGACTGCATAACTCTGTAATCATAAAACTCCCCTAGCCCCAACTGTGATTGAATGTGAGTAAATAGATAAAGATGCTTGTTAGTTCCTGGACACTAGATAAGATCTGTATCAGCCATAAGGTCCCAAAGTAAATAATTCAACTCTTTGTTTGAAAACTGATGTTCCCACACTGCTATCTATAGAACAATCTACAAAACATCTGCTGACCATCAGTACATGTCATGCTAATTAACATACAAATGTAAGACCACTAACCTTTGTTCCCTCTTCTGTAAATTTCGCCTGTTAACTTCCCTGCAACCTTCTATAAAAAGAGCCTCGGACTCTGGGCTGATCACCTCTCTAAGCTACTTTGCTTTGGGAGTGCCTCTGGCCAGACTAAGGTCTGTTTTATTTTCCAACTTGTCCAGTGTGTTCCTTCCCCGGTGTTCTTCGCTGCAGTCAGTTCATTGGGGCGTTTGGTAGGGCCCTTGGTCTTACATTCTGGAGGCACCACGGGGATCCCTGGGTGTGTTTCACTACAGTCAGCTCCTCAGAGCGTTTGGTAAGGCCAGCGGTCTTACAACCTCATGCCCACCTTGTAAATTTCCACTGTGTCTTACAGTTTTGCCTCACTTTGTACCCCCCTCACCACATGACTTTGCTGTATAAAACACCTTTGAGAAGTGGAGTGAGCGGGCAACCCACTTTCAGCTCCCCCTTCTGTCTCTCTTAGGCAGAAGCCTTTGTTTCTCCCAATTAATTTTTACTACTCTTAACCTCCGTTGTTCCTAGAATTCATCCTTTGATTTTAGAGAACATGAACTCACGTTTCAGATATCTAGTATGTTTGGGAGTTATGTTTCTTCCCCCTATATCATTTATATCTTAGGTTAAAGAAAATATTTTAATATATAGGTATAAGGTTAATATATTTGTCTTTATATCAAGGAAGTTATAAAACATTTTGATTTTTTTTATTATTATAGAGAAAGTCATCCATTAAGGCAAAAAGTATTCTGGACTCACAAAAATCATAATGTGGCTCTGCTGTCCATTTGCTTTTTTTTACTTCCAAAGGCAGTAACGAGGAACAGGATTATAAATGAATTAGTATTTGCCATTTTTCTCATGATGATTCCCTATCACGTTCTTCTGAGTGTTGAGTGTGGTGATACATACTTGTGATTGCAGCATTCTGGGAGGCCTAGACAAAAGGGTCAGAACTTTGAGCCCAGTCTGGGCAATTTAATAACTTGTTGAGACTCTCTTAAAATAAAAAATAAAGGGCTGGGGATATAGCTCAGTGTGAAGGCCCAGGGTTCAACTGCTAATACCAAAAAAACAAAACAAAACAAAAACTGCCGAGAGTGAGAGTAATCAAAGCTTTTTATGTGTTCTCTCCCCATCCAAATACTGCCCCCTACCTCTCTTTAATTTTGATTTCATGGACAAGTGACTGTTAGGTATTTCAGAGCCTCCACAGAACAAGCCCCCTCCTCTCCTTTCCCTTTCCCCCACTCTGGCCACATGGAACAGGGAACTTCCGCATAGCTAAGGCATGACCTCCCTTTGTTAGTGACTTTCTGCCTAGTTAAGGTCTTTCTGCCCCACCGGTTTCTTAGTCAGATATTCCAGTGACACAGGGGCTTCCGGGAAAGCAGTGACTCCATCCCCCCTGACTGAAACCTGTTGCTACATACCCCAGCCCCAGTCACCCACCCCCACCAATGGACTAGTGCTCTCCCACCTGCAAGATCCCTATATAAGCTTCCAGCTCAGCCCATACAGTTGCTGGTCTCCATTCTGTGAGTCAGCCCCGCAGGCTACAGACTGCAGCCCCAATAAAGCTTGCTTGAACGTCCATGTGTGCCCCCTTCTTCGGAGAACTTTCAGTGACCATTGAATTTGCATTTGGTAAATGAAGTGAGGAATGCAGCATGTACCTGGGACTTTGAGCCTCAACTCACATCTAGTTCCACCTCATACCAGCCTTTCTCCATTCATAGTTGCCCAGTAACCTGCCACACTGTAAACACTACTGCTTCCTGCTCCCTCCAATCCCCTGTGGGGCTATGACCACACTTGAGAGGGTGAGGGAACTGAAATTTCTCTATGATTTCACAGCAAATTATGAGGATGGCCAGCTTCACTTCAAACAGGCAGCACCACAGCATATTTGAAGGGTGACTTAGCAGGGTTGAGACTTCCGAACCCACAATCAATCTAGTACTATGAGTCTCAGCACAGAGGTGGCAATAATTGGGGGCTGCACATCTACTGTGGATAGGGGCACAAGCTTATAGGAATTGGAGACTGACTTTCTTGTTACAAGTGAGGACATTATGTCTGTTATGCACTCATGTGCTGAGTTGAGGTCTGCGCTTCTCTGTACCTGTGAATATCCACAACCCATATCCTAGTTCAAATGCCCATATGCTCAAGGAGCACAAGATGAAATGAAAAATAGTATGACTGGACAGGAGGGGGAGGAGGAGGAAGAGGAGGAAGAGGGAATGTGAAATAAATGTTTTCATCTAATTTATACCTTTAGCAACACCTTACCTATTGCTTTTCAAGCAAGGCATTGCACATGTTCATTTTATACTGGGATGTGAAATTTCTTTTTTTTTTGGTACTGGGGATTGAACTCGAGTCCCTTGCACTTGTGAGGCAGGCAGCAGAACCACTGAGCTAAATCCCTGGCCCAGGATCTGAAAATTTTAAGGTCACTCTGCACTCCTCAGTTTTAGGGGTGTCTCCCCTTTTCCTATGTGAATCTTAATCTAGATAATGAGAATTTTCTCTTCTTTTTCTGTTACAAAATGCCTTGTTTTCACCCCTTCTCTTCTTCTTCCTAGGGGTTCAAAGTGAGTCCCACTTAATGCCCCCGCCTACTCAATTCCATTTGCATCTTCTAGGCTTCACAGTGCCAGCTATTCCATTTAGCTGTCGTCTTCCTCTTGCCTTGACATTGGTTATTTTCTGCTGTACTTCATTTTCCTCATTCTCTCCTCATTCTCCTACCCCTCAAGCATCAAAATCCAGTGGTCCAACAATTACCATTGACCTCATTGTCATCCCCTCTGCTCACTGAGAAATATTGTTCTTCAAGCTGCTAAAATTACTTGATCAAAGGTTACTTGTACCTTTACTATTCCATCAAAAAAATTGTTCCACCAGGGATTTAGCTCAGTGGTTCCGCCGCTTGCTCTGCAAGCACAAGGACCCAAGTTCAATCCCTGTTACCAAAAAAAAAAAAAAATTGTTCCTTAGGGTCAAAGAGATTCATGACCTATTATCTAAACATCTGAATTAGTTATTTTGCTAAAAGTTGTTAGTATATTGGTAAATTTCAAAATCTTTTTTATCTTTGAAGTTTATAGGGTGGAGAGCAAACTCCTGACATCCAAGTCAGTTCTTGTCACAGGTATGATCCTCATCCAAGATTAAATTTCACTACTTTGCTTCAGATACTCAAGTCTAACCAAACGATGACAGTCATTTTTGCAAAGGCTTTTGGCCAACTCTCTCCCTGGCTCAATACCTTACACCTATACTGATCTTCCTGTTTTTTACATGCCAGAATTTTACCATCTTCTAGGCCCCAGAAGAAATTATTATCTTCCACAAAAACTGGAAATGATTTACTTGTCAAGAAAATTCCTATAGGATTTTCTCAGTGCTTCTATTTTATGAACATTCTACCTTGCATTATAGCTATTCGTAAATATTTTTGTATTCTTTTTATTGAAATATAAGCTCATTAAAGGCAGGAAATATGGACAATTAATTTTCTATAGTTAGCATTATATAAATCAATTTCAAATTGATTTGGCACTCATTTAATTCTCATAAAATCTGTGATAATATATTGTCAGGCCTGTTTGAGGTATATGTAGAAATTGAAGCAGAGGTAGTTTAAGCAATTTGCCCAAGGTCAGACAACTACTAAATGACAGAGGCAGGATCCAAACCCACAGTTTCTAATGATAAATCTAGTGCTCTATTTCCTTCATACTATGTTACCTACAATTTTTCATATGGTATGAAGGTGAAGGAGTCCCAGCACTTAGCATATGATCTTGGGCATAGCAGATATGCAAGAAAGATGTATTGGTTAAAGTGCATAATATACATAAACATACTGACTTTAAAATGAAATAATTTATTTAGTATAAAAGAGATCTAATAAAACAGCTCACTTATTAAGAGATACCTCTATAATCCAAAAAACCAGTAGTGCCAAGAATATATTTAGCCAATGTTTGAAGTATTCAAAGAAATGTTGCAGAGTACACCCAGGTTTAAATTTATCATAATTTTAGAGAGTGGATCTAATTTTAAAAAGGAGCACTCTGTTAGCACCTGATGTGACAGTGTAAGGAAAATACATTTCCAGGTTTATCATTTAAGAATTTCTGACTGCAGACAAATAAGACACAGATGAGGTTCTCAGTGAGAATTGAACAAGGAAGGGAAATTTGTAGGGGCTAAAGTGCTTTAGTGAAGAAAATATGCATCTAGCCCCTATGCTCTTTCTTCCACTACTGTTCTGAATGCCATTTTGTGGATTCACAAAGGCAGCACAAATGAAAGAGATGGAAAAATATGGGCTAGTAACATTCAAAGGAAAGCAAAAGCTGTCTGGATTCAAGCTGATAACGCTGAATTTGTCTAGGGATGAATTCTCTTAAAATTCACACTTGATGCTCAAGAGGCTGTACCAAGCATTATCAGCTATAAGAAGGCACTCTAATTTAGCTTATGAAGCAGTTATGGCTCTGGTTGAATGGACATTGATTGGAAATTGGAAGGTTGTGCTGTAGTAGGTTAAGTTTTTATAATGAATGTTTCAAAAATGGGAATTTTAACCCAATACATAAACTTTACTTAGAAGTACAATTAAATTTATGGGATTGCACCCATTTATGAAGAACTTGGCATTTGTTATTATGTATAACATAATGTTGTAGAGAAACCTTCATTCTCAGAAAAGAGAAAAAAGGCACAGAAAAGAATGCCTCACTGAAAAGGAGTACAGGGGAGAGAATGATATAAAAGTTTTAAAAAATATAATAGAAGACTTACTTTATAATTAACATTGTAGTCTTAAAAATATTTGAATAATAATATTTGAAGTTGCAAAGTTAAACATGAAATAACGGAGAAAAACAGTAATACTCTTTTTATCTTTGTGTTTTTATTTCTATTTAATTTAGAAGGCAATAAATAAATCCATCCACTGATTTAATAAAATAAATAAATTTCTGTAAATCAAATGCATAGCTTAGTTACATGCTTTAGCATGGTTAAATAAGAAGCATTTCTACCTATGGAGTACTACGCAACAATTTTAAAAGAACAAGTTCTATTTAATTGTGCTGACATGAATATGTCTAGGTCATAAAGTTAAGTAGGGGAGAGTGAGTGAAATTAATTAACAGTACATATAACATGATATGAATGTATGCATCTCACTTCTCTCAGTATTTCAGTAAATATTTAGAAACTCTTCACATATATTTATATATATATGCATATATGTATATGTTTTTATAAATGATTAGAAGATTACTAGGGATATACAGAACTGATACCAGTGATTAAGTCTAGGTAAAGAGGAGGACAAACATAAAGAAGAGTTACTAAAAACAATTTCAATTTCTTTTATTAGTTTTATAATAAAAATGGATCACTTCCACTTTTTTCTTCAGTACCATGGATGAATCCAACACCTTCGAGCTGAACTGTATTCCTATCCCTTTTTATTTTTATTTTGAGACAGAGTCTTGCTAAATTGCTATGTTGCTCAGGCTAGGCTACAATTTGCAATCCTCCTGCCTCAGCTATGTAGAGTGCTGAGATTAGAGGCATATGCTATCACACCTAGTGCTTCTACATATATTAAATCATGTGTATTGTGTCTCCAAAACCAGATGACCATTAATCTGTTTGTTATATAGTGTATATACTGCAAATTCTATACATACTTCATAGTTACTACTATGCTTTTCTCAGGATTTTCTTTAACTTCTTCAGTAGCTTAAAAAATGGACTACAAGTAAGACCTCTTACTCACATTTCAAAATCTGAACTTCACAAAAAAGCATTAATGTTTGTCACATAGAAATTAATCAGCATTTGGATAAAATCAGAGAGTGAATACTGTTTCACAAATTTTAATTTATGCTCAAGAAATCGGTCTAAAGTAATGGTAGAGTACGTTATATCTGATATATTAATAATATATTGGGACTGGGGATTTAGCTCAGCGGTTTTGCCTGCTGCACAAGCTCAAGGACCCAAGTTCGATCCCCGGTACCAAAAAAAAAAAAAAAA
>NW_004624730.1:46576818-46688683 GCF_000247695.1 Heterocephalus glaber | reverse complement strand
TTTGAAGCAATTTTTCTTTTCCTGGTCACTAATTGCAATCTTATCTTCTATATCTGAAATTCTGTCCTCACATTCCTCATTCTGCTGTGCAGGCTTTCAGTGGAGTTTTTCATCTCCTGGAAATCTATTCTGATCTGTTTTATGGATTCCATTTGTTTCCTATGTTGGGTTTCCATCATGTTCCTCAGTTCTTCTCTAGATTTATTAATCATGTCTTGCACTATGGACACAATCTCTGCTGTTATCTGAGAAATTATTTCTGATTTAATTTTTTCCAGGTCCCCTTTTGTTTCCAGTTCAGTGGGTCCAGGTGGTTGAGCATCAGAGTGTTCTCATTTCCTTTGCGGTTGCTGTAGGAGATCTGGAAGTCTGGTTTTGAGACTTATTTATGTGTCTTCTCATTTTGAGTGGGGGGCAGGGGTGCTGTTGGCAACCCCTCGGCTCACCTCCTCTTAGCTGGGAGTGGTGGGACAGGGGGCAGGAGAGGCAGGATGGACAGTGGCCCCAAAGCCTTTTTCTCTGTGCTGGGGTCAGCAGGGCAGAAGGCAGCCCAAAAGCCCTTTCCTCTGGGCCAGGAGCAGTGGCATAGATGGTGGCCCAGAAGCCCCTTCCTCTGGGCCAGGAGCAGTGGGACTGCAGCCCAGAAGCCCTTACCTCTGGGCTGGGAGTGGCAGGATGGATGGCTGCCTGGAAGCCCCCTGAACTGGAGTTTTTAAATGTGATGTAATCCCACTTGTTGATTCTTGATATTATTTCTTGTAATATTATTGGAGTCCTGTATAGTAAGTCTTTACTAGTGCCATAGAGGACTTCAAGTGTTTTCCCTATGTTTCTAAGTTTGGGATTTACTAAGTCTTTGATCTATTTTGACTTGATATTAGTCTAGGTTAAGAGATAGGAATCTAATTTCTGTCTTCTGCATATGAATGTCAATTTTCTCAGAACCATTTATTAAACAAGATGGTTTTCCTTTAGTGTAGGTTTTGGCCCTTTTGTCAAAGCTAAGACAGATGTATGTTCATGGGTTTGTTTCTCTCTCTTCTGTTTTATTCTATTGGTCTAAACATCTGTCTTGATATCAATATCCTGTTGTTTTTCTTTGGTAGCTTAGGAGTATAACTTGAACTCCAGTACAATGATGCCTCTAGCATTTTTCTCACTCAGAATTTTCACTCAGAATTGCTTTGGTTATTCTGGGTCTCTTCTGATTCCATATGAAGTTTAGGATTTTTTTCTCACTCTGAATAATACTGTTAGTATCTCAATAGAAATTCTATTGAATTTATAGACTGCTTTTGGTAATATGGCCATTTAAACAACGTTAGTTCCCCCAATCCATGAACAAGAGAAATCTCTCCATTTTCTAAAGTCTTCTTTAATTTTTTTCTTCAGTGTTCCATAACTTTTCTTGTAAAGGTCTTTTATCTCTTTGGTTAGGTTGATTCCTAAGTATTAAATTATTTTGAAGCTACTATGAATGAAATTCTTTTCTTAGTTGGCTCATTATTGGTATACAGGAATGCTACTGATTTTTGTGTTGGTTTGTGTCCTAATACTTTGGGGAATTTATCAGATTTGAAAATTTTGTAGTGGCTTTTTTTCTTATATGTAAAGAATTATATCATCTATAAATAGGGATCATTTCAATTCTTTTCTTATTTGTATCCCTGTTTTCCTTTCTCTTGCCTTATTTCTCTGTCTAAAGTTACAAGTACTACATTGAACAGAAGTGGTAAGACTAGATACTCCTAATCTCAATGCTGATTTTAGAGGAAATGCTTTCAGTTTCTTCTCATTCAGTGTGATGCTGGCTGCGGGTTTGTCACATATAGTTTTTCTCAGTTTAAGGGAAGATCCTTCTATAACTCTTTTTATGAGAATGTTTATCATGAAGGGATATTGGACTTTATGGAAGTTGTTTCTTTGTATCTGTTGAGATGATCACATGATTTTTTTCCCTCGATTCTATTTATGTGATGCACTACATTTATTGCTTTATGTATATTTAATCATTTTTATGACTCTGTGGGGAAACTAACTTGGTCATGATGGATCTTTTAAAAGTGGTGTTGAATCCTGTTGCAAGAATCTTACTCAGGATTTCTGTATCTATATTAATCAAATATATTGTTCTGTAGTTTTTTCTTTTTATTGAGTTCCTCTCTGAGTTTGGTATCAGATAATAGTGGCTTAATAGAATGAATTTGGAAATATTACTTCCAATTCTACTACAAGGAGAAGTTTGAGGAACATTGGTTTCACTTGTGCTTTGAAAGTCTAATAAAATTCAACAGTAAATATATCAAATCTTGAAGTTGTCTGGGTTAGTAGAGTTTTTATTACTGCATCAATTTCATTGCATATTATTGGTCTATTTAGTTTTTTTACATCTTTGTGGTTCAATTTTTCCAGGTTGTATATTTTTATGAATTTACTTACTTCTTTTAGATTCTCTAATTTAATAGGAGATAATTTTCAAAATAATTTCTAATTATCATCTGAATTTCAATGATACTTAGTTTTGTCTTTTTTACTTCTGATTTTATTAATGTGAGTCTTCTTTCATTTGCTAAGTTTGGCTAAGGGTTTATCAATCTTGTTTATCTTTTCAAAGAACCCATTCTTTGATTTATCAGTTATTTTAGTATCAATTTTTAAAAACTTTTACTGACATCTTTATAATTTTTCCTTCTACTGAATTGGGGCTTGGTTTATGCTTGTATTTCTAGGCTCTTGAGCTGTTTCATTAGGTTACTTATTTGGGATCACTCCATTTTTCTAAAGTAGGCACTCACACCTGTAAATTTTGCTTTTGGAATTGCTTTCATTGTGTCCCACAGATTCTTCTATGTTGTGTTTCCATTTTCATTTGATTCTAGAAATTTTAAAATTTCTTCCCTAATTTCTTCTGGGAGCCATTGGCTGATCAAGAGTATATTACTCAGTTCCATGTGTTTGTGTATTTTCTGTGGTTTGTTCTATGCTTGAGTTTTAGATTCATTCCATTGTGATCTAATAGGATGCAAGAGATTATTTCAATTCTGGTGTATTTAATGACTTGCTTTATGACCTAAAATACTGTCTATTTTTGAGAAACATGCTGTAGATAACTGATCCATTTTATCTATAATGTAGCTTAACTCTTACGTTTCTTTGTTGGATTTTTGTCTGGTTTACCTATTTGTGAGAATGAGGTATTGAAGTTACCCATTATGACTGTATTTGTATCTATCTTTTTTTAATGTCAACTAGCATTTGTTTTATGAAATTGGGTAGGCCAATGTTCAGAGTGTATATATTTATAATTATTATCCCTTCTTGGATAATTATTCCCTTTACCAATTTCATGTTTTCTTTGTCTCTTCCAATCAGTTTTGGTTTGAAGTCAACACAGTGGGATTTGAATATAGCTACTCCTGCTTGCTTTGGGGCTCCAGTTGCTTAGAGGATTACTTTCCATCTGTTTACTGCAAGTCTATGTATGTCTTTGCAGAAGAGCCATTTCTTTTTTTGGTACTGGGGATCGAACTCGGGTCCTTGTGCTTGCGCAGCAGGCAGTGAAGCCACTGAGCTAAATCCCCGTCTCTAGAAGAGCCATTTCTTACAGGCAACATTATATATGGGTAGTGTTTTTTGACCCAGTCTTGCCAATTTGTGTCTTTTAATTCGAGAGTTAAGATCATTTACATTGTTATTATTGAAAGGTATGTACTAATTACAGTGATTTTGTTGTTTTTCCAGTGTTTAATCTACTGTTGTTTCTCATTTGTTTTATCACCCAAGGAAATTTACTCTTTCACTTGGCCTCATTGTTGGTGTTGAACCATGCTCTTTATTTAGGACTTTCTTAAGTATTTTCTATAAGGCTGGTTCAGTGGCCATAGACTTCTTTATTTTATCCTTATCATGGACTTTCTTTTTCCTCCATGGATTTTAAAGGATAATCTTGAAGAATATAGTACTTTGGGCTGGCAATTAATTTCTTCCAGGGCATAAAAAACTTTATTCTATATTATTCTGACTTTAAGTTTTCTAGTGAAAAGTCTCCTGGTATTCCTGGTATCCAGGTTCGCTCTTACAAGTGGTTTGGGGCTTCTTTTTTGTTCTGAATTTTTGGCATTTGACTATGAAGTCTTGAAGACAGGCTCTCTTTGGGTCATGACTTTTTTGGGTTCTAAATGTCTCTTTACCTGGATTCTAAATGTCACTTTCTCCATTTTACTCCCCAAGTTTAGGAAATGTCCTACACAAATTTCATTGAATGAATATTTTATACTATTAGCCTGTACTTCAACACCCCTTCTCAAGACTGATGATCCTTAATTTGTTTTTTTTACAGTTGTCTAGGAACTCTTGGATAATCTTTTCATTGTTTCTTTTGGTTTGGTTTTTTTTTTTTGGTACCGGGGATTGAACTCAGGTCCTTGCATTTGTGCATCAGGTGGTGAAACCACTGAGCTAAATACCAGGCCCCTTTTCATTGTTTCTTATTCTTTTCTTCATTGTTATTAAATGAATGTCCTAATACACCTTGTGTTCACCTAATTCACTTTGTCTTCAAGTCCTGATATCTTTTTGCTGGTTCATCTAGTCTAGTCTGTTACAGTTTCCATTTCCAGGATTTTTGTTTGGCTGCTTTTCAGATTCTTTCTCTCCTTACTGAAGTGGTCTTTCATATTCTGCATTGCCTACATTAATTCATTCATCTGCTTAGTTGTCTCTTCTTTAATCTCATTGATCATTTTAAAGATCAGTTTTAAAATTTTTGTCTGAAATTTCACCTGT
Source organism: Heterocephalus glaber (assembly GCF_000247695.1). Next base: position 46,683,898 of record NW_004624730.1, on the reverse strand, counting down.
TTTAGAATATGTGGATTAACTTTTGGAGAGTTAAGAATTTTGGGAGACATTTTTTGTTTTCTTCTGATTTTTGTGTTTCTGGTGAAGTTTGTAGATAAGTTGAAATGGAAATCTCTATCACTACTGTGTGGAGGTCTTTTTAGTAAATGGCTTTCTCCCTGTGATATGCCTTTGGCTTTGGGTTTGAGTCAGCTTCAAAGCACCCATTGAACTTTTTCAAAGTGCTAAATTCAATCCCTAGCACTGCATTATGAGGAACAAACAATTACCAGTAGTACCAGCATTCACAGCATTAACTATAGAACATCATGTCATTTAAAACAAAAAGTCCTTTACCATTTCATTAACCTAGGAAGATAAAATAATAGTGATGTTGTAGGATAAGCTAGGGAGATAAAAAAGGAAAATAATTAGAAAAATATAAAGAAAAAAGAAAAAAAATAATTACAAACAGGTTTTGATAATATTTGTATACCAGGAAAGAATGAGGGAATGAGAGGAGGTTTGAGAGGTTGTGTGAAGGAAAAACAAGAAAGGAAAACAGGAAAGGGAATGTAAATGGCAAGTGAGACACAGGGAGATACAATCAAATTAATAAACTAAAAAGACAAAAAAGACATAGAAGGCCCAAGAAGCAACAGAGGAGAAGGTGATAAAATAAAGACACTCTAGAAGCAAAGCAAGAACTAGCATTCATACGTAGTTGAATGAACTAGCATTCATTCACACATATGCCCCCAAAACAAAAAAAAAAAAAAAAAGAAAGAGAAAGAGGAAAAAAATTAAAAATAGATGTTAATAATATTTACATACAAGAAAAGAATTGGGAGGCAGGGGAGCTTTGAGAGAGCATTAGAAGGGAGGGAAAGAAAGAAGCAATAAGGAGGAAATACAAATGGAGAGTGAGAGAAGATACAGAGGTTGAACTCAATGAACTATCAATTTAGCAAATCCTATGAAACAACCCTATATTAGTCAACTTGCCTGTGGCTGAGATAATACTCAACATTTACAACTTAAAGTAGGAAAGGTTTAATTTAGCTCATTGTTTCAGGAGATTCAGGACATGGCTGGCAGGCTCCAAGGCAGGAACATCATGGGAGAAGGGCATACCACTGCAAAATGCTTTGTTCATGGTGGCTGGAAAATAGAGCAGGCTGGAGAACAGTGTCGAAGAGGAATGAGCTAGCGACCATATACAGTATAGCAGCCAAAGCCACAGCTCCACAACCCACCCAAGAGCATCTGCTAGGCATTTCTTAAAGAAGTTGACATGTCAGGATTAATCATGGCAAACATGCAGTGTGGGAGAAAATGATCTAACATGATAAGACGCTATAGAATCAAAAGGAATAACTGGCACTAGTAAACACACATAAAAAGAAATGCAAAACAAAAATATTCACCATTCCTCTTTGTGATGGCATTTATTTTTCTTTCCTTTTTTTTGGTACCGGAGATCGAACTCGGGACCTTGCACTTGCGAGACAGGCGGCAGCACCACTGAGCTAAATCCCCGGCCCCAGTGTGATGGTATTTATATTGGAGTTATTTCTTGGGTGCTACCTGAGAAAAAGAAGAGGTGTGAAAAAAATTTATTTTTTAGTCCAGAGTTCCCCTCTGCCTCTGTCGAGTTGGAGAAGACATTCTGAGCAGGAAGGTGGCTAAATTCAGCCAGTCTGTGGTTGCGGATGAGTACGCAGCTATATCTATCAGTGGAGGGACTGGCTGATACCTGCTGATTTAAGCTCTTCTGTATCTGAAGAGAAAGGGGCTGCAAAATTTGTGCTCTTTGCTTGATCTGTCAGTCTGGGAGCAGTCTAGAGTGTGGGCTAAACCTCCATAAATTTACGAACCTCAGCGATGGAGTTTGTAGAAGTGTCTGCTCACTATATTTACTCTTGGGTTTTTTTGTTTGTTTGTTTGTTTTTTGGTACCGGGGATCAAACTCAGGACCTTGCGCTTGCGAGGCAGGCGCCGGAACCACTGAGCTAAATCCCCGGCTACTATATTTACTCTTTTTTTCTTTTGTTACCGGGGATTGAACTCGGGTCCTTGCGCTTGCGCTGCAGGCGGCGAATATTTACTATATTTACTCTTAATGTCTCAGAAGAACGGAGGGGAGATAGACAGGGTCTGTGTTTGCATCAGGGCCTGTGGATGTCAAACCTTCTGCTGGACCCTGCAGCAGAGCCCCCAGACCCAGACCTCCTTCCACTACCAAACTTCACTACTTGAACTCCTTTCCTGTGGCTCTATTCAAACTGCCACTGTTTTGTTCTGCCCATCCTCCCACTGATATTCTTCCAGGCCAGAATTTGTTCTTTGACAAGCTCAGGCTAAGGTCTTTCTCCTGGTCTCATGACTTTAGTTTTACCATGTCACAGTCATCTTCCTCCTGAACCCAAACCTTTGGGATGGGTATCTGCTTTCTCTCTGTATTATGGAGGCAATTATCTCTTGGAGTTACAGAAAATGTCAGGATTCGCTAAGCCTCACCAGAGGGAGTTATTCAAAATGGCTTCTTGCCTCATTTCTGCCCAGGTCTGTCTTCTGCTTGTTCTGCTGAAGCAAGGGTTAAGGGGTAGGACCCTTCTGAGAGGGCTTCCCAATCCAACCCTGCCTAAATATAAAGAGGAGATGAGAGTTGTTATTCTCATCTCCTGTTCTCTTGGTTCTACTCAGAGCTCATATCTGCTCAGGCTGCATCTCTATCCAGTAGTCGAGTTGGTGCTCACAAGTGTGTCCTGACTTTTTTCTGTTACAGGTGCACTGGAGGGGAAGATATTCCTCCTGAACTGAACCACAGTGTCTTCAAGGCCAGGGCACACGGCTTCATTCAGTTTACTTATCTTTCTAAATATCAATATTTAGGTTTTTCCTGATTGCTAGCTCTTCTAAGTTTCTGTTTCCTGATTTCCTGTAGCAGTCCTATCTCCTCACAGAGCTGAATAGCTATTGTTTTTCATTAATATCCAGAGTAACCTATGACTATAGACAGCCTCTAGCTTACCATCTTCTAACCCCTGGCCAGTAAATAATTTTAATAATGGAAATTAAGGGTGCCATGAAGCTACTATTGGGAGAAACTGTATTAACTTGTTTTTTTTTTTTTTTGGTACCAGGGATCGAACTCAGGTCCTTGCATTTGCAAGGCAAGTGATGGAACCACTGAGCTAAATCTCCGGCCCTGTATTAACTTTTTGATGTATTTCTTTTTAGTCTTTATATATCTGATCTATAGCTATAGTTCTATCTTTATAATTTTTGTTCTCAGTATCTAGATCTCTGTCCACATCCATCACTATTTCTACTTATATTTTGATTATTTTTAATTTTTTTGTACACATGTCTATCAACTAGGTAATGGGTGAATCTTAAGTCAGCCGTCATCTCTCCATTTCCTTGTCTTTTCCTTCCAGGTTTCTTTGCAGGAAAAATTTGCCCACATTATTTGTTTTTCAGGAAGAAAAGGAAAGCAGCAAGTCTGCATCTCAAGCCAGTCATCTTCTCTACTTCAACCCTGCACAGACCCATCTCCAGATAGTTAGAATTTCTCTAATACACTTCAGTACTATTTGAAGTTCAAATTATGATATCTGCTATATTTTATTTTTATCAGAGTTCAGATTACACTGTGTAGATCTATATTCTGATTTTTTTCTCTGAATTCTATATTGTGAACATTTTTCTCATGTTTTAAATATATTGCCAAAATTACTAATTAATATTCCAATGTACTTATGTATTTCTAATGAACTTTATGGCCTGAAAATTCATTGAGAAATGAGAGGAGATCAGCCAGGTGTGATGGTTCAGGCCTACAATCTCACCTAACCAGGGGGCTGAGGCAGGATAATACCAAATTTGAGGTCCTACTGAACAGCTTAGTAAGATCTTGTCTCAAGGTAAAATTAAAAAGGGGCTGGGGACATTGACCAATGGGAGCACTTGCTTAGCAGCCTAGCATATGTGAGACTTTGGATTCAATCCTGACTAATATGGAGACAGAGAGAGAGATAAGATAGAGATAGACAGACAAAGAAAGACAGATAGGGAGAGAGAGACAGAGAGAGAGAGAGAGAGAGACATTTAGTAAAAATGAGGATGGGGTTGAAAAAATATTCAAAGCAGACACGATACTTCTAATGGTAACAGTGTCATTTTACATTGTTTTGTAAGGGTAAATACAATACATACATGTATGTAAGGTTCAAGAATAGGTAAAGGAAAGTAAAATTGAAATACTGTTTAAGAAACTATATAAATAATGTATTTCATTAGATATACATTTTATTTCACACTAAAGAGAAAATAAATGCCAGGTTTTAAAAGAGATAATGAATGTCTCTCTCTCTCTCTCTCTCTCTCTCTTCTTTCTAATAAAATGTAATCTGCACTGATTTCCACTTAACAGGAAATTCACTCTTGAGGCTTTGGGTAGACAGAGTAACAGTTTTTCCCCATGGTGCCTGGGTCCTTGCTCTGTGGTCAGTAAGATCCACTCATAGGAAGAGTTCTCCAGATACCTCTGCAAGCAGCATCTCTGCTATGCATGGCAATGTGATGGGCCCTTTTACCAAGACTGAGAGAGTCTAGAGGCTACTTATCTGTGGCACTGTCATGTCCCTAGGCATCCTGCAGTGTGGGGCACCACCCTATTCTCACGAGACCCAGCAACATGCCCATCTCCTCATCAACTCCCCAGCAATTTCTCCCTACTTTCTTCTCGGTAACTTCTGCCCCTTTCCCTTCCTTATATTTTCCTGAGTTCTCTCCAGACTCTAGAGTCCAGTGACATTTCTTTTGTTGTTTAAGATTTCGATACTTGATATATGGTAAATATTTTATGAGGCAAGTGAACGAAAAATCCATGGAAGAAAGTGCCCACATATACATAAGGACAGCAAACAAGAGCGTGAGGCAGAAAAGATTTTTTATGCTTTCTGGCCTCTTGAGGGCATAGGAAAAAAATGCCTTACTGTTGCAAAATACTGTTCTGCCCATCATTTTAAGTTAGAGAAGTTTGCAATTAAGACTACTTTGTGCACAAACATACTTCTGGAATGCTTGCTTTTTCTAAATGATGAATTCCTAGAGGTAATATGATTATCTTGGTATCATTGTAGAAGTTTTTAAAACAGAGATATGTTACTGATTGTTTTATGCAAAGATACATCCCAATCACTTGGAATAGAATTCAAAAGCCATAAATACTTCATTTGACTAATATTCCTCAAGTCAGTCCGTATGCTACCATTTTCATGTTGTTTAAATTTTAATGAAAAATTCATAAAGCACTTGATTACAGTAAAAATTTGGCTATATTGGACCTTTCTTTATAAAATTGTATTTTTAATAAAGTCTACTTTACAAGATTCTTAAATACTGTCTGTTTTGTAACAATTATTCCTGAAATAATAACTGGCATACATGATATTGATAAATAACAGAATTATGTTAATTTAATGCCTTGGTTCAGATTTGAATTTTTTCCAGCATATTAGTGGTTTTGTCCCACAAAGTACCAGCAGCTACATATACACCAAACACAATGGTATTCTCTTTTCATATTCCTCCTCAGGATTTAAGTCAAACAAATTCTCGCTCTTGTAAGCACATACATCCTTTCACTTTCGGTACTTTGACTTGTCATAGCTTCAAAATCTCAGTCTTCCCTTAGTCCCCTCTGAATCAAGATCACTTCTTTCACTTTTTCCACATTAAGTTAAAGTCTTATATTTACTGGATAACTTCTTTGTGAAGAATTTAATTTGCCTTTTGAACTGAAGCGGTATCTTTCTAAGCATGGTCATTTTGAGATGGAGCCTTGGCCATGATGTTGCTTTTGCTTCTAGCTTTGTGGCCTAATTACTTTTAAAACTGTATTATTTATAGCACTGTGAGGTTTTTAATAGAGCTCACGTTGCCGAAGAAGAATGAATATATATATATATATATATATATATATATATATATATATATGCATACACATGCACACCCCTCACACACACATGCACACACACACACACATATCTTAATAAACTTATGAGGTAAGTCGGACTATGTTCTCCATTTTACAGATTGAAAAACATGGACTTTGACAACATAAATATTCACCCATCAGCAAATAGCAAGCAAATGGTAGACTAGACATTTGGTCTGCTGATACTTATTCTAGTGCTCCTGACACAGAAACAAACCCAACAATTTTCTGCTATAGTTGGGATCTTAAATGACCTCCAAAGGTCCAATGTGTTAAAGACTTAGTGCTCATGTAGCACTACTGGGTGTAGGTAGAACCTTTAAAATGGGGCCAAGTAGCTAGACTTTAAGTCACTGGGGGAATTCTCTTTGAAGGGAATGCGGGACTCCAGTCCCATCCTTATTTTCTTTTGGTGCCTTCCCATGAGGTAGGAGACCTTGCTTCAATACATGTTTCTGCCATGATGTGCTCCAGTAAGCTCAGGTTAGTGGGACCAATTGAGTGTGGACTGGAACTTCCAAAACTGCACCAAAATAATCTTTCTCTTTGTAAGTTAATTATATCAGATATTTTGTTATAGTGACAAAATGCCAACAAACTATCCACAGAAATCCTTTTATTAGCTATGATCTGCTTTATAATGTAGCTGTTCTTGTTGCTGTAAGTTAGTATTTCAAACTTTGATACTATAATTTATCATCTTGGCTACTCTTGTTTGTGACTCCCTGAATACCTAGAAAGTAGTAGAAACACTTTTCATTGCACTCTGCACCCCACCCTGTCAAAATACAAATGTAATAAATCAGGTGTACTGTTCAGGGATTGTGGTTGTAAGAAGAATGCTCCAATTCATAAGTGAAAATCCCATTATTGCCCATTGGTCCTAGTGTTTTAGAAGACTGAAGTTTGCTAGAAATGAAATACAGAACTTTTTAACCAAGAAAAGAGAAAACATCTGGTTGGAATGGGTGTGTGAATTATTGGATCATCCTGCCATAGACCTTTAAAGCATGATTCATTACAGATTTATCCATGACTCTGCAGTGCAAATTTATTAAACACCTCCCTCCCATGTATCAGACATAATTTTAGGTATGGAAACACACAAACACACATGACATACCTCCTGCTGTCTAGCAAAAAGCATAATATACAATCCTTGACAGAAGTTTCTCTGTAAAGATACAATTTACTGTAGAGCTTATCAAACTCTATGGCATTCTAGTTACCTGGGGAGTTTGTTCAAACAAATTGTTGGCTTCCACTATGTAGGTTTCTAGTCCTTAGGTCAGGATGAGTTCTGACCATTTGCGGGATGCTGACACTGCTGGTTACTTAACCTCACTAAGCTTTCATCATCTGTGAAAATAGAGCTTAGTAAGAGTGCCTAACACAGAGAATTGTTTTTGAGATTAAAATAATAAATAACACAGAGGCTGGTAGATAATAAGAAACGTTGGCTTCTTCATTATTTTTCTTATGTCGTTATTATTAAGGAGTTTCAGGAGAACACTTCCAAATTCTCTCCCCCTCCCCGCCCCGTCTCTCTTCTCTTCTTCGCCCCCCCTCCCTCCCTGTCTCTGTCTCTGTCTCTGTCTCTGTTTCTGTTTCTCTCAATTTAGGATATCTGAAAGCCCTTTAATTAAATAAAAACTGATAAAAATTAAATAAATTATCTGGGAGATTTTACTTCCACTAATACCAGGAATTAAGCCAGCAATATCCTATCCTTCTCACATTCTGCTTTTGATAAGCTGTAGAATAGTGGGGCTTTAAGAAGAGTTGACAAAGGTGAAAGTATTATCCAGAGAACACTGAGCAAGAACAACAAAGGAGCTGGAAGTAGCAGAGTGAACTGAAAAATTCTCTTGAGGTCTGCCCTGTCCCCTCTTAACACATGCAAATCTCTATCCAACAAGTAGACTTCTATCCACACTCTACTTGTCTCTGTAAAACTCAGTATTATTATAATAGCAGAATCATTAAAGAAGAAAATGTTGGACTCTTTTCAGTTGCAGGTCTGCTGTTTCAAAACTCAAGCTGTGTCCAGCTCTGTTATGTGACAGGCCCCCTGAACACTGTCTCAGCAGGACATGACACATGTTGAAAATAAGGTCTGAATAAGCAGTACAGAAAATAATGATTGATCTCCCATGGAAAACAGCTGCTTCTTGTTAGGAACTAAGTGAGTGCCCTCTCACAGGGTTTTGCAAAAGCCTTAATACTGAATGGAAGTTAAAAATAAAATGGAGGTATTCTCAGTCTGAAAGGAATACAGCTGGCACTTTCTAGCAAGATACAGTAATTTCTTTTAAACTTGAAAAATATAAAAAAATCTTTGTACAACAATCAATACCCAATAATGTGATGCCTGCCTTAAGGTAATCAAAAACTGAAATGTTTGTTGTAGAAGAGTTCTTCACCACACATAGGACAAAGTAGGGGAAAAACTCTAGATAAAAATCATACACATATTAGGTAAGTAAGGTAAGCAAAGTAATAATGTTTCTATGTGATAAATTATTCTTTATTGACTTATTGCTTAAGATGTGATACCCTATTCAAAAATTTAACAAATACTTTTCTTGGATTGTCTAGTACCTCTAAGTTTAAATTTCTTTATATATTCTTTAGGGTTATACTGTTTCTTTGACAGATATTTAAAATGTGTAGACATTTTAATTCCTGGATGAGATTTTAACCATTGTTGCTAGGTGGAATACCTAGTTAACTTTGTTTAAGCCCCTGATATAGAGCTCATAAATAGTAAGGATCAGCTGTGTTTACTACTTTAAAACTACTATTCCATCTTTTGCTAGATTCTATTATGATAAATTATCTGTCACGTTAGTTGATTTGCCTCTTCTGTCATTCTGTTTTTAGAATTTTTCCCTTTGTTTTTTTCATTTCTGTGGACAGAGTCTCAATAAATTAGCCAGGCTGGCCTCCAACTGGTGGACTTCCTCTCTTGGTTTCTTGAATAGCTGGGATTCCAGGCATGGGCCACGGCACCTGGCTACAATTTTCCCTTTATTCTTGATGTTCCAAAATTTCATTATGGAAGTATGAAATTAATTTCAATCATTTCCACAACAGTTAGTGTCTATTTCCAATCTAATTCTGAAAAATATTTTATCTGTTCTTCAAATATTGCTTTTCTGTATCTTCTCCTCCATTTCTGGGACTGCTGATATACATGCAGGTATAACCGAAACTCTCAATATATTGTCTGTACATCCTTGTTCATATTTTAGTTTCTTTATATCACTATTTTAGAAAGTACTAATTCTTGTTAAGGTATGTCTATATCCACAACTTCTAGTACTTCTATTTTATGTCCTTTATTTTGGATTCACATTTGCCAGATTTTTGGTCAATTTTTTTTTTAGTATTTCTTTTTTGGTCTCTTGACCATACTTATTTAAAAACCATTATGACTATTTTATTATTTACTATTTATTATTGATAGAACTAATCTTTTTAACTCTTGAGATTTCAGTTTTACTCAGGATCAATATTTTTATAGGCTTTATATTTTAGTTGGAAAATCAAAGTTGCATGGAAATATTTTTTCTCTCCTCAATCTCTCTCTGAACTCTTTCCTTCCTGCTATCAGCCTTGCAGTCACCTGCATCTGAACCCTCCAGAAAGTTATTGCATTAAGGAACCTTTGTCCCTGGAAACAAGGCTAATGCAGACTCAGGCTCTGAACCAGGAAGCAGTCTGTCCTAATCCTAACTCTCTCTTGCCATCTGAGGTATCCAAATTAGAACAAACAGATTGAGCTAGCCTTTCGTGGGTTGTAGTTTCCTATAGTGAGTTTGCACCTGATGTTCTGGGTTATATTGTGCCCCTCCCCAATTCATACATTGAAATCCTAACTTCCAGTATTTCAGAGTATGACTTAATCTGTGGTCATTGCAGAAGTTAATTAATTAAAATGGGGTCATCTGGAGTAGGGTGGGTACAAAATTTGATATAACTGGTGTCCTTATGAAAATAATACCATGTGAAAAGAAAGACACTGCACGAGGAAAACATTATGTGAAGATAGAGGTAGAGATTTGGGTGACATCTCCACGAGTTAATGATTACCACAGATGGCTAGCAAACACCAGAAGCTGAGGGATAGACCTGGAGCAGATCTTTGTAAAGTGTTTTCAGATGAAGCAAGACTTTGTCAGCACTTAGATCTCAGGTTTCTGGGCACCAAATCTATGAAATAGTAATTTTCTGCTGCTTAAGCCACATAGTTTGTGTTAATTTGCAGCCCTAGTGATACAGGGTGTATAATCCATGGGCCGTCAGATAATGTAAGAGAAGTAATATAACTCTCAACTTTCTAAATGTCTGAAATGCAGAGTTTGTGTTCCCTAAAATCAAAGAATGAATTCTAGGAGGTTAAGAGCAGAAAGAATTTATTGAGAGAAAGATAGCTTCTGTCTCAGGGAGACAGAAGGAGGTTTGGAAAGTGGATTTCTCACTGACCTTGTTTCTCAAGGGTATTTTATTGAGCAAAGCCACGAGGTGAGGTGGGTTCAAGGTGGGACAAAACTGTAGTCAACTAATAAGGTTAAAAGTATAGTTGGTAGGTAATATTAATCCAGTTGGAAATCACAAGGTGGGACAAAACTACAGTCAACCAATAAGATTATACCAAGGTAATACTGATTAAGTGGGGATCAAATGGGAAACAAGTCACATAGCAAGCATACATGGAAGGAGCAAGGATTTTCTGGGAAGGGATGGGTCAGGGACCTTTCCTGGAAGGAATGGGTTAAGCTCTTAGTCCCCCAACCAGGTGATTGATGCTTATTTAGAGTATTAATCACTGTTGTTCATCTCTAGGGGAAGTATGTGGGTGTAGCCCTTCTCTTTCTTGAACCCTGGCCTTCAGTGTATGTGCTTCCAGCCACAGTTGTCCTCTGTATCAACTTATTTGAGGGGCCAGCCGTGCCTGACTGCCTATAATATTTCTAATTAACTTAGCTGTCTACAATACTAGCAAATAAACAAATCTCCTGTAGTCTCTGATTTGGGTCCAATTTCTGGTGGTTTGCTTCTTTCCTGAGTTGGAGTCCAAAAGGTCTGTGATTTCAGCCAGCTCCATTCATACCCACTTACAAGTCAGTCAGTGATTCTGTTTCTTTTTTTGTAATAGAGACAATTTTAACTCTTTGAACTGTAACATTTAGTTCAGATCATATTTAATTTTTAAAATGTATTTTAATTATTACTAGTATGTCACGGAAGAAGATGAAAGAATTTATAAGAGAAACTTGGCCAAAAGCAGTTGACACATGCCTGCAATCCCAGCTTCTTAGGAGGCTGAGGTAAAAGGTTCTCAAGTCTGAGGCAAGCCTGCATAAATTACTCAGACTCTGTCTCAAAAAAAAAATTAAGAGGGCTGGGGGTGTGTTATAGTGTTAGAATAGTCACCTAACATTTGCGAAGGCTGGGGTTCAATCTCTATTACTGAAGGAAGAAAAATGAACTTATATATCACTTTTTCCAAAAATATCTCTTCTATAAAAGACATATATTCTTTTATAAGAGAAAATGACATTGTAGAAAAAAAGACATTTAGCAATGTGCATTCTGACTCATATGATCTATCCTTGACAGTATTTTATAAAGGAAAGGAAAAATTATAAACAGAGAGAAAGTGAGGCGGCAAAAGAAAGAAAGCAGTATTGTATTCTGCCCAGATCATAGGTCAAGATTTCTCTATACAATTGCAAGGAGCAAGCGTTTTCAAAAATGAATAACCCAAATCCATTGTCATTTGTGCTTGCCTATGATTCATGTAAAAAATTTTTAATCCAATGATTTAGACCTCATGGCTCCCTAAATTTCTCTACTGACCAGCTTTTACACTTATGCCTGCTTTTTAAATCTGTTTTTTATCAGTACATGTTTGTGATATGTAATGAATGAGTAAATTTATTGTGGGAAGCTAAAAAATATATTTATATGTATAATACATATTCTTTTTTCTTTTTACTTTCCCTTGTCCTATTTTCTCTCCCTTCTCCCTCCATCCCTAGATCCTCTCTCCATCTGCATAAGGTCTACCTACCTGCTTAAGAAGAAAAATACATTAAATTATATTCCTTTACAAGAGTGTGAGTGGTGTTAAGCTTCCTAGGTCTTCTGAGATTTAGCAAGGAAGACCTACTTTGCTACAGTAGAGACTGACATTCATATACATTTGCGCTATTTTCACTGACGAACAGCTTGAAAAAAGACTCGTTAATAAAACCTTATAATGATTCCAGATTCAGAGTGTCTGAAAAACATCAGCCATGGCCTAGAAACAGATCAAACAGCCTTGAAATTTTAAATAGACTTGAAGTCAGTTTGAAACATGCATTAAAAATATCCAATAAACCTAGGAACTTACGCATAAATAATAATTATCTAAAACAAATTCAATAGGTTTATCTTCCATAAAATTCTTATCAGATTTCTATTATGCTTTTAAAGCAGACATTTCTGGGATATTTGTAACATATTTCAACATATTAATTAGAGGGACTATAAATATCTTTGTACAAGATACATGTGGAAGCAGGTGGCATTGTGATAAAAGCATTAGATTTAGAGTAAAAAATTGCTAGTTCTTCAATTTACTCATCATTAAGAAATCATAATTTTTGGGAACTCCAATTTTCCTCATAAATAGAAACAAAAATACTAATACTTCCTACTTACATGGTAGATTATTTGCATAACAAAGTGTTAATTATCGGTGTTTACTTATAGTATTGTAAAATGTTGGGTAGAAAAACAACAGAGAAACAGAACAAAAATAAAATTCAGCATTGAAATATTTCTGAAAAGTAAGGATATGTGAAGGTATTGCTATTTTAACATGTAAAAAGAATAGGCATCTAGTCAGGATATCCAGTCAGATTTAACTGAACAAGTGGCACCTAGAGAGACTCACCCCACCTTCCTGTTTCTTGTTGTTTCAGTCTGGTGCAGTCAGAGGTTTGAATGCATTGGTTCACATTGAGGGCCAGAATGACCAGGCACACATAGTTTTAACTGCAATCCTATTTATGGATATATTAGTGGCTTAATAACCTGGGCTGTTCCTCACAGTGAATCATGTTCCCAGAGAGTAGATATATTCAGGAAACCAAATTATAGATGAGAAAGTCGCCTTGTCACTATGAACAAAGAAACTCACAGGCCTTTAATAGTTACAGCCATCAAGTCGAACAAGCCCAGTGAATTGCCCTGCTCTACTGTACATTATTTCTCCTTTTGTTAAGTAGGATGGGAAGGAAAGCAAATTTTTCCTTTGATAGAGTCAGAAACACTCAGAGCATCTGCACTTATTTTTTTTTTTATAATCCATGAACATACTGGGCCCTTGGTAGATATATGCATGCTAAAAAGGGGCTATACTCAGGGAGTTTTGAGACAGACAAACATGTAAACTACTAGCTAGAATGAAGAAAAAGGTGAAGTAAATCTTGTATAAATTTGGTACAATATTTATTGTTATTCACATAATCTACCATGAAAAGTAGGAGGTATTAGTAAATATTTCTATTTCTGAGGAAAATTGAGGTTCCCAGAATTATGATTTTTTAATGATCAATAAATTGAAGAACTAGAACTTTTACTCCAAATGTAATGTTTTTATCACAATGTCACCTGCCTCTATTTATACCTTGTGCAAGTGGTGAAAAAGAAACAGAAGCAAGCTAACATCATGGGGGCACTTAGAATGACAGGACAGCAGACATTCTCTCTATATTATCCTACTCAATTTAACCTCCTCAACAATTTCATAAGTTACAGATGGAACCCATTCATTAGCCATGGTCACCTTGTCCTCTGTAAATCCAGAAAAGATTGGCTTCGATAGTTTTTTTGCTGTAGCATGCCATCAGTTGACAGGGTCAGTGGACAATGGGGAAAATTATAGACTGGTTTGTAGAAGGCTGAGAAGATCTGCCATAGGATTTAGAGAGAGAAGTATGAATGTTCTTGCTGCATGGATATTTTCATTTATTATAAGAAAAAAAACGCAAATATTTATTTTAAAGCATGCAATGCTTTTTCATTTCAATGTGTATAACTCTAAAGTTTTAATTATTTAAGCACCTCCCTTCTCAACTTTATTCTCCAAAAAGTCCTGCTTTAGACAGGAAGTATCATGATTACCCTACTCTGTAACCCTGGCATGTACTGACCTCCTGCACCCGAGCAGTTGGATACAGGGGCACCCTTGGAATCACAGCAACTATACTGGAAGTTCTGCCCTGTCCTAAGACCCAGAATTTTCTCCATTGATATTTAAGTAGAATACATGAAAGTAGTTCAGGAAACCTCAGCCAGGACCAGAACAGATCCAGATGAGGATCCAGATCCTCATTAGGTACACAGAGCTCTAGGTGGCTCCTGGGTGGGCTTAATCTGCCATCCTATGAACTTCACTGTAAAAAGGCAGAATTTTATGACACTGAATCTCCAGAATCATTTTATAGTAATTATATCTCATTTTTCCTACTTTACAGAGATGGGAAAATATGGATTTTTATTTCCTGCACAAAATTTTGAACTCATTAATAAAAATATTTATAAATTTATTCTCATAAAATGCAATAAAATCAATAGATTTACTTAGTAACATTTTTAAACGTTGCCTAATTTTAAAAGAGTGAGGTTATATTAAATCAGGACTTTGCTAGAAAATTTTCTCATTTATGTAAAACAAAATATAAGGCTGAAAATATGTGGTTCCAAGCTATAAATCATATGATGTCTCTTCTTTAATAATTCTAAATTTTTTCTTCTCTAGCTTTAAAAAAATTATAACCTAGATTATGAAAATAAATCCCCAAATCATTCTAATACCTTATTAACATTAAAGGGAATGTTTCTAACTCTCTTAATGCTGAGAATAGCAAACTGAAATTAGCATGAACTGAGCGATAAAATTAAAAAAGAAAAAGATTGTAGACTTGATCATAGAGATATCATTAACATAGCAAGAGTGAGCCATGCATAAAAGCCAATTTGGGAAGTCCAGGTCTTGCTGGGAACATAGAGATATGATCTAAGTAGTTGCAATAACAGCATGGGAGTGATAACCTAAAAAGCAGGCAGACACATCAAAGTGAAAGACATTTCATGGTAAAGCAGAGGAGCTCAACATTTCCTATGAGTAAAATAAGTAATTGTCTCAAGAAGACTAGTCTGGGGGCAAGGGGCCAGGGCAGTGAAAACTGCCATTTACTAAATTACCATTTACTCCAGGAGCCCAAGATGTTAATTTATCTCATTTTGTCCTTTGTGTGTCATTCTAGATTAGGTAATCATTGGGAATGAAACAGTGAGGACAGCCAATCAACTTATTGGGAGAAATGATTTCAAATATGATGTATTTTGTAACTTTGACCTACATAGGCCTAGGGATCTTCGGGAATTTTAAATAATTTTATTTTAAAATAATTTTGGAGAAATGCTAAGAAATAAATAGATTCAAGAATTTAGATATTTGTAATTAGGACACAAATAAAACTGAGCAAGAACACATTATTAATTTCAATCCTGGAATTTCAAATCATAATATCTGACCCAAAATGAACTTAATGGGTTAAGTGATATACTAAAAATTGGAGTATGTTGCCAGATCTAATGCTAAAGTGGCATCAAATGTCCAAGTTGAATAGTAAAGGATGAATATTGACTAACATTTCAGTATAATAATAGTTTATACTCTATTAGAAAATGTGGAAAGCTTTTGTATTTATTTCTTTTAAAATCTACAATGAGTGCTAGTAGTCTAATAACTATACCTTAGGTTCTTCCTTTAGGTAGCTAATAATATTTAAAGATATCCATGCATATTTTGAATTTAACAAAGATATTACATTATTTTATGTGAATATTTTAATATTTTACTGGTTATAAAATATGCTAAAATTTTTGGAAACTGACTTGTGTCATTTATTTTCTTGTCACAAAAGTATTACATGCTGAATGTAAGAAAATATGAAAACAGAACAGAGAAGAAGTGGCTGAAAAGTCTCTCTCCCTTAAGTCCTCTTGGGTGCAGAGATCATACTGCTAATAATTCCCTATAAATTTATTGAGATACTTTCAATACTGGTTCTGATATACACATACACATATTTATGCATTTATGCAAGGGTTAATAGAATGGAGACAATTTTTCATCTCAATGTAGATTATTTTCTCATTTTTCTAATGATTACCTCACATTTTCATTTGCTTACATTTTTGTTTTAGGTAGGGAATTCTAGGTAAGTAACATTTTTCAAACAGGTCTGGGGCCAGAAGCATGTATCCTCCCAGACAGAGAATCCAATAGCAAAAGAAAAAGAAAAGATTATATATGAAAGACAGTCCCATATGATGACTATGCTGTTTGTCTTTTCTGTGAACATTAGGTTGAGTGGAGACTGTAGCTTTTTTATTTTATATAATGTTATCAATAGAGCAAATGCTGTGTGAGCAAAACGTCAATCATAAAATGATCACATTTTAACAAGCTGAGAGGTATTTTTGTTTTAATGTACTGTTTCTTTTCATGCAGAATCATTTAGAAACACTGACATTTTCAATGAACTACATATTTAATGAAATGAAAGTCTGTACTTTGAAAATAAGCACAAAATGCAATTTTGTTTGTAAAATTGCTCTAAATAGAATCTAACTGGGGTTTTGAATAATTGAGCTTCCTGTCCCTTCAGCTACCAGTCTTTCAATATTAAACAATCCCACTAACATTTTTCAGACAGTCATGCCTAAAGTAGTGGTTAAAATTGGGCTGCTAATGAGAGTGCTGGCAGATCTGAGCTTCTTGTGAAATCTATTATGGATTGTTTTAAAACTTTATTAGGGGTATATCAGATGGGTCCATAAAATACAGGGATGTTTCAATACAGATTGTGACTTTTATTAGTCCTCTCATGAAAAACTGCATCAGTTTGATTCGAGATGGCAATAAAAATATATAGCCTGTTCTGAGGCATTTCATTTTCCCAGATCTTGAGATTTGTGATTAGTAGGCAAAGAATTCATATCACACAGCAGGCAAGGTAATGGACAAAGTGAAATTTACCTTACTAAACATTTCTATTGAAAGTCAAACAGGAACAGCCTGGATGATATGATATTCCTCTTAATATTTCCTTTAAGCACATTCAAAGATTGTATATATTCTTGGTATGTTCAAGATTAGGAGTGACATGACCTGTTTATAGATTTTAATATCTATGTCTGTTCAAAAATACCAGAAAATGAGAATTCTTTACTATCTTATGACATCTGGAAAAGGTTGAAGTCAATGCTGTTATTACAATTTAGAATATGTTCAATCCACATACTTTTTAAAACTTTCTTTTACAGAATAATTACAATTATCTGTATGCTTTGACAGAGATTCCTATGCTTTCAGGCTTATGTATAGGACATGTTCCTCTGACTTTTATAATACTTTCATTCATATCCCATTCCAGACTAAAAATACATTTTTATTCAAAGAAAATTATTATTTTTGGACCAAAATATCATAGTTGTTTAAATCTATTTTTAAGAAATTTATGAATTTAAAGATAGGAATTCAGGCATTAGAAATTATTCACACTTTCTTGAATTATCCTGAAAAAATATTTGCATCAAGTATATGGATTCTTTTTTTGTTAAATTTTAATGTTAAATTTATATTGTACTGAATCTTTAAAATAGTTCCTGAACATTTAAGAAGTGCAATACTTTATTAAAAAATTACCAAATCTTATCTCTCCAATGTCTTTAATGATTTTGGTGTATGTGCTACCCAATAATCCCTTAAATATTCATTGGAAGTCTATTCAAAGCACTGTGCAAGGTATCTATCAGCCAGGGTTACTAAAAACTGAAGACACACTCTTCATCTTCAAGGCATCTATAGTCTAGTGAGAGAGACAGCCAATTTAACGACTGAATATAACATACCATGTTACATTCTAATAGTGCATTTGTCCAAAGGTCTATGGGATCACAGATAAATAAAGGGAATGAGTATTCACTTTATACTGAGAAAACTGAACTCAGGAAAGTTCACTGAGAAGCTGCCCCTGACCTAGTGTGCTGCCTCCATCTCAGTCTCCCCACTTCTAAGCTTTCATTAAGTCTCTGAGCCACTATTCTCTTCTTTCTTCTTTTAGTGACAATATTATGTAATTATTAAGGAACTTTTCCACGGTAAATTTCTCAATTGCTAGTCCATATTTTCTTGTAAGACACTTGGGGATATGATACTTCATAAAAAGATGAATTAGAATCGGGTTATTAATGGTTTCAGAAGGAGAAATTACATTTCTAGCTACCCCTGTCTTAGGTCCTATCCCAGTATCTTCTGCTTTTTCTTTTACAGTAGGACATATTCTCAGGATTACTCTTTTGATTAAGTCTTACTCATTTGACTACACCTTTGGTTAAATGGGAGTCAGGCAGATACTAATAAACTATCATCAGTTCATGGTATGAAAAACTCATATTTGCAAATAACTTTACAATTTACATATTCTTTTCACTAAAATATTCATGAGGTTTTCAAAAAAAATCTCATGAGTTTGGTAGGACAGATATTGGTATCCTCATTTTAGAGATGAGAGAACAGATTCTGTGAGAACAAGCAGAAACTGTTCTAGAGTCTGGCTTTTTTCTATCTCCTTGAAATGCCTTTTATACACTTGCCCAAATGAAATTACTTCTAGAATTAATCATTGTTACAGCAACAAGTTGCAAAAGCCCTACTTGACATTTTTGAATACCTATATGAGTAATATTCCTAGCACTTAATGACAAGCATTAGAATTATTTAATTTTTAGACATATACTTTAATATATGAACTATGCTTTCAAATATTCAGTGATCACACTGAGTGAATTCTTACTTTTTTTTTGGTACTGGGGCTCGAACTTGGGTCCTTGTGCTTGTGGGGCAGGTGGCAGAACCACTGAGCTAAATCCTCAGCCCCTTACTTTTGATTTTAATTGAAAATATTTATTGAGTTGCAGCATAATTTTTCAGCTGAAATACCTAGTCTCAGACTGCAATTATTTGGGGGGACAGTGTAGAGCAATAATGGCAAAACTTTTAGATACCAAGTATCTAAACCACAACCCAAAACCCATTTATTTATTGCGAAGTGCCAACACTGCAATTAAACCTGAATGCTCAGCTGGTGGGACAATGCTGGGGCGACTTGGCTTGTATGCTAACAGAGAGAGTTCTCCAGCTCTGCATGCCTGCTGCAACGTTAGTGCCATAGGTTTGCCACCCCTGGTTTAGAGGAAGCTTTGAGGTTACCAAAAGTAATAATAATTATGATAGCAATGTATTAAGAGATCAACTACATTTACAATGACTGTAATTATGGTGAGTTAGAAAATGATTTTCACCTAAGAAATCACTGAGTATAAATAATGTCTATGTTAAATATGAACTGGTTACGTGTTAAATTGTCAGAGTTTAGTGAGACTTAAAGAATTTATACAGCACCGTTTATCAAAGACTAGTTCTTACACAAAAAAGTTCTTTAGAAGCCTGCTAACTCTCAGTAAGAACAGCAAGCTATTCAAGGATAAATCACAGCTCAGTATGCCAAGTGATTTGAGGACAATTGATAAAAACTGGATGAAATAAGGCAAATGATAGTGCTCACATGGGATCATCAAAATAGCAAAGAGAAAAAAGCTATAGTAATGTAGAGAAATCCTGTGCATTAAACAAATGGTTGATATAATCTTTTCATTTCTAACTTTCTACTAGAGGAGTTATACCCTAGAAACTAGAAAGCATGAGATATCACTTGAGAAAAGGAGGCTGGCTTTATCACTACTGTAAGAAAATCTGCTTGATCCATGTTTATCTCCTTGCTACAGGTGAATTGTAAAATCAGAAAATGACCTAATGGTTAACATCATAGTTTATATGACATGGGCAATCTAAGCCAAACTCCCTAAGTTAGAAAGTTGTTTTCTGTCACACATGGAAACTGCATTAGTTAGCTTTTGTTGTAATAACAAATGCCCCTGAACTTCAGGGGAATCGAACTCCTCATATCTTTTCCTTGTTTAGAAGTCTCAGCTTGGCTGTGGCTCTGCTCAGCTCTGCACTTCTGTCTGGGACTTAGATGAAACAGCAGCCCCTGCTTGAGACCTGTTTTTTCATGGCAGATGGCAAAGACACAAGATGCCTGCTGAACTACACATTCACAAACAAAACTTCTGCTCAGAACATACACTGCATCATCCTCACTCCCATGCTTTTGGCCCAACCACATCACAAGACCAAGTTGGCAAGAGGGTAGGGGAAATGCCTTTGACTTTGGGGGACTATACAAGTGTACATGGCAAAGGACTTGTATCTATTGTTCTCTTTTGGGGTGAAGGAAGCATAGCTGAGAACTACACTAATTGCTGACATATTGCCCCCTAGCTCCAAAATCATTCTTGCTGCCTTGTCTAAGAAAGTAAATCAGAGCCTTTTAAATAATACCTGTTGCCAGTGGGTATGATAAGTCTTGCCCATACCAATCAGCAGAGAGACATAGTATAGATAAGGGACAGTCCTTCCTGGCTCCAGTGCATTCCTCCAGACAGGCTCCTGCTGCTGCTTTTCCAGTATCCGGCTTCTCTACATAGGCAGCATCTCCACTCTAGTTTTGGAGTCTGTGCAGCTTTCCCAGCACTTAGCCTGTAGAATACAGCTGTTTCTCCAGCATTATTCTCTTCCAGCTTGGTTGCCTTCTAGAGTTTCCAGCTAGTTTACAGCACTGTACACACTATCAGTGTCCACACTGCAGACTGTTTCTCTGAGACCAGGCTCCTAGAGCACATGTAGTTTTTGTCAGCACCTGGATCTTATGGTCATGCTGGCGAGCAGTAGACAGTGACTAGCAGTCTCCCTTGTTCTTCCCACAGGGACTGTCACACTGAGAAGACGCCTCTACATGAATAGTTTTCTTTAGCATCTGGATTTCTGGAAAGTTCCAGAAGTCATATTTTCAAGTTTTACTCCTGTGATAAAATAGCAATCTCTCTGCCATTTGCTGAACTACAGCCACACCTTTTCCAACAAGGTCTGGAGCTCAGCCTCTTTGGGGGAGCATTTTCTTAGGGTGAAATGAAATCAGTTCATCTCTGTGAGATAGGAAAACTTTCCATGTTCAAATTACTGTGTGTTTTTATTTTTGTTTCCTCTCTCAATTGTACCCAAACTAATACAGGATTCCTGTAAGGATTTCACACGTGAAGTTGGTTAAATAAATGTTCAATGGAACAAACTAACCTAATTTATGCATTTGTACATAGAACTGTGATTTTAAAATTTGTTGGTTGATGTTCCATCTTTCTTGGGCTTGACTGGATACACTCTTCCCTTTCTCCATGTAAGTGTCTTATCATTCTTGCTTGTCAAACTCTTTCTTAGGCTCTGTAAGTAGCTAAAAGTTAGGATCAGAGCCACATACCTGTGATCACCGTACTCTGGAAAGCCCAGACAGGAGGATCTCAAGTTCTACCTCAGTCCTGGTGACTAAGCAATTTAGCAAGACCCGGTCTCAAAATAAAAAATAAAACAGGTCTAGGAATGTAGCTCAGTGTGAAATCCCTGGGTTCAATTCTAAATACCACCTACAAAAAAAAGAAAGAAGAGGAAAAAGATACAAGAAGTTCTTCAAGCCTGTGAGAAATGAGTTATTCTAATTTTTACTTTACTTGATTTTGTGTTGACTTTCAGAGAATCTAGTTTTCTTCATCTCTCCCATGTGTTGGGCATGGCCTCACAAATCCTCACCGACGCCAGTGTCACAAACACATTGGAAAAGACCCATGAGAAGCAACGTGTAGATGATATTATCCTCTAAAACTACAGCTGCTACCTTTCATTTCTGATGAGTTTGGTAATCCACTATAACCATGAAGTGCATTATGTGAGTTCTTGTAATATACATTTAGGAAATATAAAGTTAAAATTTTTGACTAGTATGTACTAGGAATCATGTATCTCTTTATAATTTTAAACTTTTTTCTTTGAGAACCATTATAGTAAATATAAACCATTTTGTTGGATGAAAAAAAGAACTGAACTTATACTTTTTTCAATTTTTATTGTTTATTAATACATAATGATCACATTCCCTGTGGGAGCTGGTGCATGTATACAACACACTTTAATTCTTTTTGGTTCCCTTCCCTTTTGAAAAGATCTATCTCCCCATGTCCTATTATCTATATGTGTATATAATTTTTGGAGAAATGTCTATTTAGAGTACAGCTATTCCTCTCAATTAAAAAATGAGTAATTCAAAGACTTATTAGAAGAATTACATTGTGCTTTATTTTCTTATCTAAAATCGTGTCCAGATTAACCAGTGATGCAAGTAATTAATGGCAAAAAGCTCAATATGAATATATTGAGGGCAAGTAGGTGTCTAATACTAGGTTAAACTGTGGGAGTTTAAGATTAATTTTAAAAAAGTTTTTTGGGAAAACAACTCCTAAGTGGAAAACAAGGTTATTTTAAATCATCTAGATGATCAGGCCAACGTCATGGCTCCTATAATTTCTGATACAGTTTAATTGATGTGTTTGATTTTCTCTTGTCCATCCTCTAAATCAGTATAATCTCAGAATTTACTAGATACCTTGGGTTCTCTACATAGCAGGGTGTTCAGGAAAATAGTGTTTTTTTGTTTTTGTTTTTGAGACAGGGTCTTGCTATGTAGTTCAGGCTAGTCTTGAACTCAAAGCAATCCTACTGCCTCAGCCTCCTGAGCAGTGTGCCTCCTGATGTGCCACCACACTCAGCTCAGGGAAGCAGTGTTTACACTGTCATTATAACCTCTAGAAACCTCTTCCTGGTTTCTTTCATGGACATCTGCTTTAAGATTATGTTAAAGGCTATAGGTGTATGTTTGAGAATTATGGACTTTATAACCTGGGAAAAGCTCTTGATATTTTTCCATCAAATACTACATTTTATACATTAGGCAAATTCAAGTGGGGGAGGGGTTATGCTGAGTTCTACAGGCAGTGGGTCTGAAGCTATCACTGGCATCTTTCCATGCCCAAGTGAGGGATTTTACTGTCAAAACTCATATGGGAAAAAAGGGTGAATCTTGAATCTTCACTTAAATCAGAGAGAACCAGTTTTAAAGATGGAGGCTTAAACCACTGAAGAAAGAATCCTCACCTCTGTGTTATGTGTGTCATGTTGCGTGTGTCATGTTTACAATGTACAGTGCTTAGTGATCTACCTTTTTACTTCATTTCGGGACTATTACCTATATTTGTCATATTCATCTTGATAGAAACAAGGGCATATAATTAACTCTGAGATTCTGAGAGTGTGTGTTTCAAGCAGAAGGGTTTTCTTTTAAATGAATATTCTTTTTTGTTTGCTTACTTATTAGTATGTAAAGAATCTTTTTTAAAAAAGCCAGTTGCTGCTCACTTCTCTTTGGAAACCATCTGGCAATTCCATTTTTCAATGACATCTAACAAAAGGGAAATGGTAAATACAGTAACAGAAGCAAAAGTATAGGCAGGTCATCTCATCAAAGACAGAACTTATTTACAACCAGATTTGAGCAGTGCTAAATATTATACCCTAACAGCATAATTAATAATAACATGCAGCAGAAGTTTCCATCTTTTATCTTACTTCTCATTAATTTCAAACCGACTTAACTTAGAATTTAATGGACACAAATAGGAATTAGCATAAAAGAAAGTCTAGGTTCATAATGAAGATAATAAACAGACTCTGCCAGATGGCCACATCAAAACCTATGGAGAAGTAATGCACAGAAACTAATTCTGATTTTCAAATAAGAAACAGCAAATAAATGGGTTGGAATTTATTTTTGTACAGATACTCTAAAAAATCTGGTTAGTGTATGATCCATTCACTGCTTTCAGATGCACTTATACTGCATTTGTTTTTTCTGATATCAACAATTCATTCCATAATATATATCACCTTATTTACAAAGACTCTGATATTTTCCCATTCCCCTGGGTCCAACGTGTCATAAGAATATTGACTAATCCAATTTATGTATATCAATAGCTAGAAAATTTCACTGGCCTATAAATGGTTCCTCAGCCACTTCCACACTCTTTTGTCTTTATGCATTAGCCAAAACATCTAGGCCATATAACTTTCAGAAATAACATTTCCAACCTATCATTGCTCTACTCAAATATCTCCCATTGAAAACTGCACCACTACCCATTTACCTATGGGATTTCCTTACTGATTTGGAGCTATCCTCTGTCCAGCTCCAATGAATCATCTATTAGTTCATTCCCTGAATATACTCTTTGTCCTATCTAATAGGTCTTTCTCGGGCCGGGGATTTAGCTCAGTGGTTCCCCTGCCTGCCTTGCAAGAGGAAGGATCTGAGTTCGATCCCCAGTACCAAAAAAAAAAAAAAAAAAAAAAAAATAGGTCTTGTCTCTATCTTCAGAAAATTTCTCAAAATGCATTCTACCAAATGCAAAATCCTTGAGTTGAAAATATTTGACTTTCCAAGATTTACAAATATTTTTTGAAAACATATTTGGAAATTTAAATGAAACAAAATTAAATGGTGCCTCTTTTACCTGATTTTCCCTAAGAGAGATTGTATATTCAGGATTCTCCAAAATTATTTGACCACGTACCATCAACCTACTTCATGAATTCAATTGTTTGATGTAAATATATCATATGTATACACATATTAATATCTACATTTAAAATCTTATTTAGCTAAACTAAAATATCACAGAGTTAAATTTAGAATTACCATAAAACCCAGCCATTACACTCACAGGCATATAATGAAGACAAATTAGACTTATTTGCACACAAAATCTTGCATGTGAATGCTTAAATAAGTACTAGTCAAGAAGGCCCAAAAGGTAAAGACCATCCAAATGCTCATCAACTGACAAAAGCATAAACAGAAAGTAGTATGTTCATAAAATATAATATTATGTGGCCATAAAAAGGAATGAAACACTTCTATATGCCACAAAAGGGATGAAACTTGTAAATAGTATGGTAAATGCAAGAAAGCCATCACATATTATATGACTCCTATCATATAACAGTCCAGGATAGGGAAATATAGAGTGAGTGAAGTAAATATGAAGATTTTTGGGCCAGGAAGTTATGGAGGATAAGAAGGTAATACTGAAAGGCATCAATACTTATTCTAAACTTGGCTATGATTACTATTGCAAATATTTGTGTATACTTCATAAAGATAAGTTATAGAATATGTGAACAAATATAGTTGTTTTTAAAAGCTCCAGAGATCTTATTTCATTCTATTTTGTATCCCCTGATGATGTCTCTATTATAATGAGCAAACGTTTAATAATTATCTGACAAACTAACTGAAAGAAAGGGGTAACAAAAGCCTTTCTACTCAGTGTGCCCTGTCAACAAACAGCCCTGCATCTCCTGGGACCCTGTGAGAATGCTGTCTCAAGTTCATCTCATACCTGTTCAAGCAAATGTGCACAGAACTTGATAAAGTTCTGTGGTGATGCATATGTACGTTGCAATTGCAAAAGCACTGTACTGCAGTACCTTTTAACTGCTGAACATACCACCCTTTCACATAGCTATTGTGCTTTCTCACGTCTTAGGGCTTTTTATAGAGATTAAATCAATTCACTTTTAATAAGGACAATGTCTAATGAATTATAATTAACCTAATTTTCTCAACTGCAGTTTGAATGTGTTTACCAGCCAGCATTCAATCAGGCCTCCAAAATACGATGATTATTTAAAATATAAGAAAATATGTAAAATAAATAGTCAATACTTTTTAGGTCTTTCAGTCTTTTGAATTTTACAGAAATTCATGTCTTTTAAATTCGTTAATTTAAATGCAGAAGCCCAGTTCCCTTCTTCAAAGGCACATATAGAACCAGATGATTTCAAACCAACTTTTCTCATTAATGAAATACAACTCATAACTGCCCCTTTTTTCCCTTACTATTTTACTCAAATTTTGAAGAATTAGTACAAGGGTCACTTTGATCATGCTAAAAAATATATATACATAAAGCAGAGAAAGGACTTTGGATGGTTCATGGCATTGTGGGGAATGTTGCAAGATTTAAAATGTCCCACTTTTGTAAGTGTGGTGAAACTAGAGAACTGTATATCTTGGACACATGTGATTAAATATGCCATGAACTACAGACATAAACTCTATTCCTTTCAATTATTACTCTTGTTTCCCCGTTCACCTGCCTTCCTTGACCTTCCATGTGCCCACATACAGGGAAACCTGTGGCATCTTTATTCTCTCCTCCATCCTATCTCTGGAACGGAAATAGTGACAAGTAGACCAACCAAGGCTAACATCTGTCTCCCTCATAGGGGACAGCCAGCAAGGGCCTGCTACAATAAACAGTGCCTTTCAGCAGTGTCTATTGTATTACCAAGGGTTTTACAATGCACCAGCTGCTTTTCTCAGTCTGTAATACAGATTAAAAATCACATCACATTTGAATGATAGTAATTAATTTATGATAAAGTACCCTCAATATTTAGTAAATAATCACATAAGCCTAAACTTTTGTACAATCTGAGACTTACATGCCCTTTGTTAAAAAAGTTTCATATCCTTCAAGTATGCATTTCACATTTGAATGAACTGTGATGTGATATATATACATATATATGTATATGTATATATATCTATTTGCAATAGCATAAAGTGTTCAACATATTTACAGGATTTACTATTCCTAGGAATATACTTTTACCATTGGGACACCTATATGGAAGACATAAAATAAAACGGTAAGTAGCACCCTGTTGGGTGTTAGGTTTACCTGGTAATACATGTGGGATATACCCATCAAATGTATCCACCAGGGAAAATAAAATGAGTGATACTTATTTGTTTTGATAGTAATTATATTGAAGGAAGAACAGACCTGGTCTGTTAAGAAATTGAGAACTAGGTAAACCAAAAATGTGAAACTTAAACTGATAAAATGACATACATAGATTTTTAGATATAAAACCTTCCATTTCTATCCATGAACTTCTATGCTTAGAGTGACTAGTCTTCAGAAGGTCCCTAAAAATAAGCACATGTAAGCCAATACCAAAATATCAAAGTCTATTTTACCCAGGCCTGGGGATTTAGCTCAGTGATATCACCAGGTTAGGTTACCTCGCAAGCACAAGGCTCTGAGTTCGATCGCCGGTCCAAAAATAAAAAAGTCAATTTTACCTGATTTCTAATTAAAAATCACATATATGTATTCTTAGCCCCCTTTAATATGTTCTTATCAGAAGGAAAATGTCTTTATTATTTAGGAACTGATAAAGGAATTTCTTACAACAACAAAATTAAAAAACAAGTCATCCATGATTGCTTCTTATGACAGCAATAGAAAGTAATATGGATTTTTCAAGGGCAGTAACCAACCCTCTACATTTCAGATGTTTAAAAAGAACAGCCTTTAGAATGTAGGCTCATACCTATCCTTTCATAGATGGGATTCCCAACTCTAAATATTATATGGAACATAAACACACACCTGAGAAATTTAAGACAGAATGCTTCATTTGGGAAGTATGCTCAGAAATAAATAAAATCTAATATTATAATATTTCAAAAGAATTAGCTCATTTAAAAAACTATGAAGTAGAGAAACTAAAAATAATTGTGATTGAAACCAAAAAAATCTGTTCGCACACTATAAAACCTATATTACTCATCCTAAAATAAAGTAAAATTAAAGGGCCACGAGCTCCACTTTGGAAAGGAAATCTCTTGCAGCCCACCACTCCCAGACTCCACCTCAAAGTCATTTTCCCTGACTGGCTGCATCTGTTTCAGTGTCTTTGAAAATGGTACACCTTGCCAAAGCCCTGTGTTTTTCTATGGTCAAATTTTGCCCTGATGTATTAGCAGCAAGAGGCCTCTGTGAGTGACTGTCCTCTTTGTGGGCTGGAGACATGAGGCCCATTTGTTCTGATCACTTTTTTGGCACTACCTGGGGAAGATGTACCTGTCTGTCACACATCTGCCTGTCCCTAATGACAGGTAGAAAGTGAGTCAGTTCATCTTGGACAATTTGTAACAGTTATGTTCTCTTCCAGCTGTCCTTACTTCCAAACATCATATTTACTAGAAGTAAAATCTGAAAGATGAGATGTTATAATTAATCTGAGTTATTGGGGGGGTTTTGACGGGTCTCATTTTAAGGATTGACTTAAAAAGAAAGTGGATTTTCACTCCCATATATATTTCAGACTTGAAATATATGTGCTTTTTTCCCAGTCTAAAAGACACACAGGTAAGTAAGAATACCTTCTGAGTTTCTGCAATGAATGCTTTGTGTGTGGCAGAAATAGCTTTGTTTTTGAAATTTCAGATGCTTTCTTCTGGTGTCAATCGAGAGAAAGGGCATAGACAGCAGGGCATGTGGATACTAGGTAAAACTCTATAAGAATCTATATTAAGGAAGTTACAGAACTGGAACTAGTGTTTTTCAGTCCCAGAACTGGATGATTAGTGTTTGTCCCTGTTCCTTGCAGCTTATTTTGATTCAACACTAGGTTATCTCTTTGTTCTCTTAATTCCCATAGCACTTTACTTGTGCCAGTCTTATATTTACTCCTGCCTTCTTACACTATAGCTGTTTGTGTATCCATCTTATCTCCTTTATTGAACCGGAAGCTCCTTGGAGAGAGAAAGATAACTTTGCACATTTAAAAAAAATCTCCAATAACAAATAGAAATGGAGGAAATAAAAAAGTATAGAAGTAAAATTTTTGAAGTATCTACTATGTATTAGACAAATGTAACATTTTAGTATTTTGAGAGGTTCTAATAACAAATTTATGTTGCCTGCCTGACTTTTAAATTAATTAAGATCTAACCTAGAATAAGCAGATGGAGACAAAATGTCAACTTCATTTTTGCTAAAATTGAAACCGGAGAATGGGATTTATAGGGATAGCAACAGTGGGTTCCCTACGTAAACTCTCTGGTAACAGATGTACTGGGAAAACCCAAGTCTTCCCCATGTGGAGTCCTGCCCAAGCCTACATTACAGCAGAGTAGACCAGAACAGTAACATTCAGCAGGCATTTGCAGATTCCAAAGAAATCTGCAGGAGGGAGGGCTGAACTCCACAGTCCACATACTTTGTAGAAACTCACAAGGGAGGGAATTCATTCCTTCTCTGGGAAGAAGAGAGTAAGTGAGGAAGCAGAGGGATAATCAGGGACGTATGTAAGGAATATCTTCCTCTTTTCATGTGGTCATAAGACAGGGGAAAGGTTTTTTGACTGTTTTTATTCAACGTCTCATCTAATATCTCAACCTATATCAGGTTAAGAATTGTTACTTGGTTTTTTACAGATGAAGTGAAAGCTTACTATTATGGTTCAAATTCACAATTTCCCACAAAAGTTTCACATTCAGAGATAGGGGCTGGTCAGAAGGGTCAGGTCACTGGGGGCATGACTTGGAAGGGTATATTCTTGACCCTGGTTCCTCCTCTTGCTCTCTCTGCTTCCTGGCTACAATGGTATGAGCAGCTATTCTCTGGCATGACCTTTCACCATGCCATTTCTTCTTTGGAGTATGGATTGAGCACATGGATTGAACACACTGAGACTGTGAGCCAGAATAAACCTCTCCTCCTTTATGTTGTGGGTGTCCCATATACTGTCCTTGCAGCAGGAAAGTTGAATAATACAGAAAATTGCTAATGATAGTGAGGTTGTTTTGGGGACTACTTGACCATATGGTTCAGAAGCCTTTAGAACTGGTCTGTGGGGGGACTTTGGAAAAGTTTAGAGAAGTGGGCTAGAGAAGCCCTAGATCATTGTTAAGCAAAACTTGATATGTAATACTGGTCAGAGCTCAGAAAACCAGAATGCTGATAGGAATGAAGGGAGTGAAGGACAGGCTCAGAAAGTTTCGATGGGGGAACAAATCTCCATTGTTATTTGGACTATAGACCACAGATGTTACACTGTGGCAGAAAATTTGTCTACATTTTGCCCAGGTCCTGAGAATGTGTGAGAGACTGAGATTAAGCATGGCAGAAAAATTAATCTGGCAGAGGAAATTTCAAGGCAGCCCAACATTCAGACTATGGCATAATTATTGCTGGATGCTTTTCAGATCTACAGTGAGAATCAGGAGCAAAAAGCAGAACTGAATGATTTAAAAGTTTGTAGTTTCACCAGAAAGTTAGCACCTACCAAGTTGTGGCAAAGAAGAGGATGGACACTGAAAATATTTGCATGAAATATAGATACAAGGACAAGAAGAAAGATGTCTTGAGGACAGCTCAGAAATGTTCATGACCTCACCCATCTCAAGGTTAAGAGTACAAAACCATAAACTTTCATTCAGGCTCACTGAGGAAAGTATATTCCCCAATTCAGCCATCTAGGCACTCAGAGGCCATTGCAGCACGATCCAAGGGGGGCCGGTGACTATGCAAGTTGGCAGCTGACATTGGCATCATCCACACAATGTTGGCTTTTCAGATGTGCAAAATGGAAGAGTTATGAGGTCATGAAAGTTTCTACCCAACTTTCAGAAAAAGGCCTGGGAGGTTAGGAAAAAATGTGTGATGGGATCACAGTCTTTGCCAGGATCCCGTAAGAGAACAGTGTGTAAAGCTGTGAGAATGAAGTCAAAGGTGAAGTGGTGATCCCAGGAAGTTAGAGCTCCTAGAAATATTGAACATCTCTGAGAAATGCTGCAGGAAACAAGCAGAGCCAATCCAAGACAGAGGCCATGTGGGCAGGAACTGGTAATGCCATAGGGGTGGGGCTGCCCAAGTTCTTTGGAGTTCACAACTCAACTCAACCTGTCCTTGGTGCTAGACATGTAGATAAAACATTAATGTTTTTCCTGTTGGGTATTAGTTTTGTCTTCATCCAATTTTTGTTTATTTCTTTACTTCTCCCTTTTGGAATGGGAATTATTACCCTGTGCTATTGTATGTTGAAGTGTTTGACTGCTCCACACCCCACCAAGGTTTCACAGCTAAGAGTTTGCCTTCATTTTCAGAAGAGACATTAGCTTGGAACATTTCAAGAATGTTAGAACTCTTAAGACTTTGGCAATTCTTAGAGATGGACATGAACTTTTCGGGAGCAAGTTGTGGAATATTATGGTTTAGATAAAAAACATATGATGTCTGCCAAAGGCCTCACATTCAGAGGTGGGGCCTGGTCAGAAGGGTGAGTAACAGGAGGCTTAACTTGAGAGTCCCCCACTCCTCCTCTCACTCTCTCTGCTTCCTGAGCATCCTGTTGTGAGAAGCTTCCCTCCACCACGACATTATACCATACTGTTTCTGCCTTGTAGCCTTCTGACCTTGACCTGAACCAACTGAAACTGTGAGCTAAAATAAATCTCCCTTGTTTAAGCTGTAGGAGTCAGGTATTTTGTTCCAGCACTGGAAAGCTAACTAACACATCCACAAAGATGAAGTAACTCTCCATTAGTCTCACAGCTAGTAAAAGTCACAGTCAATATTTGGAACCAAACTGTGTACTGTTTGTTTGACATGGTGCACAATGCATGCATCACATACATGTCTGGTGAATGAATCAATAGATGAATAAATCAATGGAGAACTCAGCATAATTTTAGGCACTATGATAAATCTCAAAAATAAAAAGTGGTTCAGTCTTCTTAAGCATAATGAATTCTGCATTATAAATATATTTTAAGAAGTTCAAAAATGATAACAGCTTCTTTAGTACATAAGGATAGTACATTAGTAGCACACTGGAATTTTCTCAGATTATTCTGCACTTATAAATCACCCTAACAGGTTGTGAGTTCTTTGAGGCTAGGGAACTACTGCAAATTTGACATTCTTCATAATGCCAGCAGCATTTAGGAATTCTTTATAAATGACTAAGAGATGTTGTATATGCAAGCAGACAATTCTTCATAATGTTTTAAAGTTATTTTTATCTATTCACAAAAAATTATGAGTTTATATGCAGACATATATTTTTCAAGTAACAATAATATTTTCTATTTGACAAAAGCCATGATTTTAAGTTGAGGAGGTGCACAGAAGTGTGCTGTAAATTTTGGAAGAATTACTGTAAATGTTTTTCATAATCTTTCTAAAGTAAGAAAAAATAAAGTCAAAGAGGCTTGCATTTCAACAAGAGAAATGTACATTACACATAATAAAGTTTTCCTGATGGGGAGGGTTATTAAACAGACTCCCCTTAAAAATCTCGAATACGAGCATAAACAAACAGCTGCTTTTGGGGTGCACAGGGCTGACTTGTATATTTCCTTATTATTTTATTTAAAATTTTACATGTTAATTTGTATTCAGGATGCTTAATGATGCTGAACCCATATGAAAGAAGACTACATTTTATAAAACTTTTATTCTCAAATTATCCAAAACAGTGTCAAGTACATAGTAGTTACCCAATAAATGTTTACTGACTAGATTGACTGATGGATTGAGAAGAGTAACAAATGGGAAAAGGGGAACTAGATTCTGCCCTGGGTCTAAAAATAAATTTTCTGGGGTTTTGAGGAAATCAGGCATTTTCTTTGGGTCTTAATTTCTCTCCCTTGTTGATCATGACCTCTGTGAGTTGAGGGCCTCCACAGCAATGAGACTGCACAGTTATGATTACCTGGCTCTGTATCCAGTTCATGCTGCCTCTCAACCAAAACAAAAGGAAAGGATACTGGAGGACAGTGTCGCTTTGTCTACCAACTAATCTTATGAGTTGGTTTAAATAATTTAATTTCCCTGGAATTCCACATACAGAAGCTTTTGTTTTAGAGCAAAACAACGATAATTTCATAATGGCATGCTGAGTTTCTGCTTATTAACATAATCACATCCAATGTGTTTTGGGAAAAATTGGTGAAAAATTGGTAAAAAATTACTATGTATTTTAATATACAATGAAATAATATGCCTGGATTAAAGTATTGAATATTTATTTCTCTCACCCAGAAGAATTTACCTCAAGTTTCTACTCAATATTAATTAGCTTATTGGTAAATTACTAACATATTCAATAGTGTCAGGTAACTTTTAATTAAAATGTTTAATTCACTTCATTAAAATACTGGGTTGGATGGGCACACTAGTTATGTTACTGCACCAGTGATTTATATAAGCCATATTGAGACATGGTTCAGAAAGTTCAAACTCAGCCAAAGTGCTTGATTTATTCTCTAGAGATAAAAATGTGATTTAGCCTTTCACATGTAACAGGTTTGCTATCAGTAAATACTTATATTAACACCTACACATAACCAAATGGATTAACTAGTCAAAATTTTAAATGACAACTCCAGCATGATTAGAATTTTTACATAGGAAAATGAATTAAAGGCATATTGACTGGATGCTTTATGCATTTATGTTTGAATAGATGGGGCTTCATCTACCCATTCATTTATTCAATAAGCATTTATGGAATTCTACTACATGCCAGACAACTATGATCAGGAAATGAAAAAATGATAAGACAAGATGTCCTAGGGAAAAAAAAATGATGTCCTAGGAGATATTTCCAGTCTAATCAATAGTATAAACATGCACATCATTAAAGTGATCTATAAGAAGTTCTACAATTCAGGCATATACAACACAAAAGGAAAGAGCATGTGAATGATGCCTACAAATACGAAACAATAAATTTAACTTTGGGAAAGGACCAAAGATTTTGAAATAATATTCAAAATATAGAATGACTATCTGTGAAATGGTACAAGGAAAAGATACCATTATAAAAATGAGCATGCATACAGAAAGAAACTTAAAGATTTGAGACAAATAAGTTGTAAAACTGTAAATTTAAATTGCTGAACTCTGAAACTCAAAAGACTGGTTCAGCATATGCAGGAAAGAGAGAAAAGAAAATAGAATATATTAAGGAGACGTGGATGATGGAATGAGAAGGCCTAATATAAGTATAATCATAGCCACAGAAGATATTTAGCAATATCTCGGCCTCACCCACTAGATGTCAGCAGTACTTATTACTCTGTTATAAAAATCATGTCTTAGACATTCCCAAGTGTCTATGGGGAACAAAATTACTTTGGTAAAAATCATTGTAATAAAGAACATATGAGAAACAAAAATTACTATCTTATTTTCCTTATAGTTGTGGGCAGAAAAATCCTAAGCAAAATGACAAAAATTGAATTTAATAACAAATAAAATGATAAAATCTCATTGGAGTTTTTCCTGAAATGCAGACAATTGCATATTTAAACATCTATAAATATCATAAGTCACACTAACAAATTTAAGAAGAAAAATCTATGTCTTTTGAATATATTTGTGACAATAAATTAATATCCTTACAACATCCAGGGCAGGCTGTTTTCACTTTTTGCTCCTCATTTAATGTATATCTTGTAAGAATCTATCTGCACTTTAAATCAGAAAATATACTTTATATTCTGTGCTGTACCTGAGGTAAGGGAATGCCAATGCAATTTGCTAATCAGAGGCCTTCTCTATAAGTTCACATTTCTGTAGAGAAAAAGCTTAAAAAATAAGATTAGTTAATAAGGCCATTCACAACTACTACAATTCCATTTAAGAGTACACTCTGGATTTATTTTAACAGCACAACAAATGTCAACTAAAATGATTTATGTTTTTAAAAGTAATTCAAACAAGTTAAATTAAATTTATATTAATGCAAAGAGAAAGTGTTTTTAATGAGTAATTCTACAGCTGTAGCATTCAATGTAATGTTCTTTGGAACCAAATTTGAGATCATTATATGTTTAACAAGTGAGAACTTGAATCTTTAACTTACTGTCTGTACTAAATAATTCTTTAGAAAAATGAAAATGAAAAGATACTAAGATTTTCCTAACTCCTACTGGTGTTTTATTTGTTTGTTTGGTTGGTTTTGTTTTTTACTGGCAAGTTGTTATGTTCTACACCTCTATTTCCAATTTACATTTTGGTAAATAGCAAACTAATGTTATTTCATTATCAAACTCTTGATTCTTGTCAATATAGACCTTATTCTTAGACAGTTTATACAGTTGGTCTTCAGTTACATCAAACCATGGAAAGCTCTTTAAATATTTTAATATTTATATGGGTGACCAGAATTATCTTCAGTTAAAATGTGAGATAAATGAATATAAACAAGCTAATGTGTATAAAGTATAATATACTTTATCAGCCTAACAGCTATTATGAAAATAATAATACAAATTGTTACATCTAACAATGGCTATGATGACAATGCATTCATAATAATGACAATCATGATAACACAATGTCTAGTTAAAGAGAAATAGATCACCACCGTCAGAGAAGGAAAGGGTCATGACAATATTCTCATTGCATAGATCTTATATACAATGTATACATTGTATAGATCTTGTTGTCTTTAGTGGCCATCATCTCACCTTTATTTTGACTACCATGTAGCCACTGACTGCTCCTCTTCCCCGTTATTGAATCCATACTTGGAACTTCATTGTCACATAATCACATGGAGAAAGAAATGTTATCACACTTAAATGAATAAGAGTCTGGGGGAATTTAGGGCTTGCCTTTGTGAATGTACACCTATCCAAGCAGAGAGCCAGGCAAAAACACAAGTCCCATTGCCCTGGAACATCTCTCTGCCTACCTGGAAGCCTTTTCTGTTGTTACCTGCCACACTCTTGCTGGAAGGTACTAATAAAAGAACCAGATCAGAGATCCTACCTTCCACTCCCAATCAAACCTGCAGCCCCAGGCAATTTCAGTGGGGAAATGTCATTTGTTCTGTTTTAGCCTACCAACTTTTTCCACATATGTCCATCAGCAACAGATATTATTAGAGGAAAAAAATAAGTGTTATTTTTTAAGATCAGTGAGAAAATAAAGGCAGAATAAATTTTTTCTATTGTGATCTTAAACAAATAAAATACTGTATACACAAATATCCTTAATATATAAAACATTACAAGCCAGGCATATTGATGAACATCTATAACCCCAGCATTCTGGGAGGCTGAGGCAGGAGGTTTGCCACTTCAAGCTAAGTCTGGGCAATTTATCAATTTAGTAAGACCTTGTCTCGAAAAAAGCACAAAAATCTATGAATGGGTGGGGCCTGGGGACATAGCTCAATGCAAAGGTCCTAGGTTCAATCCCAGTAGTGAAAAAATAAAAAATAAAATAAAACGTTAAAGGCTTTTAGTAGTGTAAATTGGGGAGGGGGGCCCAGAAAAGATAATTATAAGGCATGGGATGGTGTCCTTTTAGTCTAGGATTCCCCTTTTTTGTTTTTTGGTATCCGGGATCAAACTCAGGACCTTGTGCTTGAGAGGCAAGTGTGGTGCCACTGAGCTAAATCCCTGGCCTGGATTCCCCCTCTTAATGCTTAAGAAAACACTCTCCTGTCCCTCATTTCAGACCTAATGTGGGCAGGAATTGAGTTCATAAGTGACAGCGTAATGCATAGATATCATTTGAACATGTACTAGAGACCACTCACCATGATAAGTAGTTTAAATGCATATTTTAGCACATTTTGTAGTTTTAAGAGCTACCATTATCCTAAACTTTACAGGAGGAGAGTGTTAGCAAGATTCAATCACTTGCCCTAGGATACACACATAGTAAGGGGCTCAAATCTTTGTCTCTTTGAATCCAGTGCACTTAACACATTGCTATAATACATTTTGTAAGGTTTGGGAATGTTTTAGTCTTTGCCTCTTTGGGCTCTTTTAAGGAAGAAAGAATTTTTTCTCATTAATTTTTATATCTCTGGTGCACGCAGTGATGCCTGATAAAGAACAAATACTCAACGACTGTCAAATGAGTAAGATGACAAATTAATAAATAAAACTGGAAGATAATCTTAAAAGGACACAGAATATTAAAGTTAGTGCAAAAAGCTAATTTTACACCAAGTGTTTAGTTTTGGGCCCCTCAAATTCTACTGTAGCAACATATGACTATTTTATGATAAGCACATTTTTAACCCTAGAATTAAATGAAATGCTTTCAAAAATATATACTTTACTGAGGGGATTTAAATGAGTGACTGAAATTCCATAATCAGAACATGACACAACCAAACCAGTGTATAATCATGTTTCCTATCATAAGCTCCTTGAAGTGTTCTAATGGGTCACAATTTTGTAATGTAGGCATGAGAGGAAGATCTGTGCTCTTGACAGTATTCTACACAAGCATTTCAACTGGCTCTCGATGAAACACAAACCCTCTTTCCTAAATTGCACCCTTGGTCTCTCTCCGTATCTGTAAGCAGGCGGCCTTAACTGTTACCTTCACATCCTCTGCCATCTTCCTCCAGCTTCTGGCCAGCTAGGCATCTGCAGTAATAACTGCCAATTGTATTACAGCACTGATCCCGACAGACACCATTGTCAATGGTACATTCATTTATATCTGCAATTAAATAGTTAAATAGAATCAACCTCTTGAAACTAAACACAGGGAAAGAAACTTTGGTGTCTCTCCTAAAAATGAAGCATCATACAGTGGCATTGTTCTCTAGCCTTAGATTAGGTGAGGTAGGGTGCTCTAAGTGGATGTAAAGAAAGAAACAAGTCATAATCTTTAGTATCTGAATTATAATTTTGAACAGTGAATCAAGAAGTTTTCTAGTCTTACCGATTTGGGAAACTAGGGCTGGGGATTTAGCTCAGTGGTTCTGCCGCCTGCCTTGCAAGTGCAAGGATCCGAGTTCAATAACTGATACCAAAAAAAAAAAGAAAAGACAACAGATTTGGGAAACTAATAATACACATGTAGAAATTTCATACACAATCATCATTTGAGGATGAGACTGTGATCAGGGAGAGAAACTAAATCCAACACTAGGTCACCTATTCATCTGTTAAATATGCTGTTACTAGCTCTTCAAATAATTACTGAGCACTTACTGCTACATATTGACAATGTTTTATAAAGTGGGAGGACAGTAAAAGGTAGTAGTGAGGTTTCCCAAGGTTAAAATCCACCTGGGGTTGAGGACTAAACAGAAATGTGATTTGCTTCTAAACTTGTGGTCAGAAGTTATCTTTACAGATAATGCTCAATTTTGTAGATTTCCCCTATTCAGCAGACAGCTGGTATTTAAAACCATCTGCAGATTTGATAGTAGCCCAAGAGGTGATCTGTTGTTATAGTTGTGCTCAAAACAGGTGCCTCTATTGAACGTGGTCTGGCTGACGTGATAGATCTTTGCCCCATGAGATAAGTTTGCCTGAGTGAGGGAGTGGAAATGGAATGGAGCACATGTAAGCATGAGACAGAGAGGAAGATAGAGAGAAAGAGGAAGAGGGAAAAAGAGAGGGAGAGGGT
Source organism: Heterocephalus glaber (assembly GCF_000247695.1). Next base: position 46,645,521 of record NW_004624730.1, on the reverse strand, counting down.
GTTATTAAAGGACAGCAGAAGCAAAATACAATCACAGAAAAAGAGGAGCCATGATACCAAATTGTGCAACTTATACTGAAAGGAAGAGAAGACAACAGGCAGTGAGCTGCAGTTCATCTTGATTGGATACTACTAATTTTGTCTGCTGCTGGATAGGCAGCCATTGTGATAGCTTGTTTTTAGGTAAGTTTTCACTGAAGTGTGTCATGCACATAGGCATTATACAATTTTTTAGGATGCACTATGGTGATTTTATAGAAACAAAATATACCAACGCAATCCTTTTTTTCTTTTCATTTCAGTGCTAAGGGATCATACTAAAGGTCTTTTTCATGCTATGGGAGAACTCTACCACTGAGCTACATTCCCAACCCACAGTGCAATCTTTTTTTTTTTTTGGTACCGGGATTGAACTCGGGTCCTTGCGCTTGCGCAGCAGGCGGCGAAATCACTGAGCTAAATCCCTGGCCCTCCACAATGCAATCTTAATGCAGTGCAAGAACATGATTGGCATCCAAGAAGCAGCAGCCTCCTTCATTGAAGAGAGCAGGAAGCAATTGTAAACACTATAGTTTTAACACGATAGGTTAGTTTTGTGGTTTTGAACTGTACATGTAGAATTATACTGTGTATTTATGTGTGTGTGTGTCTACTTTCATTCAGTACTCTGAGATACACCCATGTTGTTATATACATATATTTGTAATTTATTCATTCTTATTTATGAGTATTATTTTATTCTATGAGTATACCATAATATATACTAATCCATTTTGCACACAATGAACAACTGGATATTTTCTTGTTTGGGGCTATTTTGAAGAGGGCTGCTACAAGCATTCTTATACATGTCTTCAATTAATTTACATAGGTATGTGTTAGGTAATATATCTTAGACTAAAATTGCTAGGTCAAGAGATATGGCACTCTAGTAGTTACAGTCAAGTAGACTTTTAAAGAGATTATTCTAATTTATACTTCCACCAGCTGTGTACCAGGGACCAGATGCTACTTATTCTTGCCAACATTTGGGATATTCTGGTTTTTTTTCACTTCATCTCTTCTGAGGAGTTTATAATAGCATCATGTTGTGACTTTAATTTGCATTTTCCAGATTATTAATTAGGTTAAGCACATTTTCATGTTATTGGCCATTTGGATGACATCTTGTTGAAACAATTGTCCAAATATTTTGTCCATTTGTTCAATTCTTAAATATTCATTCTTTTATTTACTGGTTTTTATGTAAAATTTTAAGTAGAAGTGGTAGAAATGGTGATCTTTTTCTCCAGATCTCAAAAGGATAGTTTTCAACATTTCATATTAGATATAATCAGTACTCTGGGATTGGAGATATATCTGTGCCATCTGATTTCTGTCCATCTATATACATATTTAGAGAAATTAGCTTTAACAGTTTAGTTTCCTACATTGTATACCATAAAATACGTTGTAAGCTTTGTTTACTACTTTCTCTTCATCTACAAAGATAATTACAAGGTTTTTTCTTATGAATTCTGTGATGTGACAACATTGAGTTTTGCATCACTGAAATAAACCTGGGTGATACACTCCTTTTTAATATATTTCTGCATTCGGTTACCTAATATTTTGTTTTTAAGATTTTTGCAATTATGTTCATGAGAGTGACTTTCCCATACTTTTTATTTTTTTATATAATATTCTTACTATGCACCCATATTACATTGGATGCATAAAACAAATTGGAAGTTTTTTATCTTTTTTATTCTCTAAAAGAATATATATAAGATTGGTGTCATTTATTACTTAAATGTTTGGACAAGTTCATTTATTATGCCATTTAGACCCAGATTTGAAGTGTGTATCTCTGTGTGTATAGACTTAATACTGCATTCAGTTTGTTTACTACATGTTTAACATTTAGTTTTTCATTAAATATGTTGGAGAAATTGTGCTTCAAGGAATTTCCTATTTCATGTAAATCCTATTAAGTTCTTAATAATATTCTCTTACTATTTTTTAAATGTTTGCTTTTTTCTTGATCAGCTGTATTATGCATTTATCAATTTTATGTATGTATGTATGCGAGTATATATCTATCTACCTATTTTCTATCTCAGCTCTTTATCATCTATCTGTTTTAGCCTTTTCCAAGAAAAAGCTTTTGGCTCCAATGATGAACATTTTTTTCCATTCAATTAATTTGTGCTAGGATCTTTACTATTACTTTCTACATTATTTGGGTTTCTTTCACTAGATGGAAATTTAGATAATTTCTTTTTAGCTTTTCTTCTTTTAGAATACGTTTGGTTATCTATAAATATGTAACAAACCACCCCAACACCAAGTGGTTTAAAGAGACAATATATTATTGGTTTTCACATTTCTGGGGACTTGAGGGCTCAACTGCATGGTCTCCACTTGGGGTCTCATAGATGGTAGCAGTCAGGGGGCAGCTAGGGCTGGACTTGCAGGCAGGCTTTTCTTTCACTCAATTGTGAGATTTGAGCTGAGGTTTTGGGGCATCTGAGTGGCTCCCTGCTTGTTTCCTTCTCTCCACGCAGCCTCTACACATGATTAGCATGGTCTTCTTCTTACTTGGTGCTCTCCGAGTCTACACATTTTAAATGGTAGTTGTCATTTCCCAGAGACACCATCCCAAGAGATCTGCATAGAACCCAAAAGACATTTTATGGTAGTGCCTTAGGAGTATGGTAGTATCACTTCTTAAGGTACATATTGATTAAATAAGTTACAGGTCAGCTAAAATGTAAGGAAGAGGAGGGATTCCTTCTCCTCTAATGGGGGGACTGCATATATGTCCAGGGAAGGAAAATCGATGGCAGCCTCCTTCAAGGCAGTATATTGCACTAATGTGTTTCTTTTAGTCTGTACGTTTTTCTAAAATTAAAGTATCATTTGCATCCTATAGTTTTGGCACATTAAACTATCATTCAACTCAAAAAATATTTACTAATACACAACAGAATTTCTGTCTTAGATTCCTTTAAAGAACATTTTTGGGGTTTTCTAAACACTTAAGGAATTTCCAGTCTTCTCATTATTATGAAATATTAAATTAATTTCACGGTGAACAGAGAATATACTCTGCATGCTCTCAATTTTTAAAACATTGTTAAAGGTTGCCTTATATTCTATCACACAGTCAATCCTCCCAAAATCTATATTTACTGGAAAAGAATGTGTACTCTGAAATTGCCAGATGTTGTTTTTTGTACATAGATATGTGCATGAATGTATTATAGTCACATATTAATAGTTATATATTTCAAATATTCGAGTTCATTAATCATGCTTTTTATATCTTTACATTTTAAACAATTTATATATTTTTCTACATTTAGTAAAAGGGGATCTGATTTTACCTTTTTCTTTTTATTACTGCAATTTTTGTTTAGTATAATCTTTGTTAGGAGGGACATACACATTTAGAACTCCCACATCTTTTTTTTTTCTTTTGGTACTGGGGATCGAACTCGGGACCTTCCGCTTGCGAGGCAGGCAGGTGGCGGCACCACTGAGCTAAATCCCCGGCCCTGCCACATCGTAATAGCAGATATAATCCACTGAAAAGTTAAACAGAAGTTCACTCTATGGACATTGAATCATGCTATGGAAATTCAGAACCATCTCTTTGTTAGAAAAGATAAAGAATAGAGAGCTGAGCAACAGATACAGGTGTATATAAAGTTCGTTAAAGTTGAAAAACAAGTTAATATGGAAAATAATATATAATATATAATATACAAACATGACTTCCAGTTATATATATCAAACACATAAGGGTTAGACTTCAGATAATGTACTCGTCACTTATAATTTGAAATATCTTTCTTAAGTAAGACTTCTAAAGTATGTACTAAAAACAATATATTTATCTAAAATATTGTTAGTTTTAGAAAGAAATTAATATCTTCATCTTCATTGGAGATATCATCACCATTTGAAAATTGTAGGAAGGTGGCATTCAGGCTAAGGAGAAATACATTAGGTCAAAAATCAAATTCATGAGGAGTTGTGGGAATGATAAACCTTAAGAAAACTATAAAATATCTTTGACTACATATGACTTTGAAGTAACCATTACTACAAGATCATAGTATTTCTTTTTATGTGCATCAGTTGGCAAGAATTTTTTTCATGTATTGTCAAAAAATGGTATTTTTCAACTGAATTTTTAAATAAAATTTTAATTTTTAGAACAATGTTAGATTTATAGGAAAATTTCAAGCATAATACAGCTTTTGTATCCCACACATCCCATGCTCCAGCCTTATAAACCTCTTCTTTTTTTTTCTTTTTGGTACTGGGAATCGAACTCGGGTCCTTGCGCCTGTGCAGCAGGCGGCGAAACCACTGAGCTAAATCCCCGGCTATAAACCTCTTATATTAGTAATGTACAATTATTGTAATTAATGAGTCGATATCAATATATGATTATTAAATAGTTCCATTCAGATTTCCTCAGTTTTTAAACAGTGTTGTTTTTCTATCCCAGTATTCCTTCTAGGTGATGATATTAGATTTAGCTATTGTGTCTCCTTAGGCTCTTCTTGGTTGTTTCTCAGAATGTCCTTGTTTTTGATCATCTTGACAGTTTTGAGAATACAATAAGATATTCTGGAGAATGACTCTCAATTTGATTTTGTAGATGTTTTCCTTAGTTTGGACTCGTATCGTGTGTTCCAAAGAGGAAAACTGCACAGGTAGAAGGCCATTTCCATGTAAACACGACTTAGAACCTTTGATGCTGACCTTGATCTTTGAACTGCTGTAGTATTTGGCATCTGTCTCCACTTCAGAGGAATTAAGTTATTCTATTACCCTTTCATCTGTGCTCCTTAGAACAAAGTCATTATGCACAGTCCACCCTTCCTGACCCCCCATTCTTGAGGATGGCTTATCTGCATGAATTACTTGAAGTTGTTTCACACGTGGAATTTGCTTACACTCCATTTATCATACATTTACTTTTGAAGAATTTTTTTTTTTTTTAACAAAATAGAACTCTAAATTGGCTCATGGGTTCTTTAAGCACCATTTGAAGTCACTCAATTATATACATATCTTTTTGGAAATAATATGACAGATTTTCTTTGACTGCTTTTAAGATTTTCTTTTTGTTTTTTTCTTATGTATTTTACTGTCATATGCCTTTATACATTTTTCCCTGAAAATTTCTTTGTGGAATCTGCAGTATATCTTGACTTACTGGTTGATGTTTACCTTAAGAAATTGTTCTTACCATTACATCCTCAAATCCATTTCCTTTCTCTTTTTCTAGTAGTATTTTCATATGAATGTTTGTGAACCTTATTATGTATACATCCATTGTCTTCTCATATTTCTTATTTTATTTCATTTTATCATGTACTTATTTTTGATCTTGGTTTCAGTCTAGGTATGCTCTATTGTCCTGGCTTCCCAGTTATCAATTCTATAATCAGCTATTTATAATATAATATTAATTTCATCTACTGCAGGCTAATTACCTTATTTTTTCTACAATTTGCAGTTATTTCTTTAATTAAATTCTACCTTTCAGGTGAAATTTTCCATCTGGGTCATCAGTTTTCCTGTTCTTGTAAACCAACTATTCTTTCTGTTGGTTTATAATCATGGAGTCAGACCCGGCAAGTGTTTCTTCTTTGCCAGCAAATACAGTGAGGAACTTCTGTAGTGTACACTGAAGAATTACTGCAAGAGGAAAAGACTTTTCACTTTACTGTCAATGCCTTTAGTTTTTAGGCTTGTCCATTGTAGCTGCCAGGAGGCTGCTTGCTTTTGGTGAGAAGCTCCTTCACCAGTAAGCAGCTACCCTGCTGGTGGTAATAGGAAGCCTAGTGGTGCATAACCTTCAGTAAGCCTCCATCACCAATGCTCCAGCAGGGAACTTCTCGGTTAATCCCCGTGCCATGCCAATGGGCCAGTTCCTGCTGACCATTTCTGGTCAGCAGCATCTCAAAAGCTTTCCTGCCATCCAGCAGATCATAGCTAACATCTCTCTGAGTGTTTTAATTTCAACCTATCTGGGTATAAGAAGGATGCTTCGAAATTTGTTCCTTTCTTGGTCATGACTCTTCAATCCAAACTGTGACTATTCAATAAAGCTGCTGTTTCTATATTCTTTAATGTTTTCTTTACACCTCTTACTAATATTTCATTCCCAGTGTCTAAGTAATAATTCTTCATAATGTTTTTTTCTCTGACCAAATCTGTGCTATGGTTTTTTTCTCTTACTAGGCCTTGATTGATAAACTTTTCCTCCAGTAACATGATCCCTCACATTTTGGCTTTGATATTCATTTTGAACTCAGTGTTTTACCAGGCCAGTGAAACTGCTGACAACTCTATATGCCTTTTCTCCCTTTCAACAGACAATTTTGTTTCACCCCTCTCAGCCTTTCCTACTGTATTACTTATGAATCAATCCTCGAGGAGAAAACTCACCTCACTGACTTTCCTAGCCACCATTATACTTTCCGATGTCTTCAGATGTATGATCACAATATTATATCTAACTTTTATGGTTGTTCTCAGCAAGATAATTGGTCTGCTACTATTTAGCCTGTCAAAGCCAGAAAGAGAAGGCCTCTTTGTACCATTTCTTGATCATTATTCCAAGGAAAATTCCATTAGCTGAGAGTTTATGTGCTTGTTTCTTTTTCTTACACCTGATTCATTCAACAAACTGGCAATTCATGACTCATAAACATGAATTAAGAAAGAATGTAGGATTTTATAATTAGGTTCCATGCTTTTACAACAGAATATCATAGGAAAAAAAAGATCAATGAAGGTTGATGTCTTAAGGACTATGAAGGTATATGTTTACATATAAGTTTCCATACTATTTTCTTAGCTAAATTTGCTGAGACAGAGGAGATAAGTGTGAATATGTCAGGTATCAGGAGTTCTGTGTTATTAGCCTTAGGAATACATCCAAAAGTATATTAAAAATGAGTTAGGCTATGTTAGATACCTTTCCATTTAAAATACTGTATTATTCAGACATCATCATGAATTAATAAGATCACATGAAATTTTGCTTATTCCAAAAAATATCATCAAATAGAAAACTAAAGGTTGTGTGTTTGTGTGTATCAAAAATGTTTGCAGCAACTTAAATATTCACTATTATGGGAATAATTAAGTGATTTAAATGTATCACTTCAACACAGTCTCCAACAGTAGTTCTTCAAAAGATTCCAAAATTTTCTTCAATTTTTTACTAACATTGACCTGTACTAGAATATAAGGCCTGATGTAACAACATATTATGGCAAAATTTCTTCAGTGGATAGTTAAGTTAATCTGGCAAAGTCAAATTTCTTCTGTGTGGTTTTACCCAAAATACAGAATTTTAAAAACAAAATAATTTTTGGATTTCATAGCCCTTAGGAGGACTTTTAGAAGTTAACTTGTACTTTTGGAGAAAGCACATGCTTTCCACATCCACAGTACTTGTTCTTTCACGCTTGAAAATGTCACTTACTTGTTTAATGGGCTGTAACTCTACTCTTCTGATCTGAAAGAACTGGCTTCATTTCCTGCAGGAGTCGTAGGGTTGCCTCAGGGAAGGCCTCCTCAGCGGGTAGAGGAGGCAGACAGGAGGGTGCCCTAGCATGTTGCCCAATTCCAAGAGTGAAACCCTGCTTAATCTATTTACACTTTGGTATCTCTCAATTTAAAAACTGTTTACTGAATAAGGTGAATGTTTTTACTACTAAAAATATATGAAAATCTCTTTGCTTATACTCTCATATCTGATTATAGTTAATTGAATGTAAGGCCTTCTACTCTTATGGAATATGAATTAGTGTATCTCTGTAAGATAATATAAGAAAAATAGTAATAAAGGTAATCAGTTTCAAATCTAAAATAGTAAATATCATCTGGAAGAGTCCCTTTCTGTATATGTTTATTTACCTAATAATCATACAATTTATTAACAGATGTAAATGACATTTGGCTCCTTACTTTCAGAAAACTCACAACCTAACTGGTAATATTGGATTCAGATATTGGAAGGAGTTAAAAAATAAAAGATAATTAGGTTATCTTGGTCAAGGTAATTCTATATAAAAATTACACTAAAAGACCCCATTTCTTTCTTTTGCTCTGGCAAAATTTTGCTAACAAATAAAACAGCTAAAAGTAATTCACATGTATGTTTTCTATTTTTGGAGCTAGACTAATACTAGGAATAAAAGTATAAATAGAAAAGCTGATAGATATCCTCACACAAACCCCCATTCGTGTCCACAATTCAAAGATAAATATGAGATGAATAAAACAATATTTGTACATAAAAGACAAAGATAAAAATCATATACACATATATCTATATCTATGTATCAGTAAGGAAAGAAGAACATTCACAAATACAAATGGAAATTTGATCTACCTAAATAAAATAAAAATGAAAAAATTAAAAAATATAAATATATATATATCTTTATAAAGATTAAAACCAATGCTAACGTGTAGAGGTTGTGAGTGTGTGACAAAAGGAATGTACCATATTTTGCTAGCAAGTAATTTGCTTGCACAAGCTAGGGAAGGCTTCTTGAAGTTCAAGTAGCTACAAATATCAAAATATTCATATGCTTTTCTCCTCAGCAATTTCACTTATAACAATATATCCTAAGGACATGTTCATAATGTATAAAATGTTTTGTGTGTTTTTTAATGCCACAGGAAGAATAAAAATTATACCCATAATAAACAATAAAGTTTTAAATCAGTTACAATAATCATACAGTAATTAGTACTCACATTCCAAAAGAATATTTATTTACCTCTGCAAATATCTTTATATATTAAGGTTTGTTTACTTCTGTTTTCATACATAATCATAATCTCATATCTACATATTTATCAATATATATTCTTAGAAAAAATTTTAAAACACAACCAAGTATGTTAACAGTTACTATTTTTCTATGAAATGAATATAAATAGTGTTGTTGATGTTGTTGTTATTGTTATTCTGCCATTGCCTATTTATCCACTTTGTAGCAAGGATGTTTTCAGGAAAACAAACAAACAGAACAGCAAATAAACTGCAAATATTTATTTAAAGTTAAAGCTGAAAGGTTTCTATTACCTTCTTTTTCTTTTTTATATAATTTCTGTTACGGTGTAAAGTTGTATTATTTTTAGTATAAAATCTGTATTACTTGAATTACAGAATATTTAGTAAAATATGTAATGTGATTTTATAAAATTATCTTCAAGATTGTGCTGAAATTCTTTCATAAGGAGTTTAAAGTTAATCAGTGGCATAGAACACCGGCCTTCTCTTCAGTCTATTTCCCTGGCCAAGGTTGTATTGTCTAGCCAGCTGGAAGCTTCATACTTGAGAAAGCAGCAATGTATGTGAATATTTTTGAGCTCTGCAGCACTCTTCAAATTCAAGTGGTAATGACAGCATTCTAGAGTATTCTTATTGGAAGGTATATTAGTGACCATGTATTACCCTAAAGAGGGGACCCACATTTACAAGGTAATAAACAATATGGTAAATGTTAACACTTTTAAAAAGTTTTACAATAGAAGACTAATTGCCATCATTAATCACCTTCAATCTCCACCCCCTTGCTTTGAAAACATTTATCCCATCTTTCTGGCCACTTTCTGAAGCAGTTCTGAATGTACTCTTTCATGAGTGTCTTCAGTTGCCCTGTTGTGGCTGCCTCAATGTCCTGCATTGATTTAAAATGGTTCCCTTTCATTCCCTTTCATTTCAAGAAGTCATTTTGACTTTGAGGAAGATCCAGGAGTCACATGGTGCCAGATCCAGTGAATAAGGTGGATAAGGACACACATAATTTAGTTACAAACCCACCTTTCTGTCGGATGGCACTCAACAGGACCTGTCACTGTATTTTCTAATCACACATTTTGTGTAAGATTTGATAAAACAAAAAGATGTCACACTGTCTATATCATGAACTTCCCATTAGGGCTAAAGTAGAAACCCTTGAAGAACAACTAAACTTAACAGGTAGCAATTTTACTGGGTAGGCAACAATTCCTAATGGAAAGGCATTTATTTGGCTTAGTTCCTGATCTGTCAGGATACAAATGAGCACAGGAGTAAACTCTTTTGTGAACAGTTTGTCTCTGACTTTATCTTAATTTTGTCACTGTGGGTAAGGAAAAAAGTACATTAAAATGCTAGTGTGAAAATCAATTATATAATATGATATAAATGTTTAGCAGTTTTTTAAAGTAGAGCATAAGCTCTATAAATAGTAGCAATTATATTATTAGCTAAATATTAGTTACTATCACATTTTTGAAAATCCAAAACTGGTTTATAGAACATACTTAATTGTTTTATTTAATTTGTATTGAACACAAATTTAGTTTTAATATGGACAGAATTACAAAGCCATAGTAAAAGCTATATAATGTTTCTTGCTCCTCAACACTGAAAAAGTTTGAAAACATTCTTGCTTTTATCTGATAGCTCTAGTTTTATGTCATTCTTTTTTTTATTTATATATAATCTGACTGAACTATCCAATGACAGGATAGAGTACATTATCTGAGCTTGTTCACTGGTCAGTTACATATTGACATTAATAAAAAGAAGATACATACATGCAGTTCCAATCCCATCGTTTTCTACTTTTCTTTGAAAAGGAGATAAGAAGACATGGTATACATTGGTGGCCTCATGCACTCAGAAAAAAAAATAAATGAAAATATAAAGTTATTGTAATCAACTGAAAATCAGTGTTCATAAGTAAAATAATTTGAAAGTCATTGGCTTTGAAGATGATTCTGAAAACCAGGTCAATACTTAGGATTTTAAATTGCAGTTTTATAAGATACTCACAACATGATAGATTTCAGGCTGTTTCATGTGTCCAATGTCATTCAAGGTTGCAAATAAATTTGGTCTTTCAAAAGCAAGATGAATGACAAAAATTCCCTGACAAGTCTTCCAGGTTACTCATGACAAAAGTTCAATGATATCATCAGGAATATAAATCCATCTGTAATGGTATACTGAAGTCTCTTTAAGAATTAAATATAATGTTTGCAGTGCAGTGTTATATTTCAGCTTTAGAAAAAAAATACAATAGAACTGTAAACACATAAAAAGTCTATGAAAACAGCTACATAAATAAGATATTTCTAGGACTGGGGATTTAGCTCAGTGGTTCCAGCACCTGCCTTGCAAGCACAAGGTCTCAAGTTTGATCCCCAGTACCAAAAAAAAAAAAAAAAAAGGTATTTCTACCTTTAAACAAAATTTGTGGATGTGAGTTCCTTCTATTTGATCATTTTCCCAAAAGAAGCTTCTATTTTAAGTTGTATGGTCAATTTAGTCTGCAATTATACAATTTTAGTGATGGCTTGTATTGTTCTCAGGAACTTGGCATTAATCTAAACAGTGGTGGCTGTAACAGAGCAAAAAGGATAAATGAGAATTTTTAGAATTTAATTTGCATCTTTTTCCAAACCAAATATATTTGACCCATTTTAGCATGTGTATTTTCATTTTGTTTTTAAAGGATTTTTTATTTGCCTTTTGAAAATTACCCAAAGTACACATAACTCTTACATATCAGAGTCATTTGCTAATCAATAGGTTTCATGAAATGATGGTCTAAACTTATTGCCATTCAGTATATTTCTCTTTAGGTACCTTGCTTAATGCAATTCTCTTCAGGTTAAAACTTCATTATTGAGATTATAGCTTGTATATAAAATATACTAAAAGTATAACTATCCTTAAAAATTCAGATGCCAATTTTGAAAAAATGTCTACACATAGTTTTAATTCTAGAATTTTTATAAAAATGATATATATGTGTTTCATTTGAAGACCACTGTAACTCACTTTATTCCAGTCATTAGGGAACAAATAGAACCTCCAAACAAAGATATTGACCTTTATGAGTTTCCCGAGGCCCAATTGAGTTTCTGTTTATATTATTCATTATTATGGTGGAGATGAATCACCATATATGGAGGAATGAACAGTCACAGCTGAGAGAAACTGGTTATCAAAGTCCAATCTCTGAAAATCTAGGTTTGAATCCTACTTCTACCATTTCTGTGAGATACTGTGAAATTCACTTCACATTTGTGAGATTCTTCTTATTTATTTGAAAAAGAGCATGATGATTCTTCGTAGAAATGTTGAGAAGCATAAATGTGATGATATCTATGAAAATGTCTTGTAAATTTTGAAATCCAACCAAAGTGCACTCTCAGGTATGAAATAAAAGCATATTTTTCATATCTCTGCTAGCAGTCTTTTTAAAAGATTTAGCAGAAATTCATCAAATAAAGGGAACTATGGAAAAATCAAGATACACTTTGGTAGGAAAAATCTTGCAATAAAATATGTGACTTTAAACAAGTGACACCAGAGCCTTGAAAACAGAGCCATTATCTGATACTGTACTTAGTAGGACAGCTAGCATTTCTAGAGATGTATTTATTTTTTAAGAGGATTTAAAAAGATGATGAAAATATTAAAACTGAAGTTATTCTGATTTGAGCACATAAGATGTGATCAAAATATATAGCAAATATTTAAATTAAAATAGTATTACATTAAAACACATATTGCTGTTGATCCCCCTCAAAATACTCCCCCTTGCTTTGAGCACATTTATCAAATTGTTCTTGCCACTTTCTGAAGCAGTCCTGGAAGTCCTCTTTTTATGAGTGTCTTAGTTGCACTATCATGGCTGCTTTGATGTCGTGAATCAATTCAAAAAATTACTTTTCATGGTCATTTTGAGTTTGGGGAAGAGCCTGAGGTTACATGGTATCAGACCTGGACAATAGGTGGATGAGGACACACCATATTTTTTTTTTTTTTTTTTTTTTTTTTTTTTTGGTACCAGGGATCGAACTCCAGTCTTTGCGCTTGCGCAGCAGGCGGTAAAACCACTGAGCTAAATCCCCGGCCCTACACCATAATATTTTTATGACCCTGCCTTTCCATTGAATGGCACTAAGTGGCAGCATTCACCATATTTGTGATCATACCTACAAAAGGCACTCATGAATCTAAAACTTTGGTTCTCTATTTCTTTCATTAACTTAACTTATCCCATCTATTCTTAGGTTTCATTAGCAATACAATCCTAACCACCTCATCAGTTGTTGAGAAAATTAAGTGAATTATCACATATGAAATGAACGATTTCCTAGAAAGGTCTCAATAAATGACTCATTATTACTGTTATCATTATTTCCCAAATGATAATTACACATGAAATTTGTTACCTTCTTCTTTTTGTTCTATTTACAGTAAGGTAATGTTTCAAAGAAAACTGCCTTTATTTTAAATTCTCTATTCAGTTTAAAATAATTCTCATCAAAGGGCCACCCAATAATTGCTCCAATGGATGAAGTGGTAGAAGATTGAAAGGTTGTATAATAAAAATTTTACTAAACTATTAGTTTTATCATGAAATAAAAAGTCAGACACATGTCTACAATACAGCTAACAAAAATCTAATGAGAAAATGCAAATAATTCACCTTTTTTGTTTATTTTCTTTACATTATCAACAGAAATTATTAATAAATAATTTTAATTACCAAATATATATTGTTACATATAATATCCATTCATATTTGCATTATTATATTTTTACATTCAATATTTCATTTGAACTTCACAGATCAGGGAAGTAAACTATGTAGTTTATACCTTTTTTGAACTTCACAAATTAGAAGACAATGTAGGCTTATTTTTGTATTAGAGCTTGAACCAAGGCCTTTACACTGAGCTACATCTGCAGCCCTTTTAAATTTTGAAAAGGGTCTTACTAAATTGCTAAATTGCTCAAGCTGGGATCCCATGTTATGATTCTCCTGATTTGGGCTCCCATAGTGCTGGGAGTACAGGTCCTTTATTAAAAATACAGAATACAACTGGCACAATACAAATTTCTGATTGTGGCAGCCCTGATTAAGAAACATCATCTCATAATAGCACTAAGATATCACATGAACGTCTATAGGTGAAGTGAAATGAGATGTCCTAAATTTATTTTTTAATCTGGATTATCAAATACTCTTTCATTCTCGCATCATTACAGGACAATGGTAGGAAAAGATGTCACATTCCTGCTAATAGTGTTTATATTACACACAACATTTATCTATCCTCCAACATGTCAAGGAGATAAATTTTAAATGTAACCATTTATTTATGAAATGCAGACCCCTTCATAACCTAGAAAGTTTCCTGGTCCAAAGTATGACAAATGCCAATAATTTCTGGACTGCAAATTCAACTACTGACTTACATATTTGAAATAAGGTTCTAGGAGATTATCATCCTTCCTTTACTTGGTGAAAACTTATTAAGTATTTTATTTTTGAGGTCCCAGGGCATATAAGAATCAACCTCATTAATCTTTTTAGAAGATAAATCTTCATTCTCACCCCTAGTAAGCTTACTGGTTTGTGTTGGAGATACAATTCAACAAGTTGCTGCAAAATAAAACAGAGGCAAAACTGAAATTCAAGTTCACTAAAACCTAGCTCCAAAATAGTTTCAATGTTTACTAATCCAGGGTGTCTAATCAGAAATTATTGCCTCATTAAAAAATTTTACTGGTTCCCCTTCTATTTAAACTAATATATCATTTTAATACCATTGGAAGTCATTGCTCTGATGATGCAACATATATCTGCCCAATCATCAAACGTTCAGATTTTACGACTGTGACATCTGATGTATTTATGAGCTCATTAAACATTCTCTTTTGCTTCCTTTGTTTAATTTTCCACCATAAAAGAGAAAAGCACACTATGCAAAAACACTTCCTGCCCCTCAGAACATTGATTTGAAGGAGGTTTTTTTTTTTTTTGCATATTCATGTATTACACAGGTTTTATTTAAATTTGAAGCCATATTTATAAATCTCAATAGGAGTAAGGGAACTAGTCTGGAGTCAGAGTTCAAATTCTGGCCTCTACTACTTATTAGCTCTCTAGTAGTGTCACTGTGGAACAAATCACCCTGAAATTAAGTAGCTGAAATGGTAAATGTACGGTTACCTTACACTTTCTGGGGGTCAAGAGTTTGGGACAGCCTTGAATGAGCAGCACTGGCTCCAGATCTCTCACATTGCTGCAGACAGTGAGGAAACAGAGCTGCTGGGGTTTCGTCAGACATCTCTCAGCTCCTCTCTCTCTCTCTCTCTCTCTCTCTCTCTCCATCCTTGTAATCGCAAGCTTCCTCTAATGGCCTCTCTTTTAGACTAAATCGCTTTGGGCTTCTCCAGAGATAAAAGCCTCAGGGTATTTGGATTAGCAGTACAGCAGCTCGCGGCTCTGGCATAAATGCTCCAGTGACCGAAGTGGCTGTTTCTTCCTTTTTGACCTAATATTGGCAGTCACTCTGTGTCACTTTCATCATGTTATGTTGATTTGATGTGATCCCCAAACCAATCTAGATTTAAGCAGGTTTATATGGTAACACAAGGTTTGTGAAGAACATGTAGAAAAGGAGATTTGTTGTAGTCATCTTTGGAAAATAAAATGTGCCACAGAAACCTTTGTCAAACTATCTAAATTTTCTATGCCTTAATTTCTTTATCTATAAAGTGGGGATACTACATAGCATAGCACTTCATAAGTGCATCTTGATATTTAAAGAACGTAATATATGTTAATTGTTTACAACCATACCTGGCACAGAGAATGCCACTCCATAGATTGTAGTTATTTTTTTTATTAATTATATTGGTACATTTAAGGTATACAATATAATGACATTCATTGTTGGAAATTTGCACCTTTACATAATCCATCTTGGTTCTTATATTTTCCCCATTCCTCTGCCCTCCCTTCAACCTCTCCATCCCTCCATATCTACAAAGATTTTGTTTCCATTTTTTCTTTTTCTCATATTAATTCCACCTCCTTCTTTCTTTTCCCCTAGCCCTCCCACTTCCCCTTCCCTTCTGCACCTTTTCTTCCTATTTCACATTATCTATTATACCTTTTAGTCCTTATTTACACTTTCAGTTTCTTACTCTAGAGAAACTATTCAGTATTTACACATGTGGGTCCTATTTATTTCACTTAAGAGTATTACCTCAATGTCCATCCATTTAGCTATAAATGTCTCTAGTTTCTCGTTCTTCATAGCAGCACAATTCGTGATAGCTAAAACTTGGAAACAACCCAATTGCCCATCAATTGGAGACTGGGTAAAGAAAATGTGGTTTTTTATAAAATGGAGATTGTAGTTATTATTAATATCCTCAAGTCTCAGAACAACCATCACCTAGGAGGATTTCATTTTTCTCATGGATTTTTCACTCTTTCTTCAAATTTACCATACTGTGCAGTACCTCTTGTCTGATAGTCTTTACAGATTTCACAGTAATCATGGGCTCTTGTGTCTAAATCCTCCAGGGTACTGTGAACTTTTCAGGAGCAAGAATTGAAATAGTTGTTCAAGAAATAGAAATTTGCTTATTTGGGAATAAATTTGCCCACAAGACAAAGACAAATATCAGTAATGAAAATGCAAATCAAGAACAATGGAAAAAACAAGGTAGGAGAACACAAAATGAAGAGGGGAGGATACAAATTGTAAGGAATGTCTGATTTCCAAGTAGGTTTACTCTTTTATCAACACTTTAGAGGTTATAATAAAGAATAAGAGGGGCCGGGGATTTAGCTCAGTGGTTTCAACGCCTGCTGCGCAAGCACAAGGAGCTGAGTTCGATCCCCGGTACAAAAAAAACAGAATAGGAGACGAGATTTCCAAATGAGAGAGCAGAGTTATTAATTGGAAAAGTCTGGTCTTAAATTAACATCTAGAAAGTAGATTAAATTTTTTTAATAGAGTAGCTCAAATTTACTATTATTCCTATCACTGCAATTTAGCATTTAAAGTGTCCAAAATTAAAAACATTTGCTGAAAGAAAATTGCATTTGCAAGTGAACAAAACCTTTAATCTTATAAATGTTGTAAATCTATAACATTCTATTCCATTTAGAAGAGAAATCAACATTAATGTCAACCTAATGCAACAAAAATATCTGTTCTTGGGCATAATATATAAATGTATAAGATCTTTACCAAAAAGAAAGCTTGCCAATTCCTTTTGCCGACAGGAAGGTACCTATAAATCACTGGAGAGTTCTGCAAAATCATAAGCAGAACTTGGTTTCCTGCTCTAAGAATAATTATTTAAATTTACTGCAAAAGAAAATCATAGTACATTAAAATTTCAAAAAGCCATTTGTGAATAATACAACCCCAGAATTTTTATTTTTTTCCCCTAGAGCCTAGAGATGTTTAAAATGGATCTTTTAGTGGAACTCTAGGAATGTCAGATCTCAGAAACAACAGATGAAGAAACTCTAATTAGCTGTGATGAACGTTGATTATAGAGCACTGCTATAACAATGATTACAAAAGAAAAAAAAGAGGTGATGCATCAACCGACTACATATCAAGTATGGTTGTGTAATTAGAGAAATTTAATCACAGCAGGCAAATGTGATGTATTTGTATCATTTCATGGACTCACAGAGAGAACTGTCCTTTGAAATACAAAAGAGATAAAACCACGACTGTTTTATATGCTTTTTTCACTAAACCATTTAATTCTTGAAAATATTTTTGTCACTTTTCACTTTTTTCCCACCCACCCCAGAAAACTCATTTCTTTCTCAGCAAAATATTTAGTACTGTTACCTTTCTACAGTGCTTTTGTTCAGAGTGACCATTTCATTAGAATTAACAGAAGGCACACATACCTTCACAGGGAAAAGTGACCTCTATTTTATCTGAGTTATTTGATTTCCAAAATGGAACAGAATAACAATGCTTATGGATGAAGCTGTGAATGATAGAGTGTTCTCCAACTCTATGAGATCAGCCAGTGTTTGCTGGCTCATGAATAAATTCCCAAATGCAAGAAGTCATTTGGTCAGCGGAACTCCTGCAGAAGACAGTAACCTGTTAGGAGGTCACAGAGTTTATCTTGAACAAGTTTAGTGTGCAGCTTTCTGTCTTTTGATTTCCTGATGAAGTGATGGATGAGAAGAAGAGGTCATCCAGGAGTATGAAGCCAACTGGAAACAAAATGTAAAGCCTCAGAGAAAGGTTAGTTAGCTGTATTATTCTCAGCAAGAGCTTTTTTGCACTGATTTCTGATAAAGCCTTTTCCCTGAACATTTTTTTGCAACTGTTGTTCTATAATTAGGTGTTTGTGCTGAAATTAGGAGGAAACATGAAAAAGCTGTTCTTGCATTACATTTGTAAGAGGTACCTGAGTTATCATTGGTGAAGTTGGATTAAACTATATAATTTATCATTATGACAGTGTATCCATGTTTACCTAGAAACTCCATTTCAGAATAATAAAATAGAGAAATAGCATGAATCATTAGAAGGTTGCACAGCATACTTCATACATTAACACTTTGTGTAGTTTCTATAACATCTCTATATACTGCATTTTACAAATTCAACCAAGACAATGCAAATATATTCACCCAAATGAAAATTTGCTTAAAATATTCAGAATTGCATCATACTACAATTCAAAAATTCCTCCAAAAAGCAGAAAGGTTTCTTTTTAATAGAAAATGAATTTTGTTACAAACATGTTATGAAAATGAGAAGAAAATTTTTAACTACATATTTTAAAGATCTTCTAACAAAATAGACTTCCTTAATCCTTTTTGTAGACATGTTCATAAAAGAAATTAAAAATCTTCTTTCCACCCTCAAGTGACATACACATAAGCCATACCTATTTGAATAAAAGTCAGTACCTGATATTGGAGGTCAAATGCCTATTGCAACTAGGCAGACAATAGACAGAATGACTAGCAGGACTGGCTGTAAATGGCCTGTCTACAACATAAGGGTGGGAATGGTGATATTTTCTCCAAGAAGGAAGCTGAGTTTAGATTGTCAGTACTTCTTCTATGCCAAGTTATGCATTTCACATGAAATCTGTCAATCTTTAAATGTTAGCCCAATTTATACAGATCAAACAAAACATTCTTTGGATTGACTTGGGCCATGGGCTGCTGCTTTGCAAACTATTTTGTTGTAAGACTGTTGCCTGGATTATAAATTGTACAATGAATTTCAATAATGAGTTGTGGTCAGAGGAGAAGACAGAGTATCAGAAAGTGGACCCATCAAAGATGAACAAGGTGTATAATTTGGGATTTGAAATAAATTGCTGTGCAGAAGTATGGCAACTTAAATATGTAAGACTATTTTCTAATAATCCACAATTACCCACTTTAATTGTATTCCCTGAATGTTTAAAGATGAGGATAAAAATTAAAGTCCTCAGTTTAAGCTTAATGTTTTTCAGTACTTTTGTCTTTAGCTACAGGAATATGACGAGCATAAGAGAAATGGGACAAAACTGAGAAGCAGCCCATTAAATGTGAAGAATATCCTTCTCACTACTTGGGAGATTTTCTTGAACCCAGAATTTCAGTACCTTGACACTCTAAGAAGGCTGGAAAGGTCCCTTGCCTAGGGCAGAACTCAGTAGCTGCTGAGGGATGAGGTCACTAGGAGGGTGGGTCAGGCACAGCTCCTCTATCCAACTTAGAAGACAAACAAGGGGAAACACAACACCATGACCACCTCCAAGGTAAGAGAAAATGAAACTTTGCTTCTTGAAAGAAACTGCTATTTAAGAGAATGAAGAAGAAGTGGATACCAGGGCTGGACACAAGGTCAGGTTAATAAAAGCAGTAAATAGAAATTGTCACTCTGCCTAAAAAATAGCACTTAGATTTCAAATCAAATTAAGGGTGAATTCTAATGCTACTTTGCAAAGCCTGAACAACAAAGGAAGAATCACATTTCCCATGACCCTTCTTTAGCTGGCTTTAGTTCTCTTCCACAGCACCAGCATAATATGGTTTTAAGAATTAATGGCATTCAAAGCAGTATTTGCACAAGGACTCATGCTTTCCTGACTATAAGCCTGGCAGGCTATTCTGAATCTAGATATTCCAACAGGGAAAGTGAAGTTCAGTGAAATTATATGTTCATGGTCACCGAGCTGAGAAGCAGAAAAAAAAAGGAAATTAAAATTCAATAAATCTTTAGAAACTTAGTGTAATGATATTCTAAAGGCACTGACATTTGTGTGCTGCGTGTATATACACACAGCACACTATGTGTGTGTGTGTGTGTGTGTGTGTGTGTATCCTCTCAGTGTTCTTCCAACTGTTATGTTCTTCATCTTGGTCAGCATCAGCTTTTTCTGACCTTGCTGTCCTTGGGTGATTTCCCCTCCTCAGTCTAAGGCACCTAATACAGCCTCATTCCCTGATCCATTTATTTATTGTAGGGTGAGATTATCCTGAACTGTTAAAAGATTTGCTGTCTTGCTCACCAAAGGTACAGAGCAGAGATGGAAAATAGAAACAACAAAACTCCGCAAAACAGGGAAAAGAAGATGGTGATAGTGCCACAGCAGCAGGACCAGAGAATGTTCAAATTGGAAAGAAGCCAGTGAATTTTCAGAGAAAAGGCGGAAGACATGCATGTGATAGAAATTAATTTCTATTTACTGTCTCATATGTCCCTAATGGAGCACCAGGGAGAAGAAGTAATTTGGCAAATGCATCTTTTGTGTTCAAACATCAATTTTGATATGTGAGAGATACTTGCCTTTCAAATATTACACTTTCCATAAGTAGAAATGATTCAGAAAATAAACTTTCTAAACTGTACATGTGTTAAATCCTATTTTGACTTTCAAAATAGAGAAGAATTTCATTAAGAGTATGGGTCTGTGATAAAACACAGGCACTGGGATTAATTCATATTCTTTAAGGACCATGGTCCTTCAGGAACATTACTATGTATAATTTGGGATATCATACATTTAAATATAAAATATCTTTAATAAAAGGAACGAGTTCATAGGAGAAATGTGACTCAGGATAAACACACATACATGCACGCAGTGTCAGTGTAGCAGTATAAAGACTGGAGAAACTTGCTTTCCCGAAGCTTGTGAAGGGAGAAGTGCCTCTCACCATTTACCTGCAGCCTCATCTCCCAAATGACAGAGCTGCTATTGATCATGATCCAGTGTCTAGTGCCTGAAAGGTAAAATCCACGTAATTGCTGCTGCTGGTTGAAGGGTTCTGTTTGGGCAAAGGGAGGGAGTTGGATTGAGATCATTATCTAACAACTTACAACTCCATACACTACTGGTAGACCTGTATGTTTTTGAATCTAAATTTCTAAAGCATTTTAATGATAGACAAATTTGTGGTATAAAATTCAACTCCCAATACATAGTCAAATTAGGTCACTTTTATATATACACTGTATCCTTCCCTTCACTCTCCTTCCCCTCCCCTCTGATCCTCCCCTACCAGTCATTGTTACTGTGTATCCCTTTCCTGCTGAGGACAGCTGTGGCTATAAAATTTGACTTATGAAAATATTAATGAACATTCTATTTCCCTTTGTGAATTTCTTTCAGTTTCTTTATATAAACCAAGATTGGGCTGCCTCCTGCCTTTGATAGGAAAATCAAAGGACCCACCAGTTTACCTTTTTTATGGACCTTATGAAATATCTATCACTTGGGAAAGTGGACTCATTCATGAACTTTATCATCATGAAATCAAACCATTTGCTGAATTCCATAATATAAGATACACCTGCATATTTAATAGTAAACTCCCCAGGCATTTGGACTGGTGGCTGGGGAACTGACTTTTTTGGAACTTTTACTCTCAGCAATTTGAATTCTTCCTGAAAATCACTAATTTCACTGCTGACACATATTCATGTTCCCTGCATATTATTCTTGAATTGTACTTAATTGCTCATGACTTTAAAAGATTAGAAATAATATTGGTTCTTTCTCTGGCTATTTTTCCACTTTTTCCTCTGTCTCCTGCCTCAGACATCATTCCCTATACTTATTCTATCTGTCTATGTCTCCTGAAACCTCTTCAAATTCCCTTCAAGCTGATAGCTCTTTCCATAATTTCTTGTAAAATACATTTTAAAGTTACCAAGAGTTCCCTCATTGTGAGCTCAGTGGCCTTTTCTCCACTAAAATTTGCCTTAAGCCATTCCAAGTAGAAAGAAAGTTCCTAAGTTGATGCCAAGTTCTCCATGTGATGAAACACTGCTCTTTGTCTCCATCATTTCAATCTATCATGCCTATTTTATTTTTGGTTTCCAGACTAATTATCCTTCAAAGACATTTGCATCTTATTGTTTTCTTGCTCTGATACTGTTAATAGCTCTTTTTATTATTGCATGAAATCTAAACTCCTTTGCTTGCTTTACCTAATCCTTCACCAGCAATTATTTGTTCATAGGCAAAGGTAAGTAAGATTAACCTGATAGCTTGTATGATACAAGCATTTCCCTAGAAGAATGAGAATGTATTAAAGAGATAAGGAAAATTTAGAGATGGAGTGCCTAGTCTGCAACATAAAACCCACTGATCTATCACAAAGCGCCAATACTGCAATTAAAACAGAATACAGAGGTTGCAGTTTAGAAAAACAACTCATACACTTGGGTGACATACCACAGAGAGGGCTCTTTGTGGTGGGTGTGCCAGCTGCAGCACATGTGCCATAGGTTCACTACCACTGGTACAGGATATAAAAAAGGGAAGTGAATTTCCTTATTCAACTTCAGTTGTATCCCTTTTTAAATTCAAATTTCAGGCTACACATTAGAATTTCAGTTCTAAGAGGAAATAAATTACTTAAGGTGGAAAACAATGTTTGTGAGAGATAAAGGGTATATACTCTCACTCCGTGAAGTTATTATAGTTTTCCCCTATTGCTTTATTTTTTGGAATGCATTGATGGCATTCCTTAGAGTGATCAGACACAAAGTTCAAAACTACTCACACATAAGACTACGATTATCACATATAACATAGGGAGTGGTAACTCTTATGAACTCAATTTATTTGTTAATACTTCATTAATTTCACGTTAATATTTCTTCCTTGAAGCCTAACCCACAGAGAATTTCATTACCTCTACTATTCAGGTGTCAAATTTCTTTCTAAAACAAAACAAAGAAAATCTTTTATAGAAATGGATCTTTAGTTTTGTAGACAATAGAAACTGTGAAAAAGAAGATTAAATCTTCATCAGTTTAATTCACAAAGCAAATGCATAGGGAAATAGCATTATTCACCATTTAAATTGCCTAATTAGTCTTGGGAATATTTTAGCTCTGTCCAAAGTAAAAGAATTTTACTCCCAGTTATGATAGTACTAAATTTCTAAATAGTAGATTTAAGTAAACCCTCTACTTCTGTGTTGAGGAAGCTCTACTGAGATACCATCTGAAAGATCGATTGAGCCCTGAAGTGAAATATATACATTTTTAAAAGGATAAACATAGTGGGAAATGTCTGCTATGGTTTATAGTGAATATAGTCATGCAAATGTTTCAAAGCTATCTGATTTATTCTCAAGTAACAACCTTGACTCCTTAAAAATTGTTTATGCTGGTCAAATGAAAACATGTACAATGCTTGGATACAAGCTATCTGCCTAGTAGACTTCTCTTGAGAGTAAACCACTCTTAAGGCATCATTTACTTTCACAAACAGCATATGCTCACCATGTGGCACCATTCTTGTTAACACCAAAGTAGCAATTTGAGCTTAACAGCTTGGGAGCTCTGTTTATAATAATAATAATAATATGTGATGTCAAGTCCTCAGAGTCTCAGATGTCTCAGGTGATCCCGAACATAAATGCAAATATCCAAAATCTGCTCTGCTGGGAAAATGATCCTTGTCAGGGCCAAATAAGTCAGTTGACATACAAATTCTTGGTCTCCAGCCTTTAATAAACCCAAAAACTGTCTGTCCAATTTCACTACATCACCTTCATCTGGTTCTAATATATGTATATGTCTACTGAATTAGTTTCCCTTGGGGGAAACTTTTGTTTTCTCAAGAACTTGAGATTTTCAATGAAGTGCCTATGATCTGATACAAATTGTTGAAAGGTTTATATTTTTACTGTTCTCTCTTTTCATGAGCTGTTTACTTTTTGATCACCTTCAAACCTTCTAGCATTTTAGAATAATGTTTAAAACATGGCACTATTAAGAAACTTTAAGATTACAGCTGTAAAAACAGACCTATGTCATTACAATCAGTGAGAAAGTCCCTTAACTGAAATTTCAGAACATAAAAGGAGCCCATGCAGAGAACTGGCAGAGTAAGAACCAAAAAAAAGAGAAGAGAGAAATAAAGAGGGGAAGAAAATCTATCAAGCAAAGAAAAGGGGGGTGTTTCTATTCTTGACAGCCCATTTGAAAAAGTAAATGTGGTTCGGTATTTGAGTAGCAGACTTCTTTTATTGGAAAGGGGGTGTTACTACATTGGTTTGCATAATCACTTTACATACTGCATCTATTAAGGTACTTTTTCATTTCTATTTTAGATGTTTATGAGCTTTCTGTTTTTCCTATAGAATATGGGCTCTTCAAGAGCCAGAAGTATGCTGTATGCCTCTGCCAAAAAAGTTCTCTGCACAAAGCAGATATTCACTATTTGTATTTGAATAAATGTTCAAGACCAGAAAAAGTGCTGAAAACACATTTTTGATCAGACCAAGATGCAGAAGTAGGAAGACATTTGGGCAGGAAATTTATTCCATATAAGCATTTCATTAATAGAAACAAATGTTCAATATGCATTAGCATTCTATAGTGAAATGATCACAAAGAACAAGCAAATTCTGTAGCACTCATCTGGGTAAAACTCTTCCACTCAGATAGTCTGAGTGTGTGTGTGTCCATCAGAGTTCCTTGAACTCTCTGGGTGGTAGCAGTACAGGAGGCGGATGATAGCATTATTCTGGTGTTTTGGTTGTATAGGATGATATATTGATAAGCAAAGATAATGGGACACTCAAAAGTCTTCCTAAAAAAGTAGTTCAGTTAAGCCTAAACTGAGCAAGATAGAGAGAAGTGATTCTAAAAATGGGTTGACAGATGAGAGACAGAAAGTTGAACAGAATTTCGGCCAGGGCCCAGGTACTGGCTCTCACATCTCTTTCTCCATCACAGCTAGTCAGACATCCCAGTTGTTAGAATCTATAAGGAATCTTCATCTCTCTCCTCAAGGTCTGTAAACAATACTTGCTTCTCTAACTTTTTACATGTTTTCCACTCCAAAAAGAAAAAAATACCTTCCCTTTATGCTGTTTTCTTTGAAATAATATTCTTTTCTCACTTTTCTTTTGGCTGTACTTCCATGCTAACTTTTGCTTTCCTATGCACTGGATTTGGCTTCTACTTCCATCACTTTGCAGAGATACTTTCATTGAAGTCATGAGTGACCTCTTAACTGCTAAATCTGTGGACACTTCCAGACCTCAGTGCAATGAATATCTCCATTGCCCTTGATATTGTTGATTTCTCTATCAATCATTGTACCAAAAGTTGGTTGACAATAACAGACTGGTAAATAGGCATTAACTACTACCAATGAAATGCTTAGGACAGCACTTTGCAAAAGTATGGGTTCTACAAGGTATTTGTTCTTATTATATTATCATTTCTCTCAGTTGCCCTTGTTCATTTTTTAAAAATATAGACGTCCTTCTGCCAGTGTCCTAATCATCCACACACTTCTGCTGAGTGTTTTATCTATCATTGGACTGCAACAATTATTGTACTATGACTATATGGAAATTTTTCCCCTGCCCTCTGAAAGTTCACTGAAACGAACCAAAAATAGAAGATTAATGGGGAAAAAAGGCATTCAAATTTGCTGTTGTGCACAAAGGCTTCACAGGAATGTGAATACCCCAATCTCCAATCAGATTCAGAAACTTATATAGCCTTCATGTGGAGAAAAAAAGGGTAATATAGGCATTCCCTGTTGAGAACCACTGGTAAACTAACATGGGGTATCTGTGTTTTACCTCAGGTGGATGACTATAAACTTACTACAAGCCCGCACATACACTTCTCATACTCTTCTCTATGTCCTCAGACATAGCCCCGAGCCACACACACTGAATCTTAAATCCATCTGTACAATTCCCAAAGTAGAAGGCTTTAATTATTGGGAGATCATATTTATATCCTCTCCCTCCACAGTTCCTGTACAGACTGTTAAATTTAGTCCTGAGTTATATTCTTTTAAATGGAAGCATCTGGAATACTTCAATATGAGAAAAAGACACGTGAAGTGGATGGTGACTGAAATCTTAAGATAAGAACATATTGTTAAATTTAGAAATCAGATGAAACTTCACTTTGAAAAGTGTTTGAATAATAATTTACTCTATTAAAAATGATTTGCTATTTTTTAATATCCTAAGGAAACAGAAACTTCTAAAAAATTCACAGTGCCTAAGTCTAAGAATTGAAAAACAGATAAAGTACTAGAGCTGATATGTTTGAAGCCATCACATCTATGGTTCCACGTCAATTTATAGTGGTGAATGTGCCATGGAAACAAATTTGTCATGGGAATTTTCACAGCAATAAATATCACAGTCTGGTGGCAATAGATGGAGTTATGATCATACACTCACAAATGTAAGACCAGGTTGAGGGATGTGGTAAGTGTAAAGCACATTAGCTTGGACCTTCAAGTCTTTTCCTGGTTCACAAGACACGCCAGACTGAACTGAAGAACATATTTGCTGCAGCACACCCTAGCTAATTGTGGATTATATGATATATATATATATATATATATATATATATATATATATATGATTTACTAAGAACATCAATAAAATGTTAAAGTATTAGAAACTTTGTATTCCAAAAGTGGCATATTATTTGCCTCTAACTTAAGAGCTTTATAGATGTGGTTCTTATCTAACATTTCTCATGCTTCTTTCTGTCCTTTCATCCCCACTCCCTGCCTCACAAAAACAAAACAAAACAACAACAAAACATGGTCATCCTGCCTTCTGTCTTTCACAAATTTTCATCTTCTTCCTTTAAATTCTTAATTTAACAAATATTCATATTCTCATGGGAATTCTGCGTCAATAATAACCTTGATTTTCATGCAATGAATCATCTGCTGTCTATAAACATAAGCACAAAGTGATCATGAAATGAGGTGGAGTATGGTGGTATAAAAGAAGAAAAAGAAGCGCCATTAGAGGTTTCAGAGATACCACCTTTCTGGGATGACCTCAGGATTCTTAACACAGTGTCTTACCCAAGATGCTATATTTCAAGTACATATTGGTGTGTGATGTAGAGTCACCCCTGCATCTTCATGGGAAATTTCTTTTAGGAAGCCCTGAAGACACTCCAAAGCTGCAGATGCTCAAGACCCTTATATACTATGGTGTGATATTTGCACGAAACTGACATACATCCTCCTGCACATTTTAAACCTCCTCTATATTACTTGTAATATCTGATACACTGTAAATACTATGTAAACAGTTACACTATATTGTTTAAGGAATAATGACAAGAAAATAGTTTATATGTATTCAGTACAGAAGCATTTTTTTTAGATAATATTTTTGGCCAGGCATGGTGGGGCATGCTTAAGCTCAGCTCTCTGGCAGGGTGAGGTAATAGGATCTCAAGTTGCAACAAGGTTTGAGAAATTTAGCAACTTAACAAGACACAATCTGAAAATTAAAAAAAAAAATTAAACTTTTATTAGTACATGTTTGAAGTTATATAATGATTACATTCATGGTGGGGAATTGCTACATGCACATAATACATCTCAATACTTGCTTTTTCCTTTCCTCTCCAACCTCTCTTCCTTTTTTGCCAGCATCAGATTAATTTATTTATAAATCCTTATAAAGTTAATTATCATACATGTAGATTAACAAACAGATTTATTAGGCCAAAAATCACATAAAACATTTAAGACAATTTTACTGAATCAAAAGTGCCAGGAATGTATGTCAGTGAGAAGGCCTTGGATTCAATATCCAATACCAAAAAAAATAAAGATTATTCCTGATTCATAGTTGTTTGAAATCATAGATGTGGGGCTGTGGAAACAGAGAGTGAAAACACTATATCAACAGATATTTTTTTAACTTATGTGAAAGCAAAAATCCAATGCTTCACTTGCAGTATATATTCAAAAAACATTCATTTTCTTTCCTCCTATAGTGTGTTATAAGCTTGTTACTGGCCACAAAGGTCCACACAATCAGGTTTGTTTGTTTGCTGCCACTGACCAAATCAAAGAAGGTTATTTATTTTGATAAAAAGGCAAAAGGATTTACCTAAAGTTAGCTCCAAGGAGATGGAGGAGCTGCATCACTGATATCACCATTTCACCACATAGATATTGGTATCTTAGGGCCTTTTATAGCAAGGGGCAGCTGGGGAGGGAATACAATGAGACAATGAACATATCAAGCCTCCTTTCATCCGTTCCTGGACCCTGCCCTCTCCCTACTTTCCCTGTGAAAATGAAATTGAGCTGTGATCTCCGAGTGCCAGAATCTGCATATTTTGTCCATTCTTCTGGACATAAGAGTGGTGGTTATGCTTTAGGCCTAAAGGTTGGATGAGCCACTTGTCTCTAAAGGAAAAACCCTAACATTTACAATTACATTTTTCTATGTGGGTTAGAAGCTGAATTGAGCCCTCTTTTCCAAATTCATAACTTGAAGTCTTATCACCCTGTACCTCAGCCTATGACTATTTTAAGGGTAGGATCTTTACAGAGGTAATTATGGGAAAATGAGGTCATATGGGTGGATCTTGATGTAATATGACTGTTGTTCCTAAAAAAAAAATCAGGAGATAAGAGCCACAATGGTGCATGCCTGTAATCACTGCACTCTGGAAGGTGGAGGCTGGAGGATCATAAATACAAGTCTAGCCTGAACAATTTAGTGACTTAGCCAGACCCTGTTTTAAAATTTTTAAAAGGACTGAAAATATGGCTCAGTGCTAAGGCCTGAGTTCAATCCCCAGCCACCCGCCACTCCAACCCTCACACACAAAGGAGATAAGGACTTAGAGAGAAGACACTAGCAGAAGATGTCCATATATATGCCAAGGAGACAGGCCTTCGAGGAAACCAACCCTGCTAGCAGACTGATCTTGGACTTCTAGCCTCCAGAATTCTGAGGAAATCAATTTCTGTCCTTTAAGCACCCCAGTCGATGTTACAGTGTACCCTGAGAGTCAAAGAGCTGACAGTTGAAGACTCGATTTGTCAAGTCAAACTTTTGAGCTGAGAATGTCCTGATGATCTGGGTTTAGATGGAAATATTTGACTTCTGTTGTCTGCAGTATAATGGTGGGAGAGACAAATCTGGAATATCAATTTAGAAAGTATTAGATTATTGGATTTTCCCAAGTAAAAAATAATGGGGACCTAAACTTTCTCACTGACAGTGATAAATGGATTGACATTAAATGTATTAAACTTGGAGACTATTATATAACCTAGAGATAGGGAATTAGAGAGCTCAGTGGTACTGAATAGCATAGAATAAGCATTTCACAGAGATAAGGATGTTAGCATAATTTTTAAAAAGTTAAACACATGACTTTCCTGCAGATATAGAATGAACATATGTTAAAGATTTCATTCAAATTATTAGTTAACAAGGAAACCAATAATATATATTCAGTGAGGCAACCAGGAATTCGGGAATGCTGAAATTAATTTGCTAAATGCCAAACTTTTTTTTTGTAAAGGTCAATAAAATGATTTGGGTCAATTTTTTCCCATTGTGCAGAAATCAAATGTGTCTCCGTGGGATAAAATATTTGCATTGTTATGGAGAAGAATCATTTGCATGACTATCAGTCTTCTACAACTTAACTTCTATGCCTTCTGGAGTTGTAAAGGAACCTAATAAATAGAAGGTAATCAAAGGTGCACACTCTAATAGAATTAGATAATCACCAGATGGTTTCTTCCACAATATTCAGTATTCCACTGAAAGGACAGATACCCTGTGATCTCTTCTGCTTATTTCCTGTCTTAAATTGTTTTCAGGTCCAACAATAAATACAGGAGATGCTATTTTTCATTTTAGATATGTTAAATATACAGTGCCAAAGGAACACTCAGAGGAAAAAGTTCAGCATGCAGTAAGAATTTGAGGATGTGCATCAGCAGAGTAACAACTTGGAAGACATTTGTCAGCATGCCTTGATCTTTCCACACACCTGTTCATCAGTGAATTCATAAAATTGAGAGGAGGATAGGTGGAAACGTCAGGCAACTTCTCAAGACAACTATTCTTTCCTCTTCATTTGTTAGCAATCTGCTATACTATATATTCCTCTAACAGGCTTTCAAATCTTGGTTTTGGGTTCTTGATCTGGGTTTCTTCTTTGGGCTATTTGCTCCCCAGGATTTGTTTCCTTCCTGGAATTTGGTCTTCAGATTTTCTCTTTTACTAGGTTGGGACTTTGGCCCTTTCAGCTGAAAGTTCTGGTAAGAAATGACTGTACTAATGGAGACCTAAAAATGAACTTAGCTATCATATTAGTCATTTGGGGAATGTTCAGGTGAGTCCTTCCACAAAAGAGAGAAGGTAGAGAAGTAGGTTTGAGTTACATGACCAGAGATGAAAAATTTCCTGTTAATAAATATGATTTTTAAATTTCTCTCTGGCCTTTCACTTCTTTTGTTGATAACTGACACTGACCCCTTTTCTTCACTCAGTCTTGGGCACTAGCCTAAACTATCTGTAAATAGCTCTGGTAATCTCCAAGTGAAACAAAGCGTTCATTCACTCACACATCCATTGTTTCACTAATTCATTCATTTATCATAAACTACTAAAATACCTTGTGTATGCAAGCACTGCGCTAGGTGCCAGCAGATACACAAATGGGATATATTGTTGCCACCCACAGTCAGAACAATTGAGAGACATAAAACAATGAACATTTTATCTTTTGTAGCACATTCCAGGTCTGCAGATGTCCACTGAGAGGCCCTACACATAAAGGAGCCATCTGTCACAACACAAAAGACTGTAGCACTGAGGAGCTAGGTATCAGGGATGAAACTCAAGGAGAGTTCCTGGAGTCAAATCCAGCTGTCATCTGGATTTTGACAAAGTCATCAAGTAAATTCTTCTAGTCTGAAAAGTTATCCCACAGTCTTTCACCTACTTCCACAAAGAAATACGCTTTTTTAAGTTTTAAAATTATTTGATTGCGTTTGCAATATAAACTTAAATGTTACATTGACAGAAAAGTATCAATTATCAATTATGTCTCACTAATATTGCTTCATCAGTCATCTAAAATACTCAATCTAAGTCTCTTATTTAATCTCATAATTTCAAAGTACCTTTAACAAAAATTCATTTCTTCTAATTTTATAGAAATTTATTTGATCAAAGATATGTTAAAAACATTACCAGAATAATGAGGAAAATAACAAGAGAGAAGAGCATAGATATTTGATATAAGCTAATTGAAGAGATATAAATTTTGTTTCAGTGAAGATAACTGATGTTTCAATGAATATGAAGAGTTAGAAGCCAGAATCCCATAGAAAAGAAATGTATATACTTATGGCCAGTGAAGCTGTTATAAGCAATTTAAATTTTGTGAGTGATAGCTAATAAGTCAGTTCTCTAAGTCCTCAAAGGGATAGAAATGCCCAATAACTCCTTGCTGGAAGGTGTTTATTTCTTCCAGAGATCTTCCATTTCAGATATCTTGATGACCAAATGCAACTCCAGAGAACCAGGTAGAATTGTTAGAAGTATCACTCCCTTTATCTGAGGCTGCAGTAGGGTAGGCATGCCTATAGGCATGTTCTTCTGCCATCCAACCACTCTCCATAAGAGAAGAAATGATTATAAATAAGATATAGACATATAGATGAACAGATAAATAGAAAGAAATGCTCCCGTATATGTTTCTGCCTTACTACTGTATTATAAATACACATGTATATACACAATGTTGCATTTGGTTGTTGTGCACTTGGGGGTAAGCCAACTAAAGATTTTAGAAAAAAATCTTTTTCTTTCAATTCATCATCACAAACAAAAATAATCCAAAAATAAAATTTTATAAATATTAAAGCAAAGAAAATAACCTTGATCTTTCACTATTTCTGACAAGCAAGCCTTTATGAAATGGAGGGTGAAGAGGAAAACAAAAGGTTCATATTTAACAACACCCTCTGCCTCTTGCTATAGGCATCAATTAACCCTTACACAATTACTTATTGTTAAAGATGTGGAAATACATCACCATGAATAACTCACATTTTCAGAATTTTATTTTAACATTGCCTCCAAGGAATGGAATTGCATGGATGTCATTCTGTCCCTCAGCATGTATAAAGAATGAGTAGGTTAGCTGTTAAAAATACAGGCATGTAATAAAGGGGTGCATTTTCAAAATTTACCAAGGTCATTAATGCACCAAATGTAAATGGTCTCCCATTTATCAAATGCCCTGGAGAAATCAGGAGATAATTGAAATGATAGATGAAGAGATGAAACTCTAGGCTAATGGGCTGTATATCAATGAATCAATGTCACATTTATATAAGCTTTTGGAAGACGATTCCTATTCTTTTATTTTTAAAGTTTTAAACCCAAGGAAGGTAAGTAATAAGTAGATATAGAAACTGAATTAGAAAACTCTTTGAATTATCAGAAAGTTTTATGATTTTCTCATAATACCTTGAGTTTCCTTACAATAATTTCCCCAGAATTTATCACTTTTTTGCATTTAGGCTGCTTTTTTTTTGTAAAATCATCAGTTCATGAATAATCTCACCTGAGGATCAATTCTCCTAATTCTTGCCCTTAACAAAATTATAATAACTTTACATAAAGAAAACAAAAAAGATTGGCAAAACAGATTTTAAAATGGCGAATTCTTTCAAGATGATTAAAAATGAATTCTTTATTGGTAAAAAGTAGTTAATATGTATTTAGGGTAACAAACACTGAAAAGAAAATTATTTTGTAGAACAGGTTATTTATGGTTAAATCAGGACTTGAGTCTGCAGAAAACAAGTGATGCTCAGAAAAGAACTTTTTACACTCCCAAAAGTGACAAAGAATCAAGGTGGAAATCCAAATACTAAATAAAGTGAGGCATGTTTAAGTACATACGTAAGTCTAGTCATTAACAAGTTTAAGAAATGACAAAGTGTCTTCCCAGAGCTTGTGGGATTTTCTGTCCACGAACAAATGTGTTTTGACACCTTTAATGGGCAATTTTAAAAGGCACTGATGAGTCATTTTTGGAGTCAGGCCCAGATGTCAGGGGTTCAGTCTGTATATCAGAAGGGAGGCCCTGCTAGGGGCCTGTGGGCACCAGCTGACAGCCTCAGGAAGAATGGGAGACCAGCACTCCTGCGATAGGATCACTACTCTGACGGTTGTTTCCTTTGCAAAAACACAGGAAAAGATCTTCAAGATAAATTTGACTAGCCAGTGGAACGTGCCTCTCAGGACTTGAGCTGGGAAGCTTCTAAGGCAAAAGAATAGGACCCTGGGACACAAAGGAAAGCAACTGCAAGAAAAGCCTGGAAGAACTTTCTTAAAATAAAGGAAGTATGGATTCTAAGCTCTGAAGCATATAGGGGACTTTGAAACTGTGAACACAACTCACCAAATAAATTGCCTGAAAGGACTTTAGATTCTGATACGCATTCTAGTTATTAAAGTACGAATGTGTTTTCACATTTTTGGAAAATAGTTTCTGTATGGAGACCCTCAAGTATCTTCACTCCCTGGACTGCCCTCACCCAATCCCAGGATTTCCTAGACCTCTTCCAGTCCAGAAAATTCATTATTAACACCTGGTAGAAGGAGCACCTCCAGGATCTTGGAAACTCTGGTATCTACTTTGAATTTGTGAATTTCTTGTGCTGTATGAGATACTAAATACTGTTAATATGAATTTTGAATAAAACTCCCTTGCAATGATGCACAATACATTTTATTGGTTTTTCCATTCCATTTGCACTACAGCAGTCCTTCTGTTCTTACTAATTTTTCTACACCAATTTTCTATAGGCTTACACGCACACACACACACACACACAGATTTTCTCCTTATACCTCTCTTTTCTGTAGTGAAAGGAATATTAATATCACTATTTGGCGCTGAAGTCAAAGCTTCAATTATTGTTTCCAGTTCCAGTGGTCCTTTCTGAGATGGGCACAATAGGAGATAAAGTGAATATGATATATAACAACAAAAGTGATGAAACTAATTGTCCCATATGGTTTATGGGATTTGCTACTTTTTTTTTTTTGCCATGCTTTGTATTACTGGGATATAAATCTAGTCTTCTGACCAAAAAAATTTTTTACATGCCTTCGATAATATATGCATTTTCTTCATCATACCTGAGGGCTTTTTTCCATAGGAAAATTTAGTATATCTAGAGAACTCCAGAGCCTAGTTAGTAATTTTTTAAAATTACAATGTTAACATATTTTGGTCTAAGAACAGGATACAGATTTTATCTGGTACAATATAATACTATCAATGACCCTAATGGGTCAACAAAGAAAAAATTTAGAAACCTCAGTTTTTATGAGCACATAATTTACAAAGGAGAGCAAATTACATTTAGTGACTTAATCCTGTTGGCAGCATCCGATTCCATAATCCTGCAGATAGTGGTCGTGAGGTACAAAAAGAACAGGCAAAGGGCAACAAAAAAAATGTTGCACGGATATTTTAAGGCAGTCATCTTCCCCACACAATGTTTTATTTATTAGAATCTACTTTTTCCCCTTTTTATAGAAAGTTTAGAAATTAAAAGCATGACATTTTGAAATATATTGGAGTGGATGCTGAGTTTTTTCTGATTTTTTTTTTTACTGAATACTGTTAATGGCACAGGCAAAGAAAGCAAGGAGCTGCATTTGTGCAAAAATTTAATTTTCCTATCTGAACAAAAAACCTAGTATCTTAAGAAAATATTCTTAAACTGTTGAGCCAACCTCCTCAAAGTAATTTCACTTAATACCAACTGTCTATTTATAGTAAGGAATCAGAGAGAATTGAGGAGCGAACCAGAGCAGAGAGCATCTTAATCCTAGTGTGTTTGTGCAGATGTGTATTACATCCACACAAAGATAATCAGCTAATCTTCATGATTTTGTATTGGATATCTTTCAAGTATTTTTGTCTCTACTTTGTACAGCACAGAAAGTAATAATTGAGATATAATTCCATATACATATTCTTTTGTTAATATGAGATCACACTGTATCTTTTATGAGTTAGTATTCCATGAACATTTTCCAAACTATGGCCATTCCACAATCAGTTTTAATAATTACAATGAAGTGTCATGATTTATATAGAGAGTTTCCTGTTAAAGGAAGTTGGTATCTTTTATTTTTTTTACTTTTATAAATAATGCTATTATTAACATCCTTCTAGCTATTTATGTTATGTGTTTATGCTTATCATTTTACTTCTTTACGTTACTGAAAACAATCTTGCATGACTGAAGTGAACATGTCATTTAAATGCTGGTCTAAAAGTTCTAATCTGTAAAGGAAATATTGCAAGTGTACCCTGAACTTGATCCTGTAAGAGCAATTTCAATGTTCTCTCTCTTCAGAAAACTATGTCAAAGTGTTTTCTACATGTGCCCTCCATTATAAATGAATATCATAATAATTTTCATTTTTAAGGAAGTGTTTTGATTTTTATATTTAAGCTTAAAATAGTACTTTGGATCACAAATTGTATATTCTCTATAAAATGTGAATCATAAATAGAACATGACAAATCACAAAAGAATGGTAAATTACTCAATAAATTGTTTTTAAATAAAGGATTATCAAACTTGGAGCAAATCCATTTAGAGCATCACCTCACATCATTTACCAGATCAGAGTTGGGTGGATTAGAGTTAAATGTGTTTTAAAACTATTGAAAATCTAAAATGGAATTTTAATCAAACCTCTGAAAAGAGGAGGTACTTTTACAATGAAAAATAAGAGAAACATCACAAAGAATAACACTGTGCTCATAAAATTATTTTTCAAACTATTTCATGTTATAGACAGAAAAAAATGAAAGAATGAACCATAGTTTTTGAAAATACATCTAAATAACAGATTCCAATTTTTACAAAAGAATGTATTTATCAATAAAAAAGTCATGAAACAGATAAATAAGGAAAGACAATACAGGGAAGTTCCCATGTTTGGTAAA
This sequence comes from Heterocephalus glaber, assembly GCF_000247695.1. Next base: position 46,609,353 of record NW_004624730.1, on the reverse strand, counting down.
CATTAAAAAAATCATCTTCATTAGATATCAAGGAAAAGTAAATTAAAACAATAGTGATATAACAGATTTTTGCCCCATGAAATATAACAATTCAAAATATACAGTGGTACCTATAAAATAAAGTAAAATGAAACCATGTTTGGTTTTTTTTTAGGTGTTGCTGATAGAAGCAAAAATAGTTGTGATGGTTAGGCTTAGCTGACAACTTGAATGGTTTGGGAGTCACATAGGGTATTACTAAAGGATGTTTTTGTTTTTTTCTAGGTGGGTAATGAAGGCATGACTTTAGGATCTTTATCTTGTCTCTCTTCCCTTTTTCTTTAGTGTGTTTCCCCTGCTTTGCTTTCCAGCTGCCATGAACTAAGCAGCTTTGCTCTTCCATGCCCTTCCATCATAATATTCCTGCCTTGGAGCCAGCTGACCATGGACTTAATCTCCTGAAACCATGAACCATATTAAACCTCTCCATTAGGGTACAAGTGTTGGGTATTGTGTCCCAGGGACAGTAAAGCTTACTAATACAACAGGTATCTAAACTTTTGGCAAGTGTTATGTCAGTATGAAGGTGATGCTAAAAAAAATTGCTTGTCTCATTAATTTAAAAAATATTACTAATAATTTACCACTAATATAAATATTGAAAGAGGTTTCAAAAACTATGAGCCATATGTATGCATGAATATAAATATAAAATTACATGATGTGAAATCTGTAATGCCATAGTCATCTAGCCTAGTGTGGCTGCAATGTAGAGCAAATACAATAACTATCTATTAAATTAATAAAATACAAATAAATAAGAAAGTATAGAGCACCCCCACCAAATGAAAAGTCTGGAAGGAAATGCAACAATGCAAAAGTATTGGTATTAATATAGAAAAACTATTGATGATTATTGTTCATTTATTTAATACTTTTTTAAAACTTAAGTAAATAATTAGAACTAAAATTATAATTACAAGGTCAGGAATGCAGCTCAGTGGAAGAGCAATTATGTAGCATGCTCTAGGTTCTGGGTTGAGCCCCATCAGCCCACCCCCAAATTAGAATTACAATAAATATATATCTTAGACTCTTGCCTTATCAACTTGTTTGATTTAATACTGTGCTTGGTTCTAATTTCAAAAATACTTCTCATGGAAGGCCTTACCAAATTTTGTCTTATGGTATATTTTTCTACCGCTTTTTTGGTAAATGAATCTCAAATCTTATTTTGGCAGGAAGAAAAAAACAAGTAACACTTTCTAGAAAGAATTCATAGCAGAGATAATACTCAAGAGATAGTAAGCATTTCCAAATTTCCACAATACTCTTGTGTTAGTTTTACTCATCTGCAATTACCTGGGATATTTAAGCATGCAGGCGTTAAGAACAGCCACAACAAAGCCCAGAGATGCAAATAGATCAATGTTGGGCATCAGTAACAGATTTGCTGGAGTCTTGCAGGATGTATGCTGGAAATCCAAATTGATGAGGCTTAAGAAAGTTTTCTAAGTATATAACAAGGCTTGGGAAGCTTCTGAGTAGGAAGACTATGGGAACTCAACACCACTGCTTTTGATAATGCGCTCACCTCCACTTGGAAGTTGCCCTTACATTGCTCTATGGAAGGCTCTTTGCCATTCCCAGCCCTTTGCTCCCATGGCCTTTAAGATATAATTGATTTCTACTTTATTCCCATGGTGCATTTCTCTCTGCCATGTAACAGCCGGCTATTCTGAAACGATGTGTCAATAAGTTTCCCCTTTCACATAAAAAGCACATTTAACAAAGGCCTTCTGGGGATAATTCCTAAGTCAAGAAAGACAGAGAGATTTAATGTGCCAGCTCTGATGGATTGAAAGTTGCTTCCTAAGTGATACGTTGAGAGATCCGATGTGACCTCTCCCCTCACTAGTAAAAATCACAGTGAATAATAAGTTAGCTATAGGCATAGGATGGAGTAAAACATGGCACATGCTTGGTATCTGCAATTCAGCCTTAACTCAAAAGCAAGTATTTCAGACAATGGAAGAGAAATATTTTGCCACATATAACAAATCATAACATATATGTTGTTGGCAGTCTGCTGGTAACACATAGCAGTCACAAAAAATAAGAATCTCATATGCTTATGGAAGACGAGAAAACTAGGCAAATCCAGATATTCAAAAATTATCCACAGCTTTCCAAAAACATCCTTCCTTGGACTAGTGCTAATCTGTGGCCAAGTTTAAAACTCATTTGTGCTGAGAGAGATGCAACCTCCTCCATGATGTTTAACTGTTCTTCAATTTAAACACCTTTTTTGAATTTGGAGATTGTAGATTGTACTGTTTTATTTTCTGATGCTAACATAACCCTCTATATGAAATGATGGTAATCATAGATGAAATTTCCACACCTAATATTCTCATATGTGAAGTTTCTCTTTAACACACAGAGTAGTGACCTGTAAAATCTACATCTTGTAGGTAAGTAGTTTTCTTGGTAGCCTATTTGTCTCTTTACATACTGTCACCTTTTTTTTTTTCTATGAACATATAGAACATCAATCTTTCTTTTGTGTCCTTGTAATTGGAAAAATAAAGACCAAACCTAATTTCTTTCTTCATGGAAAGCCAGAGGTCACTGATATGCTCATTTTTGTATTCTACTAAAAGAATAAGTAATTTCTTATGTCTAATTTAAAGAAATCCATATTATCTCACATTTTAACTACTTCTGTAGTATTACTCTCCTAATAATCTGCTTCTCATTCTGTGCTTTTGATTTATTAGTGGTTAATGTTCCGTGTTGGAGCTTGCAGCAATAAGATGGTCCTGGCTACCTCTTCTTCCCGCAAGAATTTTGTTGAGAACTGGGCAAAATGCTTGACCAATGAAAGTAAAGTTGGTAACCTTAGAAGTCTGGCCACTGAAACATAGAACTTGGAAGTAGGCCTGAAGCTTTGTTTCAGCAAGCTGTGGCTGTGTGACACAGGGACAGTTTTTGATGTAAACAGAACCATGCAGAGGATTTCCAGAGGCATTTCCTGGTACATGCATTGACATATCCTGCTTCCTGCTTCATCCCTTAAAGACGGAGATGCAACGTGTGGAGTTGCTAAAGACATTTTGAAATCACAGGTGAAAAGTAGGAAATTAATATGGACATTCTCTGGACAGTGGGGTGGGAAAGTTAAAAAAACAAACAAACCTGGCACTTGAAGGCATTCTTGAGCCATTTTGCTAGCCCCTCTTGTCTTCCCAGACCACTTTTAATTGAAGACAAGCCACTGATTGTTTAATATTTTCTTAGTTAATTTGCAATTAAATATAGTCTATATTGTACCTGAGTATCACATCCTGGATTTCTCCAGAGGTATATACCACTGAAATTGTTCTGTCTTTAGACACACTCGAAGGAGAATTTAGAATTACAAAATAAGTCAAGATCACTTCAAAATTCCTGGAGAGAGTTTCACATACAGATGGAAGATATGTTGTATATCCAAAGTTCATTAGTAAGCCCTACCTCAATTTTCATTTTCAGATTGAAAAAGTTCTATATAAGCAAATATTCCTAGAGCTCTAAGCCAAGAGAAAACTTTTTGTAACTACTACAAAATGACGGGCTGGGGATTTAGCTCAGTGGTTTCGCAGCCTGCTGCGCAAGTGCAACGACCCGAGTTTGATCCCCGGTACCAAAAAAAGAAAAAACAAACAAATCCCAAAATGACTCATTCCTATTCTTTCAGTTTCCAAAGTCGGGCCAATAAAGAAAACTTTCTGATGCCAACTGAATGTGTATATATTTTGGATGTTTCTTCTCTGGTGCATTTTTCAATGACAATTCATATACTAAGGAAAAATGTTCTCAATAAGTATCAGAAAATTCAGAGGAACTTGTTCAGCAGTCAAGAGCATGAGGCATTTAAGCAAGTAGTGGAGAGCTTCACAATGGATTTAATAACTAACAATTTCGTGTAAATTGAAATCAAATGTGTTCCATCTACAGGATGTTTATCATTGATTTTTTTCCACTTTCATTTCAATAATAAGATGTTAAAAATTCCATGTGAAATAAGTTTAGACACTGAAGAGCTCATCTGTGGGCTTTATAAAAAAGAGCTCACATAAATGAAATAAAGCAGAAATCTTTCTGTCAGCATTTCTTCATTTTGCACTTTATTACCTGATCATTCACGAAGAGCACAAAAAGCAGCACTGGAATCTATATATTTAGATTGCACAAATATTTGAAACTTTGTACTAAAATTTGCCTATTCCATCAGAAAAGGTCTGCGCAAGAATATTATTGGCTTATTAGAATTCCTTCATTCTTCAGAGCCATGCCATCTGCATTTCAGTAAAAGGATGGGTCTTGTTTACCATAAGTAGTATTAACAAATCAGGCTCATTGCAAAGTCTAAGCTTAAATGCCAAAAAGGGTAGTTGCTTTGATTTATCTTTATTTTAGCAAAAATATATTTAAACTGCTATTGTAGTATTAAATAATCACATTGTTTTTTAACTTGGAAAACAGAACAAGAAAAAAAACCTCATGCATAACCTAACAGAGTAAATAAAAGAAAAAGAAAACATAATTGCTATTAATATTTTCATATTTTCTTTTCTGTATTTGTATTTTTTTCAGTCACTGAGGATTGAACCCAGGGACTCACAAATGCTAGGCAAGCACTCTACCACTGAGTTGCATCCCTGTATCTTTTTATTTTCTTTTGAGACAAAGTCTTGCTATATTGCCCAGGCTGGCCTTGAATGTTTGATCCTCCTGTCTCATGCCCAGTAACTGAGATTACAGTGCTACCACATCTGGCAACATTTTTGTATTTTCCACAGCAAGATTCCCCTTACTCTTTTCGTCATAAAATGTATTGTGTATATTAATTTTAAATTTTGTCTTTTATTGACATATCATTAAGATTTTCAGATTGTTGAAATCTTTCATCACTTTAAATGCCAACTGTGTATTTCATATTTAATGTAATATAATTTTCCTACTTTTCTTTGGTCATTTAAACTATTTCTAATACTGTAATATGTTGTTAAAAATGCTTTACTAAAATAAAATCATGCATCCGGTTCTGTTTCTTAGATTTTTTTTTTCTTGAAGGTATATTTTCCAAGGTGGAATTACTGGGTTAAGGGGCATGAATACTTTAATGGTTCTTCATATGTACTGCCAACTTAATACTTAAAATGACTGTAAAAATGTTACTCCCACCAAAATATGTCAAAAACATTTATTAATAATTTATAGTTTCAGAAGGAATATAGCATTTTTGTGCCCAAATAGGTGGGAGCCACTAACATTTTATTTCTATAATAGCATTTCTTTTTCCACAGAGTATACCTAGGAATTCACATCTCTGTTACTGCTTTCTAAAGGAGGTGTTGGTGGCCAAATAAGAAAGCACATTCTCACTGGCTCAGACTTCTTGGGATGATAAATAACAATAGAAATGTATTTCTCACAGTTCTAGAGACAAGAAGTCTCGAAGCAAGCACCAGCAGACTTGGTGGCCAGGGAGAGTCTGTATCCTGATTTATAAGTGGTACCTTCTCACTGCGTCCTCACATGATGAAAGGGGCAAGGCAGCTCTCTAATATTTCCTTTTTAAAGGCACTCATCCCATTCATGAGAGCAAAGCCCACATCACTTAATCTTCTCCCAAAAGTCCTTCTCTTAATGGTATCACCTTGGGAATAGGATTTCTGCCTATGGATTTGAGAGGAGATAGAAACATTTGTACCATAGACCCATAAATGTGTCTTTGAGAGATTTGTTTTCCACAGTAGTATATTCAAAGTTCTTTGATAGCCTCTCAAGAAGATAATTGTTAAAATTTATTCAAGCAAGTTTTCCAAACATACCTTCCATTGATCATCTTCAGCTTTTTATAGCACTTGATCTCATTTTGTTTTGGAAACACTGACACATGCCCTAAGCAAAACACAATGCACACAATCTATGCAGTTGCTTAATAAATGCAAAATTTCCCCAAATGTGTGTTTCTTCTAGAAAATTCATGCTGCAAAATGATGACAGGATATGTCTAAAGCAAATTATAGATATTAAAAGGTAAGGATTAGGTCAAACCTAGTCTGTATAACCAACGTTTTAGGTTCCCTCAGGAATATGGGGAAGGCTAGAAAGGGAAGAAGAGTTTAATTATCTGTAGCTGGCAGAGTACCTCCCACAAATGTAATTCTTCTAGCTCTATTCCTTCTTTCTCTCTTTGATTTGCTGAAGCATACCTCCATCATTTGATTCTTCTTTTGCAATAAAGTAGCTGATGCATTAAAAATAAGAACATAGTCACAGAAAAAAGAGAAGCTCTAAGAAAAGACACTTTGAAGAGTCCACATGAACTTGGCACCTGGTGAATAACAGTGAGTGGCACCACCTGTTATTAATAGTAGTGTCAACAAGACATGTTCCAGATTAATAAAAGGGTTAAACATTTCCCTTAAAAGATAAATTGGCAGTTTCCTAGAAATTTCTTTCCACTTATTATTACCCCATCAACAACAGATAAACACTATTTTCAGGTAGTAATTGTAAAGCATTTAACAAAAAGTCTTTGAGGTTTACAACGCTAACTGACACAGGCATTTACTAAGTTTGGCTGTGGAATGAACTATAAAGCACAAAAATAAAGAAATCAAGTCCTAGGCCACTAAGAGCATAAAATAGAAAATGATGTGGAAGAAATACAACCAAACTCAAACAGAAGAAAAAAAATAAGCAACTGAATACATTAACTAATGGATTTGTTCTACAGGAAACTCTGCAACTTCAATGGGTGAAAAAGCATTCAAATCCAAGAATGAATGTGTTTATTAGCTATTGGGGAGACACAGTAAAAAGTATTGTTTGGGAATTTAAACCTAAAACTGTGTCATTGAGAATTTCAAATTTATCATGCCATTCTTAATAAATGACTTAATTGATAAAAAAGGACATTGCCCAGTTTTAAAGTAGTATCAGTAGTTAAAAGTGTGGAACCCAAAGCCAGAAAAATCTAGACTCCAATCCTCATTCCAGCACATGTAAATTTCAGGTTTTGAGGAAGATGCTTATTTGTTTAGCATTCAATTTCTTCACATATAAAATATTACTTCAGAAAGTTTTTGTTAGGATCAAATGAGGTAATGTGTAGGAAGCATTTAGCACAATGCCTGTCACATAGTTAACATTCAAAAAATGCTATTATTAAAATACTACAAATTTTATTTGGGAGTCTGGATGATAAAATAGAGGTCTAATTCAGACTGAGATTCTGCATAAATAACAGTTATAGAAAAGAACCGCTGAATTACATTTTGGGCTGAGGTCCAGGGAAATCGAATGGTTTTCTGACCTAGAGAATCTAAGAATGTTAATTCTTAATCTGGGGTCACTTGACATGACTTAACACTTCCGTGCCTCTGGATGTTGCAAGTGTATTAGACCTGACTTTTATCCACAGTAGCAATTTCATCAATGTCATCTCAGAGCCATTCTTAAGATGGCAAGGCCAGATCACCAATATATAATAAGATCTTTAATGAAATCAGTCCTCCAGGGTTAAAGTGTTATTTCCCAATTTTCTCACACCAGAGTTAAATTGAGAAGGGACTACCACACAATATCAAAGGAAAAGTTGGTGTAATGAGCTAATAGGGAAGTATACCCAGAGAAATGGCACTATTTTATTAAAAAGACTTTGTAAATTTTTCCATTTGATTACTGAGTATTGGAAGTTGTGATATGAAAGATGAAGCTGTTTCCAGTCTGTATTGAATACTTTTCCTTTATGAGTATTTTCTCTTTAGTTAAAACATGTAAAGAACCAAAAACATATTTCTAAGGGTATTACATCACTAAACATAAGATATAGTGTGAGAACTCCTTTTGTCCACATGAATCTTGAGATAAGGCAAGCAAGTAATGATGAAATATCTTGTTTCAAGGCTAGCAGTCTGGGGGAGAGGCACCAGTGAAAAACTGGCTACACTCAACCACATCAAAGATCAGAGATGAACCTTAATGAAAAGTTTGCATCCGATTTCTTTAGATGCCACAGGTGACATTTGTTATGGGTTAGATCTAGAATGTCTTCCAAAACTCATATGCTCACAGGCTGGGCTTTTGGAAGGTGATTGGCTTACAGGTGTCCATTTTCATCAGTGGATTCATCCACTAATGAGTTCAGTAGCAGAGTGTGCTGGAAGAGGTGGGGCCTGGTTAGAGGCAGTTCCCTGGGCACATGACCTGGGAGGGTATATCTTCCTCTCTGGCTCTTCCCTTGGCTCTCTCTACTTCCTGGCTGCTGTGATGAGAGCTGTTTTCCTCCACTCTGCCCTTCCGCCATGCAGTTTCTGTCTTGGAGCCAGTTTATAGTGGACTATAATGTGTAATCTCTTCTCCTTTAAGTTGTGGTTTGGGTATTGTGTCTTGGCAATGAAGAAAGTGACTAGGACAAGATTACATTTCTGCCTTTATTTAATGATCTCAATCTTGAATCTACTGTTTATTCCATCTCTCCCTGAATTACAAAAAAGATGAGCAGTGATATAGGAAGAGCCAATAGCAGCATTCATTGAGAACTCAGCTATAGAAGAGGAGACCTGTGGCCAGGAGTACAGGAATGTGGAGCCAATGATTGGAACTTTCTCAACTTTGCACTTTTTGCCTATAAACTCAATAATTTAATAAATAGGTTTTAAAAATACCTGCTATTACTGCATATTTCATAGAGTGAAATCACATGTATAGGCTTGGGAAAACTTTAATGGACTGTAATCTTTGAAATTTATCAAACTAAGTCATTTTGCATCACTTCTTTAAAATGGGAGTTCCCAAGATGTCAGTAATTAAAAATGAATTTCATATTATATTGAAAAGTGGACAATAAAAAGGAGATAAGTCAGATACATAGGACTCAAATGGTAGAAGTTCTTAATGATAAAAGTCTGTCAGAAAGCCGGGTATGGTGGCACACCCCTGTAATCCCAGCACTCAGAAGGTTGAGGCAAGAGGATCACAGTGTGTCTGAGGCCAGCCTGGGCTACATAGTGAGACACTGTCTCAAAACGAGAGAGTTTCTAAAGTTAAAAGTCTACAATGAGAAGCCTTGGACTTAAACTGTTTTATATTTGTGACAAGTTCAGAAAAAGCATTTCATGTTGCCTAGAATTGATGACAAGCTCCAAAGCTGAAACTATAGTACACTGATTATCTGGTGCTATAAAAAGACCCGCCAACAACTAGGGCCAGTGCTTATTAAGAAGTTGGGACACTAGTATGTTGCTGTACTGCCTTCTACTAATCTCCATAATCAAAAGGCTGAGGGTAGTATAGAGTAGTCTGCATTCCTAACACTTTTCAGGGCCATAATGTGAGAACTGAGAAATTTCCAGAACAGAGGATCCTGGTTGTCTTGTCGGTGTCTCCCCAGTACCATGAGCTGCCAATTGAGCAGGCTTTAGCTATGGGGTTGACTGGTCAATAAGAGGTAAGAGAAATGTAAACCAATGTCAAATTTGTGAAGTAAGAGCCAGAGTCTACCTTAGGGAACTATTCTTTGAGGACTTCCTACAACAACCTCTCCAAGGACATATATATTTGTCCCATATTAAGGCCAGGTGAGGCCTTGGAGATTCTGTTTCTCCTATTATTCCCTATGGTCTCCATCCCATCTATGTGGGAGGAGCCTCAAATCTGTCCCTCTTCCTGGCACTCTTACCTTTTCTACCATAACCTAAATGCCTGTCTCAATACAATATGCATTAGAACTTTAAATGGCTTGAAATAGAACTTTCCTAATTCTTTACAACATTTCTCTCAAATCTAGGGTCAAACCTATACTAGGAAAAGGAGAGTGGATGAGAGTTTTAGAAAAGATTGAGTCAAGTATCTGATAACTGAACATGAGTAAAAGAAACATAGATTTTGACTGGTATAATAGTATTACTAATGCTTACCTAGTGCTTAATACGTACTACACACTGTTTTAATTGGTCTGCACAACAGTCCTTTGAAATAAGTACACTTTTCACTCTCCATTTTATACATGTGGAATGGCACACAAATGATTAAGTAATTTTCCTGAGGTCACAACTAGCAGGTAATGCAATCAGGTAGTTCTGCTCCTTACAACTAGCACCATATTCTTCAAAGTCTAGCAATTAAGACACAATTAAAATGAGATCCAAAAATGTGGTTTAAAAAAGGTTTGGAAAAACTGCCATTTCATATTACTATCACATTGACTTCAGCTGCACAGTAAACTGGTTAGATAGCCTCATGAGATGCATAATAAATATTTATTGAAATGAGTTAATTCTGAAGGGACATCTATCCAATATGTCATTTTTAGATGCTTTGGTATTTCTAGATAGTATAGCATATCATTAACCTTATCCTTGTATTGCACTACTTGAAAGTGGTATAAAGAAAATGTAAACACAGATATAGTTGATCTTTAACTCACTGCGATATAATTTTCTAAACTGAAGTCATTTTACCTAATTTTCTATTGATAAACCCATATTCATTATGAATTGAAACGTGGCTGCTTGACCTGGAAAGAAATGGTCCAATTTTTAAGTATGAAAATATTTTTAAATGATACTATTTCTAACATGTCCTATATTTAAAATTAGTTACAATGACTTCATTTGCAGCACTTTTATATAAAAGGGCAGGCATCCCAAAAGGTCTGAGCACTAATTTGTGAATTTTTGTCTAAGCCCTAGTGGCTCAGTAACAGTAAGGATCACAGAGAAGAAGAGTCTTCAGAAAGTTCCCATCCGTTCCCTTCATCCCTGCGGGTAATCTCTCTGTTGAATGCATCTAGAATGAGTGAAGTTTTAATTGCTTGATCTTTCTTTTAATAACTATATCTAAGCCTCAATTTGTGGGTTGTAAGTTAGTCTCCTTATCGTTGATGCTTTTCTAAAAATAAATACATATAACACCTAAGGCTACTCCATCTCAACTTGTTTCCCCTCTTATTAACTGAAGAACTCGCACATGCTTTCGCCTTGCTCTTGTTTCAAATGTGTTCTGAAAGGGTTTTCCTCTCTCCTCGGTGACCTACTCTAATTGGAACTCATTTCGTGTCTCGGCCTTTCTGACCGCCGCACAGGCCTCTGCTGTTCCCTGACTCTCATCCTCGCCTATCTACCCTTGTTCTATTCAGCAGATAATTGCCTTTTGCATTTCAGATCTTAAAAAACAGACTATACTTTGCAGATGGTGGACTCCTATGGTTCCTTATCTTTCTTTTCATCAGTATAGTTATCGCTATGCTTTACTTTCAATACCGGCTTTTTTTTTTTTTGAACATTTTAAGGTAATTCCCAGAACTCTCTCACACCACGTTTCCTCTGAGAGGAAGTGTCCCCCAGAGAGCCCCTCAAATATGCTAAGCTCAGACATGTGTCTGTTTTATCCCTCTCTGAATTCTACTTCTTTGCTCCTTCTCTTTCTTTAGCATTTTGCCATTCCCCAACCACTAATGACTGATAAGGTAACTTGGTACTATAATTACTTTTTGCCGGGGACTGAATTATTGGTGTGTATGTGTAGCCTTTCCTGTCTTCGACCACTGCTATAACTTGAAACAAACATTATTCCCATTGTGATGAGCCTAAGAAAATAAACCTAGAGCTACATAGCCCAGAACGTTCTTTTCCCAGTGGCTGCATTTCCTACAGTCCAGTTATTTAACATATAAATGTCCTTTTATAAGAGTCTCTTTCCTTTACACTAGTTTGGCTAATCATTTTATTTTTATTTACATATTTATAAGGAGGATTAGGCACACATAGCATTTTCAGAGCAATAAAGAAAAACAAAATCAAAACCTGGTCTTTTCCCCAAGAGTTTACAATCTATTTTCATATTTCTAGTATTTTTCAGAACTGCCCTAAATGAGTCCTTCAGGAGAAAGCTTGAATACACAATAGTAATTGCTATATCTGCAGAACCCAGACAACTCAGAAATAAATCTATTTTATCCCAGACACAGCTATCAGGGTTGTGAATATGTAAATAGGTTCCGGCCTTTCACACCTGAATGAATGGATTATGGCTTGCAGAAAACTGCTTGGTTTGAAAGATTTAATTAAGACAGGAATGAAAGAGTTTTCTTGGGACAAACAGGATTACAGCATTTCATAGATAATATGAAAAAACTTATGAACATGTCATGTCACCAAATTTAGCCTTCACTGTTTGGATTTACTTCCTGTATATCTAAAAGACTTGTGAATATGGCAATAAGTTAAAATCATGATAGTGCTGAAATTCTTTGCAGTAGGAAATGGTAGCACCGGAATCAGGCATCTTTTTACCAAACAGTTGGGAGGCCTGAGATTATATCCCCAGTCTTGTTTACCAGAAATTTCACTGAGGTGTCTGAGAGCTGCAAACATCTTCAAAGATAACTGCTTAAAAACATGCATTAAAGCTAAGAGAAACAAAAATTGCAAGCTCCCTGAAGGCAGACAACGTTTCAGGTTTCCACAGAGACTAAGTTTTGGTCGCTATTTGAGGCCTGTCACTGTATCCTGTAGCCTGCACTACTTGCCTACCTTATATGTTGCCAGCCCCCCTTGTAATTCCCTGGCATGAAACTCTGCTGACCCTGGGTGCTGCAATTACACCTCTGTCTTTTACCTCAAGACTGAATTCTTTGATGGTGTCTTTGATCCCTGTATCCTCAGGGCGTTGCACAGAGCCTGACACAAAATAGGTTTTTCAATAAATGCTGGTTGATTGAATAAGTGAATTGAGGGATAGATAGATGGAATTAATTGAACTGAACTAATCATAATTGGTAATTTTATGTTCTAAGCTTAATCACCGTTCGCTTTCATTCTCTCAGGAAATCCATTCCTGTTCCTCCCTTCTTTTCTCCCTAAGTACATAAGCATCAATTGGATGATTTTTAAAGGGTGCAGCACTGATTAGAAATTGTATCTTTGCTCCCAAAATAGAAGATTAAAAAGTCTCTGTGTGTCCACATCACCATGTATTTTACTGAACACTGAGTCACTGCCACACTACTCAAAATTAAAAATCAATAGATAGGTAACGTTATTTTACATAGCCTTACTGCTTCATATGAACATGTCTTCTTTCTAAAGAAAATCAACTTCAAAGTCACTCTGGAAAAACCTAAAAGTATTCAGAGGCAAAAAAGGAATCAATCAATTCCATTTTGCATTTAGAGAATGTTATTTCTGTTTGTATTAAAAGTGTTTATTAATAGCATTTTTCAATGTCTCCCTACCAAGTATTGTGCAAGGTGTATGAGATGGGAGAAGAATAAATGGAGAGTTAAGATCCAACCTCATGGATCTAACAAATCCAGTGATTCTACATGGCTACATGAGGTTCCCCTGGCTCCTCCTACTGTTGCAGCAGAGCAGTAGCTATACTTCTCTTTGCACTTGCTGGCCTGCTGCCATGCGAGGCCCATTTTCCCTAGTCCCACGCTGTTAGTGTATGTTACCGCCTTGAGTCTACTACTTTTTGTCCCACACTAACTCTGGCATAAAAAAGAAACTTAAGCGTTCATTCAATAAATAAGTATTGAGTAAGTACTGAGGTAAGATGCAGAGTGCTAGGAGCATAAGGCAGTTTCTCATCAGTCTTTTAGTGTCTTCTTATCAAGCTACAAGATGTGAAGCAAGAGGATCAGAAAACAGGGGCTTGTCAGGAAGAACGCAAGTGAAGTCAGAAACCAGATTAAACTGTTTAAAACAATTAAATCAGAATACTTTGTTATAAGGAAAAGCATTCACGTGTTGCCTTTCCTTAAAAGAATAAGTACAATAAAATCACAAATTATGCTAAAAGAGATGTATGTTAAAAGAAAGACATCCTTTCCACTTTTCTCCCTTAGGACATACATGTAAGTTTTCTTGTCCAAAAGCAACAATATTGTGAAAACCGCAAGTCAGTTTTGCTTGCAAAATTCTAATTTGCAAATGGAAGCAAGCATAGTAATATCAAGGTGCTAGTCTTCTAGAAAACTGAATCACAATTCAATTTAAAACACACACACACACACATATATATATATAGACACACATATACAAATACACATTTTTCTTGCCAACTATAACTCTTCTCCTTAAACATAGGGTACACTATCTTTTTGGCAATTAAAAAATAAAACTTACAAATATGATCTTGGTATTTTGCAAAGGCAATTCACCAAAAGTTTTGAAGAAATAAAGCATAGATCTGTGCTAAAGTGTCAGGTTTTAACCAAAGGACCAGTTGCCAAAACAAGGAAATTTATCTCACTTTAAACCATAGATTATTATAGATTCATTCTCACCAAATGACATGAAATGTGATCTATAACTCTCCTGAGAATCCTGTGGGAAATTCAACTGAAATGAAATCAGTTAGTGGCTTTCTTTTACTAAATTTCTAAAACCTCAAAAAAGGTCAGATGGAGTCCCTAACTTTAAACAAAGAGTAGGTGGTATGAAAAAAAGCTTCATTTGAAATTTCCAAAGTATTAGAAAAGAGGACTCTCAACTCAGTGAGGACAGGGCAATTTTCCCCATAATGTTCTGGCTGGAATTTTGCCCAAGTCACCAGTCCTTGGAATTGCTAACAACCAGTGAAAGCAGAAAATAATCATTTCTTTAATTGCTAAATTTTTGGCACCATAGGTAACCTGGTCAACAAAAGACTAAGAAGGAAATCTTTCTGAAATTACTTCATTTATAATATTTAGTGATGGTAAAATACTATCATGTTGTTGCAGAACTGTAGGATTATATCTAATATTTCTCTTTCTAGGTGTGAGTTAACAATTTAAGTACACTTTTCTAATTCTCAGGTTGCAAAACACTGGTAGAGGACAGTTCTTTGGGTCAATTAAACAAGTGAGAACTCTGAGACATGCCTATGCTAACTGAGAGAAGTCATCAAGACAACCAACATAAATAAATAACATTTTAGAAGTCCACGGAAGGTTTGGGTGAGAGAAGTTACTTCCAGCTATGATAATCACATAAAACTTTAATACAAGGATAAAATCTGGGTTTGACCCTGAAAGACTACACAGAAATGTAAGAAATGGAAGGTTGGAGGAGGTGTTATAGGCAAAAGTTACTATAAGGCCCTTATGTGTTTATGAAACAGGATAAAATATCTTCACTGTTTTTATCTCTTTGGCTCTCTTTTTCCAAATCTTAAGAATAGTCTTGCCCAACTAGAAGATGTTAACTTAATAAAAAAAGAAAAAAAAGTGAAAAGAAGAAAAAGGAAAGGGGGAGTAAATTTCAGGAGTGCTAGGAGTGGAGCAGCACTGTCCTAAGAGACCTGCCACAGGGGACAGGCAGTGTGACTGCAGTGTCAGAGACTCTGTTTCAAGCACAAGTCCTGTGAGGGAGGGTTTATCTTTGTTCTCCGTGCATGCAGGATGCAGAGTTCTGGGAAGTGAGCGAACCTGTTAAGGTGATGCAGCTGATAAGCACAGGACTCCAGCACTAGTTGATCTGGTTTTAATCCCTTCATTTTTCCAACACCAAATGCCTTCCACGTGCATGGGCAGAACCTGTGTGGTGTGTGCTGTGCCTGCAGTTCGAAGAGAGGTGGGGGCTACATTTGACTGAGGTGTGAGTAGCTGAGTGCCAGAACATCTCAGCAGGAGTGAGAGAAGGGAGTATTTCCAGGTGCGATTGAAGTAAATGATTATTCTTCAGGAGCTTGGGAAAAGAAGAGAATAAGATGGTCAGCATTTACCCCATGGAAATGGTGTTCAAAATGATGTTTATTTAAGTGAAACAAGGAAGGAACAAAAGGAAGATTCCTGTAATCTTAACGGCATGTAAATCTTCTGGATTCATAGTTTAAAGGCAGGAATAAATGCCCTTTGATATGCCATCTGAGGCTAGACTATTGTTGATTCTCAGGTGTAGATTGCCTCTGAATGCCTGGGCACCCTATGCTGCCTGTAGATCTCTCAAGACAATCGATCTGGAGCTTGCTCTTCCAATTAACAATGGGAGAACATACCTGTTTAATGTTGAGGCTGGAAGTAAGATGCATTAGTGCCTCAATGAAGTCTTCTATTTTCTCTCATGCAGTCAGGAGTATCAAGAAAAAATGTGGAGGTGGAAGAAGGAACGTAGAAAAGATGAGGCTCAAGAGAGCTCTTATTACAACTATCTGAATCACTTTGCAAAAGGTATAAATAAAGTATATAAAGATGCCTGAAAATTTTTTGATAATATTTATAAGGAACTAAGTAACATATCTCTTATGAATCAGGAGAGTAGCCTTTGCCATAAAATTGGCTTATTTCCATATCAAATTATTATCTCGCTAATAATAGTAAGAAAAGAAAATACTGGAACATGTTTGGTTGTATTTATTTTTTCTGTCATTACCTGTCATCTGAAGTTCATCTCTGGTGACTAAATTATTTAACTCTGCTTTTGGCAAAGGCTTGATGTACCTTTTATTTAAACTGAGAATTCAATGCTTAAAAAGAGACCTAAGCAAAACATTTTACAGACTATTCCTGTGAGAGCTTAGAATTAAATTGTTAAATGTTCTACTATAATGAAATTTTGTGTAATCAGCAGGGAAGTAGCTGTTGGCCATTTATCAGTTTTTCTAGCTGCATTTTTTATGCATGGAAAGCATAATTAGAAGCCTCCACCGGTAGAATGGCTTATATAATAATGGCACATTTTATCAGAATGGTGCTCTTTAAGTTAGAAATTTTAGAGCATTTTACAGTGATAGTCTATTAACAATAATAGCTATCATATCTTTGTATATTTTAATATGAACTGTCTACAGAAGAGAGAAGGCACTTACTGAATTAACTCGACTTACCTAGACATTGGACTCATGATCTCAATTACTTCTAAATATGTGAAAACAGCTCAACAATTAGATTTGATGTTTTACAGGGTTTACAGAGATGGGGAATTGTATACTGGATAAAATATCAGGAATAATTAAACTGACTTTATATTTTCAAAGTGTTTCTCAATTTTACCAAGATATTTATGTATAGTCCATCTTTTAAGCCTTACAAAAGCTCTCTCTCTCAGTTTTAGAGATATAACTCTGAGTAAGAAAACAAATGCTTTGTGTGACTTTTCCTAACTGGTAATTGAGGCTAGGGACAGTTCTTATGCACAGGTGCACATTAGGAATGCCCCATGGAATTTCTGGGTGATGGAAAAGTTTTAGTCTTGAGTCATAGTTTCCTCATATGTAAAATTAGACAATAGTACTAGGTAACTAATTCACCTTAAACTCTACAAAATTATCTAAATTCCATAAGGGGGAAGCCTAAATTGCAACTTAAGCAAAATCTGTGCTTTGTGGGGAACAAGCATTATGACATATTATAAAAGGTCTTATCATTTCATAGAATGCTGATATTCCCTGAAAATAGATTGCTGAGGCTTCCTCCCTCTCCTTGCACTTCCTCTGCTCCTCCTTCCTTTCCAACTATTCTTGTTAGGATTTATTGCCTCCCTCTGACAGTGTTTTGGGGTAATATATTTGTAAATTATCATAGAATTATGTAAACTGGATCATAATCTATGGCGGTTTACAAAAATAATTCAGTGAACTGTATAATAAAATGATAAAAAGTACAACAAAATATTGAGATTCATTCTACTAAGAAAAAGTCAACCAAGTTTGGAAAAAATAAGTACAGTCTTTGGGCATTCCAGGCATTCCAGGCCTACAAAAGAATTACTTAGGAAAATGAGCACAGTTTATCTCAGTGCTGATGAAGAATCTGGATCCAGTGAAATTACATACTAAATTGTAGATTTCTGTCTAGTAGAAATGCAAAATTTTCTATCCAATAGGAAAGATATAGGTCACAGTCAATTGTCCTTTTGCACATTCTTCAGCTTTTTAGCAATTTTATCTTGATATTTTTTATTCAATTGCTTATAAATACCTGAACTCCAATCACTTAACTTGTCTTAAAATCTTGTTGAAAATATATGGGTGCAGATTCAATCAGAGATTACATCTTACTCCAGAAAGAATGGCTACTATCAAGAAATCAAATAGTAACAAACAGTGGCAAGGTTGTGTGTGGAGGGGACTTCTAGATTGTTGCTGGGACCATACAACCACTGTAAAAATCAGTATTGATAATAATAAAAAAATAAAACTTCAATTTCCTGCTATTCCTCTTCAAGGTTTCTTCTCCAAAGAGCTAAAGGCATGATATTATAGTGGTACATGCACATCCTTGTAGATAGCAGCACAACTCATAATAGCTAATTCTTGGAAGCAGTCTATATGTCCATCAACAGATGAGTGGATAAAGAAAATGTGGTATTTACACACAATGGAATACTATTCTGTAATAAAGAATGACAAACTTGAGTCATTTGTAGGAATATGGATGCACCTTGAGACCATAATGTTCAATGAAATAAATCAGACATACAAGTTAAATATCGCATGGTGTTTCTTATATGATATACCCAAAATATAAATAATTTATAGATGAAAATAAAAGACAGATAATAGAGAGTAGGGAGATAGATATTTTTCAAGTGGGAAGGGATGAAGAGATGATGGGAGAGGAAAGGGAAGGGAGGGAAAGGGGATAAAAAAGAATCAAGATGTGTTACGTATATGTACCAACACCCACAAGGAATGTAATCATTATGTAATGCAAACATGCATTAATAAAAAATAAAACTGAAAAATCCTATTTAATTCCCCCTTGATTAATATGTTGAATAACATCTTTGATACATGTTCATCTTATTTTTATATGGTGTGCTAGGGTTTCCAGAGAATGATGACTAATGGAATATATACAAGCATATATGAAAGGAGATGTATTATGACAGTTGGTTCAGGAGATTATGGAACCTGAGTAGCCTCACCATATGGCATCTATAAGCTGGAGAATTATGAAGCCAGTGGTTTAATGCAGACGAACTTCACGGCCTGAAACTGGAAGAGTGGAAAGTAGGAGATGCTTGGTGCTGGTGTAAGTCTCAGAGTCGGAATGTCTGAAAACCAGAGGCTTTGAAATACAAAGGCAAGAGAAAATGGATATGCCAGTTTTAGAAGAGGGAGAGAGAACAGGAGAGAGGGAGAGGGGGTGAGAGGGGGAGAGGGGAAGGGGGGAAGGGAGAAAGGGAGAGAGAGAGAGAGAGAGATATCAAAGATTGGATGACTAATGTCTGCCTATATTGCTACATTGGTGACAACAGATCTTCTGAAATCTCCTGAGTTGTCTACTAATTCAAATGCTATTTTCCCCCCAGAAATACTCTTACACACACATAGGCATATTATTTTCCAGTTATGTGGCATCCTTTGACCCAGTCAAGTTGAAATATAAACCATCACATATGGAAATCATATTTTTAAATTTTTAAAATTATACTTTGATAATCCTAAGTAATAAGGGTAAGTGTTGTTTTATACAACCTTGGTTTCAAAGTGTGAATAGAATGTCATACTGTGAACTGTTTCTTATTGTGGATCTTGTTCAAAAGATTTTGAGAGTCACCAAGTGAGAAAATTCATCCAGTGATCTTTTAAACAGACTATTTCTCCAATTCAAATGAACTTGCTTTATTGCTTGTTTTTTCATTTTCAAGTTTAAGCTTCAAAGAACCAGTTATTTTTCATGTTTCTTTAAGAATTACCTTGAAGAAGTGCAAGTACTACCAGTAACTTTTAAACTAACCAAGGTGTCAGAGGATTGATAGCAAATCTCTTCACAGGGCAGAGAGTCCCCTGGGGTGTGAATTGGTGGTTCGGCCTGCAGCAGCAGCCTGTCAAGGGCTGAGAGGAAGCTCTGCTTCATGGCCAGATGATTTGCAGGAAGAGATGTAGAAAATGTCAGAAGAAGGGTAAAAACACAGATATTGCAAGCCCAAAATAAATACAATGGTGGCATGAGGCATTTATTGACTTAACACTAAGTATTATAGGCCATTTTATAGTAACGGTAAGATAACTACATGGGAATTCAGTTCATTAACAACTGGAATCCCAGTAATAAGAACAATGAAATCAGGGTAAAACCAGGTTATATTAAAGCCACAGCCGGAGACCTGGCCCAGAATTTTCCCATTCAGTCTTGGTTTCCATCTGCCTGTTGGCATCATTTTAATGTTGGCTTCTATGTGAAGCCTTCATTGTGGCTTTATTGGGAACACAATTTCTCTATGAAAACAAAGGGATCCAAAAGGTTGGTGACGTTTTGATTGGAAACTGTGTGGCCTTTTCAGTGAAAATTCATTTTGAGAATTTGCAATGATAGAAAGTACATTGTTCTCTTAAAGAAGAAAAACAATAACGTAGTGAATTATGACTGGTAATATGGTAGGTGCTTTAGAATTTCATTTGGTTTAAGTACAAAACACCATTGTTTAGTATTTAAATGACAGGTCAGCTGAAATCTTCAGTTATTGTTTAAGAAAACACCCTCATTCACATTTTTCATACAGTAGCACCAATGCCTATACCTGCAACAGGGCAGATTCCAAATCTGACAATTTGGCAGTGGGGTAACAGGCCTAATATTATTTATAAAATTCTTGGTGGTATGGATTGTTCATGTTATCTGAAAGCAATAAATGCCATAATTACTGAGGAAGAAAGCTTGATTTATTAGATAAAAACCAGTCTTATAAAGGACCCATGTATTACTGTCAGTAGATAATAGAGGAGATAGTATTTAACCACATCTGTGTTCCTGCCTTTATTTTGCCATTAACTAGTTAGGGTTGGTCACCCTTATTATTTCAGTTTTTTTCAATTCAGACAAATAGTACTAAATTCCTATGAGGCAAAAAATAATGAAAAACAGTGAGGTAATGTGGCATGTTTTACAGCTTATAATGTACTGAAAATTATGCGATATTTTAACACACTATTTTGAAAATCACTGTTTCTCAGTATTCATTATGTTTTAATTAATTTTATTATTTATAATATTTACTTTTAAGATTATAATGGATATCCATGGAACAATTACTAGTATGATAATGATGCATAAAAGTTTAGCAAAATGCTGGATATCAAGATTCATTAAAAATTGCATAGTTATTGAAGAGTTAAAAGACTCAAGGGCAGATTTGACAAAATGTGCATGAAATCAAGTCAAAATGCTCTCTCCATGTTTCCCCAACGTTAAATATTCTTAAAGAAACAAGCCAATAAAGCTAGATGGAAAATGGAGTTTCTCTCAAAAACTGGGAGTTTTTGTAGTTTTCAAGTCAGAAAACATGAAATTGTATGAGATCGCTGAAGAACATTTGAAAGTACAGGATTTAACATAATATCTTTCATTATTAAAAATGAAAATTACACATTATATCCAATTTATTGCCTAATGGCTTGGAGAAGAGACATGGACAGTTAACCCTCTGACAAGCCACTCCTTAACTATGGAAACAACCAATATAACAGAAGTAATGTACTCAGGTGGGAAGCAATGGCTTGGAACTTTATAACCTACAGAAACAACCAATTTTCTACTTCTATGAAGACAGAGATTCCATTAGGTCAGCAAAGCATGACTTCTACAGATGCCCCACAATTATGCTGTGATCAGATGGGAACTGTCACATATTGATTTATGTACAGTAGAATGCTTTAATGTAGAAACAGGGATATTTCATACTTTCTGGATAATATGGAATTCGGCAGAGTGGCTTAGTTTCTGGTTCCTAGCTCTGCCATGGATTAATCCTAGTTTCTACCATAGGGAATAACCTTACACTACAGAATTTTAAAATGACTAACACTGACCTGCAATGACATTTCAAAACCCAAGAAAACATATACATTAATATATTTGCAGATAATAGTTTGATCTAAGTGGGTTTAGAGTACAAGAAGGAAAAAAAGGATTTGTAAAAATTCTACATGAAATTAATGTTGCAAATATTCTTATGAAAATAGCAGCGCTTAGAAGAACAATTTTTTTCAGCTGCAGATGCAACCTTTTGAAAATGAGTAATTAATATACTAATAACAACCAAGTTTTAATTGTTTCTTAGAGCAGAACAGACAGATCCTCTTTCAGAATAAAATAATTTTTGCATAAATGTTCTTTATACAGATAAGAAGAAAAACCACATTTCTATACAGGTGTCCCTTAATAATTAAAATTACTTATATAATTCCTTAAGGATGACTACAGAAATGTCTCAGAACAAAGAGTTCTATTAAGTGGGTACTATTTCTTTAGTTATTTTATGTAGGTCAAAAATAAAAATTCTAGGCCAGGGATTTAGCTCAGTGGTTCTGCCACCTGCCTGGCAAGCACAAGGTCCTGAGTTCAATCCCTGGTACCTAAAATAAATAAATAAATAAATAAATAAATAAAATAAAAATAAAAATTCTAAAAATTGGCCCAGACTTTCTCATGATCACTTGGCTTATAACTCCTGGAACCAACCACTCAAAAATTTCATTCAGAAGTGAATAAACTTACATTTAGAAAGATTTTTGCTTATATTAACCTGAATTACTGAAGTTGCACTATATTTGATGTGTGTGGCACTTCATGGATATACAAGTAACACACAAATTTGCTTATTTTCAGATATTCTTTACTCTACCTCAACAGCAGAATATGCCTTTTATGGGAGAAATACTTTTATGGGAGAAAGTACTACACCAAACTTGATTATTAACCCCAGTGAGGCAAAAAGTTCCTACAATTATACAAGGATGTGTCAATGGACAGATGTGGCCAAAAGGGAACCTTAATTTAATGACAATTCTTTTTTTCCAGTTTATTCATCTCTGAAGGAGGACAAAGGTCTTTCTTACTTCATTGTTCTCCTTCTACAATAACCAGAAAGGATATCAATTATTCTTGCCAGACAGGCTGTCACTGCCCCTGGTAAGTAAGACATTTTCAGAAGGTTTCATCTGAAAGGAAGTAAAATATATGTCACTTTCCTAATCAGCTGTCAGGCATCTTTTATTCTAACATGTTTTCAGAGAAGAAGATAGAATTGCCATTTTAGAAAAGTGATAGAAACTTTGAGTGTTTTCTGAGAAAATTATTTAACCAAAGATGGTCTTCAAATGTGGTAATTTTACCGGAGCATTTTTGCTCTCTCATGACAGAACGAAAGGAAATGAAAAGACTTAGAGAGTGTCTAATTTTACTCGAAGATGTGATAAAAGTGGTAAGTGGTAAGTGGTAAATAATTAAGCATCTGTGATTTGGTGACTAAGTAAGAGAGAAAAACATATAGATTAAAACACACAGTTCATTCAGTGTTTCTTTTCCAGCTCCCAGTTCTGGGCTTTATAATTTTACGTTTATGCATAAAATGAAAATATTTTTCTAAAACAATACTGAGGCTTAGAGACCGCTCAAAAAGTAAAATAAACACAAAAACTCAATGAAATGCTTCTTTGGATCACTCTTGTTAACAGAAACTAAAATGAGAGTGACTAGAAAAATATTGTTAACAAATAGTTTGGGGTACCTACTCTATTTGGTGTTTCATCAAGTATTTAAACAAAAATCCCCAAATTTTAGACCATTCTTGTCATCACAAAAACAAGAACTAAATGTAAAGACAAGAAGAAAAAAGTTTAGTATGAAATTATAAGAAAATTTGTCATAATGTGCTTCCCTTCTGTCCTTAAAAAATAAAACTCAAAGTTTATTATAATGTTAGTTTCTTTCTACTGTCCTGTAATTTAAATTATTTCAATAGGAGACTAAGTTTTCTACTGACAGGTGATGTGATTATACTTGTGAAACGGCAAAATATTTGTTCTCTTTCTGATTTGAACTTTTGCATGGTAGTAAAGTGACTGATAAGCAGCTAAAATTCAAACCTCTCAGCAAACTAGGCTGAAGATAAATGCAATTATTTTAGTTTGACATATTTATTTCTAGAACTAGAAGTAATTTTTTCCTTTGCTATGGCAGGTTGGTTTTTCTGGATTTACCCAGTTTCATCATTGATTCTGTCCTATTCTTGCCAATCACATCTGTCAAGAAAACTCTTATAAGTGTCAAGCTTGGGTCATGAAGAAAATCTCAATACTAGTAAAAAATTAAAGTATATTTTAAAATGGAAAGAAGAAATCGTGAATATTCTGGGGTCATGTTTTCAACATTTTAAAAGGACATTCTATTCTTAGTGTAATCCAATAAGAAAAGGACAATGCTGAGAGACCTGATAACTAGGATAAATTTTTTTTAGGATAAAACAAACAAACAAAAACATCTCCCACCTGTCTCCAGTCTTCAAAGAGCTAATATTACATATATCCAGTCATATACATGAATCACCTAACATTCTGACTTCGTAACAGAGACTTAACAAAATATTAGAATAAAATACTTTGAGTAAACTCGCAGTGCTATTAATGAAAATTCTTTTCAAAAATAAAAATTTATCTTGATTGGTAACTAACCCAGTGTGGCTTGTTAACTACAAGAATTCAAATAAGAATTAAAGGGAGAGGGACTGATAGTGCTATTGCAGATTAAGAAGTTACATTGTTATTTTCAGGAAGCCAATGACAAGAGTTAATTGTCCAGTTTAGCATACTGGTCCACAGTGTAGCTCACAAGTGGGCCATAAATAGTCAGTGGTGTTATGATTCATGTTTCCAGTTATGTTAGGATGCTGACAGCTCAGGAGACATTAAATTGCATGGATCTTCCCTGAAGACAACAATGCCTTCTAATCTAGCCTACTAGATGAACACAAAAATAGTAAGCATCACTGAAAGTAACACCACAATAGATTATGCCACTGACCTTGCACATTTAAGGTGATCAAACACCTCCTTATTTTATTCAGCATGTTCAGTGGGAAGGCTAGTTTTGAATTTCATTAGCATTTTCAAAGCTTACACCAAGTAGCACTAATGGCAAATTGATGATTCTGTGTAATGGAGACTGCCTATAATTATATTTTAATCAGTAAATAACATTTAACAGCATTTTCTAAAGCAATAAAAGATCTTCAGTTGGGTGAGGAAGTCTTCACAGACAAGCTCACTGGAAGAGAGCACTTAGCAACAGCAAATCACATGCAGCCCTTCAATGAAGTTGTTAGATACACAACATCAGCAGCTGCAGCCACAGCGAGGGCTTGTTAAAAATCGATTCATTTGGGTGATCAAAGCTGAAAAATCGTTCCACAGCCTGCTTCATATCAATAGACAATTTTGTGCAGTACATCACACACACACATACACACACACACACAAATAAGGTTTAGTAGCAGTAAAAAGCAACAGAAATCTGGCTTCCAAAACAATATTTAAAATGGATTTCTGTCAGATGATAAAGAATGGGCTTAAGTAGAACATGGTGTCAAACAGAAAGGTTGAGCCTTTTAACGAAATAAAAACAATCAATGAAGCTTCTTTTCTAGTTTCAATATACAAAAAGAGAAAAGATGGGATATGACACAGACCTTGATGAAGCTTGTTTGTTGTAGTTTTAAAATATATAACAAAGAGTGCTTTGTTTCTTATCTATGGTTGTATGCATGTATTTAAGTATGAATATGTGGGGATGCGCATAAGCTCATACATTTATATTAATAAAGTAGCAACTCTAGGGCTGTTTTTTTTTATTAAAAAATGAAATACAGTTCAATTTGTTAGGGTGGCCTAGACATAGTCACACAATAAGCAAATTATTTTTTAATGCAATAATATATCAGGTATCCAAATCTGACATGTTAATTTTAAAAGGTAAAAATAGGTACCACATACATTTGTGTGAAAAAGATTCCCTAGTTATTACTGTAAAGGCTTCAACTAAAATGAAACCCCACATAGCTATTTCAATAAGAATTGAGCAATCAGTCATAATTACAGCTGAAATAAATGAATTGGAAAATAGCTGATTTAAAGAGGTCATACATAGTCTGAGTTTTAATTTGAAATTAATAGCAGCATGACTTGTGCCTGGTAACAATTCCTTATTAAGAATGAACAAGATCAGTGTCTGGGACCAAATGTTTTCTATCTAATGGCTTCATCCTCCAGATCACTGGTGAACATTTGAAGAGGGTAGCTGACATGGTTATGGTTCTCTGAGCCCAGTCTTACCCCAGGATAAGAGAAACTGCAGAAGTAAACAATGGCATGGTAAGAGGTGGAGAAATCCAAAGGTTGGTAACATTACTATGCCTTCTATAGTTACCTCTTCATTCCAGGATGTCCTACCTACAGACAGGCAGGCACCATTGTAGTCTCGCTATTGGCTAGGAATAAGTAGTTGTGACTTCTTTAGGAATACTTCAGGGGAGTCTGCCCTTTGGAAAACACATGTTCCTCTGGAAACATGGACACCTGGGCCCCCTACCCGCATATGGCATTATCTTTGCATTAAAGTGCATCCCTACATAAAATATGCATCATTCTGGAGCTGTTACAGATGGCACACACACATTGTTGATTCAGTGATCCTTATTTATTACCTTTCCGCAAATAGGAATGGATCCCAACTATAACAAACTCTGCCTTCTAGAGCTCCATAGCTAATATGCCTTTGATTATATAACCAAAGCACAATTCTTTGAATTATATGCTACATGTTAATCTTAGTTGAGATAAATCCTAGGAATCATTCTAATAAATATTTTTCAAACCCCTAATTGTGTTAAAAATAATTAGAATTCACATTATAAAATATTAACCAGATTTAACTCAGTGGTGCTGCCACCTGCCTCACAAGCACAAGGTCCAGAGTTCAATCCCTGGTACAAAAAATATATATTAACCAGAATATGTGTCATACAATTTTCCCTTTTAATTTGGAAACTCAGTTGTTTATATTATGTCTTCCAGTTAGCACTCACTGGGTGGTATTTATATTCTTTTGGCTTATATTCTTAAGTTTTTGATTTTATTTTAATGTCACAAGCAATAGATAAGAGAGCTCTTACCTATTGGTCTTCATAGCATCAGCACCCAGGGTAGAATTTATGCATGCCAGGCAGTCAAGAAACACTCATTGAATTCATGAATGATGTTACCTTCTCAACCAGATGTTCGTAGAACAAAATTGTCTGTAACTTGCTTTCCAGCATTTCATATTAACTCTCTCCTTCTCTTGATTCCCCAACAGTTGTCTAAGGGGTTTTCCTGATTCCCATTTCCTCTGGAAGACTTCAGTTACATTATCTGTCTTTCACTCCAATTTGTTGATAACTCATCCCTTTGAAACAAGGATTCTCATATAGCATAGCCGTACACCTATTCATTTCCTTTCATTCTTGAAATCGCTGGGAAGGTATAGTCATAATAATAAAAACAAACACACACACAAACATACATGCATGAGTATGGCAAAAGCGGTAATTCTGAATGGTAGATCTCATTACAAACCTGTAGATTCTTTTAAGCAAATGATGAAAATGTACAAGAAACATGGATGTCAAAATTTAGAGTGGTTGGGGATGGGGATTTAGCTCAGTGGTGCTGTGCTTGCCTCCCAAGTGCAAGGTCCTGAGTTTGATTCTTCATACCAAAAAAAAAAAAAAAATTGGAGTGGTCAAAGAAAGGGAAAGTGTCAGAAATAAGCTGAATTGCCTGATCAAACCTCAAAACAAGATTTGATATTTGCAGAGTGAGACAAAGTGGATGATGGAGGTGAGGTCTGAGGCTAAAAGCACGGTAAACCTTGAATAATGATATCGAAACCTTGAATACTGGAACCTTGGCAATAAAGTTATGGATCTCCTCTCTCACCCCATAGAAAGAAGAGCAAATAATTTTTTTAAAAAGATGTCCAATGGAAGGGTAGAAAATGGAATATTGTGTAAGATCTTGGAGACCATTTGGCACCTCCTTCTCACTTTTGTAGATGCCTTTCTTGGAAGTTAGCTAATTCACACATCACATTAGCATCTGTGCTGGCTCAGAAGTCCAGAGCTCTGACCTCCATGCTACCTTGTTTTACACTGCTTTTCTGGACTTCAGTGTCCAGGGCCCCCAGCCTCCAAGGCCTTATGTCTCCCTGAGCAATGATGAAGAGAACCCTGTTGACCATCACCTTACTACAGGAACAATTCATAAGGAATAAGAAAGAAGATATTTCCTGTTTATATGAAGAGCTTTTTAAATAGTTGAGATGAACAAAACATTCTCAAAAGGCCTTTCTAAAGCCTCTTACTTCTTAGGAAAAATACTGCACCTTACAGGTGTAAAGAATGTTTTTATATGCATACATCTGTCTTCTAGAAATTGACTGGCATGTCATATTGGAAAGTATACTGCACTGGTTATTGGGGACAATGTGGTAACTTCTTTGAGTTGCAGTTTCCTTAAATACACTTAGCAACATGCTACTGAAGTATTGAGGCTTAATAGTGAAAACCCACATAAATCATTTAAAGACATTTTTAATACATGGAGTGCTTCTAAAATGGTAGTTTCAGCTTCCAAATGGATGTGTACTACTTTATAGTTCTCTAAAGCTTATTAAGCAGTGAGCTTAGTTGGTAGATTAAGATTTAATTTATTAGATTTTTTCTTAAAAAGACCATAAATTTTTATCTCAATTTTATTAGCATGTGGTCTTAGATAGAACCCAAAAAAAAGGTAAATGTTAAAGATTCCATGTGCAACCTGCCCCCCTAACACATAGAAAAATTTCTCAAGAAATAAAGTGACATTTCATATTATGCAGCCAATAAGGGCTGAACTAGGACTTGAGACTAATTTTTAACACTCAAGTGTAGAGCTTTACATTGCCTCCATTAACTTACATTCTTACATTATTTACTATTGAAAAGAAAAAAGAAGAAAAGGAGGGTGGAGGGAGGGAGGGAGGGAAGGAAGGGAAGAAAAGAAGAGAAAGGAGCCTATACCATGTTTTTATTTCCAGTATAAAAATTATTTTTAAATAGAACTTAGAAGAAAAGAAACATTTCCAAGCATCTACCCAGTACTGAATGATTTGGAGAATAATTTTACTTTTGTAACTGGGAGTTGATTCTACTAGTAAAATTTATATTAGAGATATACCAATACATATTTCTTCCAAAAAAACTTGAGCGTTTTTTAGACCCATCTAAATCACGCCATTAAAATGATAATCAGAAGCACAATGTGATAACATGAAAAATGCAGATAGTATAATAGTGAGTAAGAAAACTACTAGATGGAATTTCATATTCTCTGTACTGCAACTTTGGGTACTAGCCTAAGAGTTTCTTGGATGCAGAAGCAAGTCTTCATCCTCAATTTGGAATGTTCGTGCTCAATTCAGGAAGCATATATTAAATTAAATAATGTTAAGTTAAAGAGAAAAAAAATCATGAGGCTAAACCCAGTAAAAGGTTGAACTAATATACAAGAATGATAGTGGCTGGTGCTGGGTTATCACAATAGGTTATGAATGAAATCTTTTACTTCGGCTTTTGTGAATTGGGAAATGAGAAGAGTTTCCTTAATGTTTTGCTTTCAGTTCAATGCACTGAAGGGTTAAATAGAATAAAGTATAATGCTATCAACTCCCTATTTCCTTATAAAGAATGGCAATTGTCCTTAACTTTCCAACTGTGGAAGGAAAAGTGTGAATGTTTCTCCTTTACTGATATGCTCTTCTTTCCTATCTTGCATTATTGTGCATCAGCTTTTACTTTTCTTTTTTTTCAAGAATCATGTGTCAATCAGGACAGGATAGAGTTATCTGAGGAAAAAGTTGTCCCATAGAAAATGGAATGAAGTGGTCAGTAAAATGGTCATATATGCAATAAGATTTCTTCACCATTTATTTTTAGAATATTTAAAAAACATTAAAATGTAAGAAAGCTTTTGTAGAACAAGAAAGAAAAATGTGAAAACAAAGCAGACTTCCAGCCTAGCTCAAAAAGACAAAAACCTTGTATTGCATGGAAACTTTCTTTTCATTTTTAAGAAAAAGTTATCCCAAACCTGGAAATAAAGCAAAAAGAGGAGAGTGGGCTTTTTTGTAAAGGCACCCAAAGAGGCCAGTACAATGTTTATTTAATTTACTGGGTGTTATGGTTTATATCTAGATGTCCCTCCATAGCCTCATGCACTCATAGCTGGGGGTTTTTGCAAGGTGATTGGATCATGGGGCATGATACTCATGAGTGGGTTAATCTACTGATGAGTTGATAGCCAAATGCGATGTTGGGAGGTGAAGCTGGGAGGAGGTGGGTCACTGGGGCCATACCCTGAAAGGGTCTATCTTCCTCCCTTCTTCTCCCTTGATTCCACTCTGCTACCTGCTGCCATACCTGCTGCTCTCTTGTCCCAGCAAGACAGTAACTAAGACACCAGAGTAAGGCTTTTCAACATGAGCACTAATGAGATTTAGGGTAGGATAATACTTTCTTTGAGGTGATAGGCAGAAAAAGATGTTTTGTGCAATGTTGGATATTTAGCAGCACTGTCAGACTATCCATTAGTATCAGTAGCTAGTGTCACCAAGAATAAAAGTAGGAAAGCTTTATTAAATATCCCCTGGGGGCAAAGCCACCTGGTTTCCCAAGTACTCCAACTCATAGGAGCTGTAACATTGTTTGGTTTACTATTTTCAATTGGAGAGTATTCAAAGTCTATTAAATTACTTTGCCAACTTGTAGATTTTGTATAGTAGAAATACAAGTGACTTCTCCATAATAGAAAAGATGTACTAAACAGTTATGATTTTATAACCTCACTGGACATTAATTGGCATTTTATCTAACTCAGCAAATTTATTTCATTACATCTTAACCAACTAACTATATAAACTCTGCTCGTCAAATTTTCTTTAAACTCCTTTACCATCCTGAAGCTTTTCATTAATGAGCTAAATAAACTGACATATCCTCACTTGATATTCATATGTCATATTTTTAAGATTTTTAAAACTATTTTTGACAGCATTTTCCCCTGTAAGAGAAAAATATATGTCACTCTTACCCTCTAATAAATTATTTCTGCAAGGCACAGTGCCTCTAACTGCTCTACCATCAACATCTTTAAACTTAATGAATTGTATGTTTATAGAAGGACAGAGAAACCCAAAATATAAAGAGCAAAGCAAAAGTTAGATAATAGAAATATGGAGATAGGTTGTTTACAAATGCAAAGAGAACCAAGGGATAAAGGAAGGGGGAGGAAGAAAAGGGGAAGAGTATTTAAAAAAAGAATTAAGATATGTTGTTATGTACCAAATACCCGCAAGGAATATAGTAACTATGTGCTGCAAACATGTACCAATAAAAATAAAAATTAAAAAATAAGATTACACAATAAAGAACAACAACTAGTTGTTCATTTGTGCTTCATTTCAGTAAAGAAAACAAATTAGAAAACTTACACAATTTCTATGCAATTGGAAATGTAAGTGCAACTCTTTAACCTTTACTACCAACCAACACAGATCAATACATTCATGAAGATATGCCTGTATGTTGGTGCAGAACCAAGAAATCTTCCTTAGATAGTCATAATAACTTAAGGAGGTCACGGAAAGCTTTTAGGTTCATCTATTGGACTTTGTAAATCCAATAATTTTAAAACTGAAATGGAAGAAAAAGATTCCTTTTATAGTAGTGTGGGACTATTGCACCAATATTTTCTCAACACTCACCAATAATCTTAAAAAAAAAAGAAAGAAAACAGGCCTCCTGATTTAGGCCAACAAGTATCTGGTTAGCTAGTTATCTTTTACTTGTGATAAATGATACTGGTTCTTCATTTTCCTTTTAACACATTTATATGTAAATTAAAAATTCATAAGTAATACTCTAGGTGGTAGAAATAATAAAATTTATGAATGCATTAAGTGAACAACTAAAGTTTTCAGACTATCTCTGATAAATGAAACATATTTAAAATAGAACTCAGTTTGTGATTGGCTGATCACAAACTATCATTTCAGTGAATTAAGAACAAACTCCTCCAGGAGATAGTCTTAAAGGGAAACTAGTAAGGAGACCCAAGAAATCTAGGGTCAAGATTGCTTAATCCAAATACTGTCCTTATTATTAGCTGGTTATAACATTTTGAAGGGTAAACCTACTGAACTATAATTTCATCATTTCTAAAACAGAATGTGACTTCTATGAGTCCTTTTGACTTTAAAGGGCAAAGACTGGCTGTTATGATCTTTGATCTATTTCTCTTCTGTATATTTTGTTTAAGAGAATTTAGCACTGATTTATTTTCAATTATTTCACAGCTTTTAATTTTGCAAGATTAAAATATTGCTGAGGATAGAAATCACCTCAAATTGAGCACCCAGAAGGAAGCTTCCCCGCAGCCATCCCAAGCTCCTAGGGCAGAGAAGCTGA
This sequence comes from Heterocephalus glaber, assembly GCF_000247695.1. The sequence continues at coordinate 46,577,068 of NW_004624730.1, read as the reverse complement.
GCCGGTCCCAGCACCTGGAAGGTAGCTCCCCCACCACCATCCCAAGCTCCTAGGGGCAGAGAAGCTGAGCCAGTCCCAGAACTTGGAAGGAAGCTCTCCCGCCGCCATGCCAAGCTCCTAGGGCAGAGAAGCTGAGCTGGTCCCAGAACTTGGAAGAAGCTCCCCTGCCACCATCCCAAGCTCCTAGGGCAGAGAAGCTGAGCCAGCCCCAGAACTCGGAAGGAAGCTCCCCTGCCGCCATCCCAAGCTC
>NW_004624730.1:46499994-46574523 GCF_000247695.1 Heterocephalus glaber | reverse complement strand
GAAGGGAGGGCAGGGGAAGGGGAAAAAAAAAGAACCAAGATACTCATGTAAAGGTACAGGATCCCAATGATGAATGTAACTGTATTTTATACCTAAAATGGACCAATAATGGGGAAAAAAAAAAAGAAATCACCTCAAATCTTTTTTGGTAATTAAAAAAAATAACTTATTCAATGTTGGCCAAATAGTAATCCTAAAATGCTGTGTGATCGTTGACCAACTTTATTAGCTTACAGTAGAAATCTGATGAGTGATATATGGTTTTATTTCACTATTTTGTGGATAATATGTAATGCTGCTATAGTTTGACTGTATCCCTCTAAAATTCTTATTTTGAAATCCTAGCCCTCAAGATGGAAGTACTAAGAGGTGGGGGTTTTTGGAAGGTGATTAGGTCATAGGAAAAAGCTTCAGGGATGTGATGCTCTAATAAAAGTGGTTCACTTTTGCCTGTCCCTTTCACAATGTAAGAACACAGTGAGAAGACACTATCACTAACCAGGAAACAAGCCTTCACCATGAATCGAATATGCTGTGATCTTTGTGTTGAACTTCCCAGCTTCTAGATCTGTGAGAAATAAATTTGTTGAAGCTATTCAGTTTGGGGCATTTTGTTATAGCCATCCAAAGGCATAGTGATGAACTAAAACTTCTCTAAAATACATAAACTTATGGTACTGGTTGAAACATATAAAATTCATAAAAGAATTGAAAAAGAATTTAGCAAACTTTTAACATAGAAAAATTGTTTAAATGATTAAAATACCCTATGACTCTGCTGTTCAATATAGTAGCCACTTATTGCATGCAGCTACATAAATTAAAATATTAGTTCCTCAATCAGATTACCCACAGTTTGAGTGTCCTGTGGCTAATGGCCACCAAATTAGCATACATTACAGGTCATTTCCAAGATCACAGAAAAATCAGCTAAATTGCATTTCTCTAGAATATTCAAGAAACATTCTTTAATGGAAATAACAGTTTAAATGCTTTTCAAAAGGTACCTGCATTTCTCCAACTCATTTTCCAACAAAAGAAAAAAAAATCTAGATAAAGAATTTAGGTATCAGAGCCCAACAAAATGGTGATGTCCTTTATTATTTTTACATATTTTAAATTTAACCTACCTTAAGTGGAACAAAGGAATACCATTTATAAATAAGAAAGGTACTACAAGTATGAAATTCAATTAAGGAAATGCAGAATAAATTTTCATTGGAAATGACTTTTGTATTTCTCCAAGTGAGCTTACCAAAATCTATGGCCAGGAGCTATGTAATATATACTTGGCAGAACTTATCTTTCCAGCTAAATCTTCAGTGCCAAGGACCTAAGCCTTCGGAATTCTGGTTGAGAAAATAAAAAGTAATTGTGAAATTGTTCCTCTGGCCGAAAGGTATCAACACATACCAATACCACTACATCCCAGCTTTCTCCAGCACGATTACAGTACAGAGAATAGGACAAAGGGACAACAACAAAAATAAATTACAGTTCAATAAACAGAATTTATAGATGAGTCATCATCAAAAATATCACACACGTGATAACATATTTAACAATATACATTTTATTTACCTCAGTTTCTTTGCTTCCTTTCATCTTTCCAGATGGATCATTTGAAATACCTCCAATCTCCTACACAGAAAAGTGAAATTCTGGAAGATTTTTAACTAAAGTTTTTTTTCTTTTTGGCCATATAGGCAAGCATATGTGAGTGGGGATGGGTATGGGGAGAATGCAGCTGGATACGGAATTGGTAGGTGCTCAAGCATAAAAGAGGAGCCGAGCAAAACCCATACTCTTGCCCCACATTTCTGTCCATCTCTGTTAACTACCAAGGAGTCAGTGCAAACTTTGGGCACACTAGCTGGTACAGACTGAGAAGTAAGGGAGGATGAGGCATGTCTCTAAGGAGGAAGAAGCTTCAGAACTTCAAAATGTTTTAACATCATTGCCAGAGGCATATAATCATTATCTGTTAACCTGGTTCAAATAATTTAGAAAGTATTAAAATTATTAAAGGTCGGATCTTATCTCTGTTTCTCATTTGCTTCTGTCTGTAATAAAGCAAAGCTGTCACGATGTTTTTGTTTTCTGGAAGAGCTGTGTGAACATAAGTGGTATCCCCTCAGAAACGCAGATATTCTCAAAGCCTCTGAAACCAAGTATGGGTCGCCTTCCTGCTCTGCACCAGGTCTCACCCACGCTTGATTTCATGGGCCATGAGAGCACAGCTGGCAAGTATGGCAGAAATCTGAAGTCAGCAGTGTCCAGAGAAGAAGGTACAAAAATAGAGCTAGTGAAGATGTAGTAAAAGCATTAGATAAATAACATCTTAAAAAAGAACTGGTAAAAATGACTCAGAGAAAGACATTGTTGGTGCAATTTTTCCATTCAGATTATCTGCACTGTTTTCCAAGATAATTTGTAGTGACAGGTAAACATTCAAGAACACTTTTGAAATTTAGTTTGCATATATTTCTTACTGCCCATTTTCTATCATTTGGAAAATTCAACCACATAGTCTCATCCAATGTATTTTACAACAATCGTTCTGGACATAAATGTATAACTTTCTCCATTATCAAATTGTATTTACACAGCATGCACTTCCATAGAATCCTTCTAATGTGAGTGTAGATTTTTATGACCTACAAAAACAAAAAGATGTAAGAATACAACCAAAGTTATACTGCTAATACATAAATTCACTGAATTCTTTCATGATACCTGAAATTTCTTCTGACAAAGTTAGTTTTAGAAAAGGTAGGGTTAAAAAAAAACACGCTATAGAACTGTAAGATATTTTAAATACTTGAATAATGCCTCTGAATTTGTGGTGTTAAAAATCTGTATCATAATCTTTCAATGTGAAAACAAAAGCTAAATAACAGACAAAAATGCCAAATAACATTACACTTCCAGATTTGCAAAGTCATATATAATTATCAAATAAAAATTAAATATTAATGCATAGCATAATAGAACAAAAAGATACTTTATAATAAGATCCTATTTTTCTAATCATCCAGAGATCCTGAAGCATAAGTTTCCATCCTTTTATTTATTTATTTATTTATTTTAAAATTTTTTTGGTACCGGGGATCGAACTCGGGACCTTGAGCTTGCAAGGCAGGGACCGGAACCACTGAGCTAAATCCCCGGCCCAGTTTCTATCCTTTTAAATCTAAGATTGATAATGTGACATTAGAGGTTTCTGAAGTTGCTGATCAATTGACTAATTGACCACTGAAGTTCAATTTGTCCAAGCTCCATGCCTCCATGAATTCTCCAAAATAGAATGATGACTGAGGTCACTTCATGACTATGCCTAACAGTAGCCCAAGAACTGCCTTGATCCATTTCCACACAGCTCTTATTTGGTTCCCTTTTTAACCTGGCTCTCTGCTCATCTTCATCTAAGTGTCACCCATTCTTGCACCAACATTTAAATTTGATTCTTACATATCATATCCTATCTTCAGTGCTCTCCAAACACTCTCCCTTCTAGTAGCTTCTTAGGCACTTATGTTTCTGACTTTTTAGACAGAGAAGCCCATCTTGTTTGAGTCTCTCTTCTCCACTAGAACCACTACCATCACCAGTCCTTTCCCCTTTCTCAGGAGCTCAGACTCTGGTTTAGACAATGTACCTCCCCAGTCTGGTGGTCTGGAGATACAACGTATTACTTGTTTTACAAGGTCATTGGACTTAATTTCTCAAAGCATCAAGCTTTAAATCCCAATGGGCATTTCACTAGCATTAACTTCTGCACAGAAAGTTTCATGTCAGGCTAGCATTACTCAAAGGGTACAGACCACATAGCAGGGATCTTCCAGGGTATCATCATGAATACATTATACGGGGTAGAGGAGTATAACGAGAGATTAAGTTAGAAAGGGCATTCCTAGAAGAGAGAGAAGGCTATGAAAAGGCAGGAGACATGGCAGATTTAAGAGCTCCCAGAAGTTCATTATACTAGAGAACAAGAAGAGGAGGGACCCAGTGACAGCTATAGAGAAATGATGAAAGAGTAGAGTCAGGGATAGGGGAGGCATGCTCTTTAATCCAAGAGGCAGTAGCAGGAAATTTGGATGTTTTTTCCAAGAAGTGGTGATACTGGCTTATACTTAGAAAGCTGTTGCAATTTGCAAGTGAGAAATTAAAAGGGTGAAAAAATCAGGTTACAGCTTGCCTTATCATGGAGGTTGTGATACCATTTATTCAGAGAAAAAAAGATTTTAAAATGGTGGAAGATGAGGGCAATTTAAAAAATAATTTATTTGAAAAAATAGATTTGAAGATTTTAAATTTTAAAAATTAATAAAAATTAAAACAAAATAATCAAGAGAGCCTAAAACAGCATATAGAGGTAAAGTAAGAATGAAAAATGAAACAAAAAGAAAAAGAAAGAAGGAAGGAAAGAAAGAAAAAGAGAGAGAAAGAAAGTTTGAGAGATAGCCCAGGTACTCCAAATTCAAACCAATGGAAAAATAAAGTGGTACAATTTTTAAAAATTGCTAAATTTTATGTAGACCATAGGAGACCATATTCTCATATGAGGGATGTATTAAAACTTACAATTTTTGTACTGTTTTATTAAGTCTCAAATTATAACTATACTTGATGCTGACATAGAAGATATTTATGTTCTTGTTACTTCAAATGCAGACTTCAGCCTAGATTATTCCATGGTAGCAGTTATTTTTGACCACAGGCATGCAGGTTTGGAAGTGAAACAAATACTGCAATGCAGTATTTGTATTGATTTACATGTAGTACAATTACCTTGAGGACTCCAGTAATCATTTACTCTACCTTCAACCAAGGCTTCATGTAAAAATTGCTTTTCTCACATTCAGTCAAGAAGTTTCCTCCTTGAAATCAATCAGGGGAATAAATTTGCAAAGCTCATTTATGCTTGCACAACACAGCAAAAGAACATTCTTGTTTTTATTTATCCGCTCTCTTTACCTCAGAATATAGCACTTAGTTCACAATCAGAATTAGGTTGCAACATAACTTTTGATAAATATAACAACTGAGCAGGTATCTTAACTTGCCTAGGGCTCCACCCTCCCTTCTTTGTTGCTATTCACCCTGCTGGTTAGTTGATAATTAGATCAGTCACACCAGTTTCTGCATTTTGCATTGGACCTCTAATATTATTTCCAAGAAAGTTTGATATAACCCTTTTAAAGAGCAGGTGGCCACCATACAGAAAGATGGGCTTTAATTTAATCTCCTCTGCCCCTATAAGAGACACCATAGGGAGCTGTCAGTATGTGAAAAGTAATCAGCCACATAATCTTTATTAACACAGCACTCACTTTACCTCCAAAGAGGGGGAATTCTTAAACAAAAAGGGCCTATTGTGGCAGATTACTTTAGATTTAGCCTCAGGACCAAAGGAATAATTCCATTGGATTTTATGTTTTTAATCCTGAGCCTTCACATAGGGTACTTTTCATAGGTGAAATTTTCATCTGACTACTGATATTGTTAAAGGTTGGGTTGAAGTAAACAGTGTCACCATGCAGAGGGGGTTTCGTTGAATTATTTTTCTGAATTCTCTGGAATAAATATACTTTTCTAACTATAAATCCAAAGATTTCATGTTATCTTAAATTTTTTGATGCCTAGAGTGAGTGTATTCTTTAACAGTAATTACGTTTTTAAGGAGGGGAGGAAAAGAGAAATATTACCTACTTGATTGTTTCACTCAGTCTGAGATATTAATCTTTAACTTGAGGTACAGTACTCTTGCTCTCCCTACTCACAATCAACTCTTGGTTGTTACTGAATCAAGTCTTGAGATGACAATGTTGAGTCATCAAGGCATTGCTTTTCATCAGCCACTTTTGAGGGTGGCTCAAATCAAGGGTTTCATTATTTTAGCCCTTTATAAATAGCTCCAATGCAAACACAATGCAAACGTTTCACCGTGGAAAATATTTAGAATAGAGCTTTGCTTTAACAAGCAAACTTGCAGTGGTATTGATATATAAACTACATTTTTATGTATCCCAGGTTACTCTAATGCCACGTAATTTCTCCAAGTATGGTGGGGCTAGTAGTTCTCTTGCATGTAAAGGAGTACAACTAGAAAAATGTTTTGCATATAATCGGATGTGCTTTTTCAATTTTGTGGCGATTGTATATTTAAAATGATTACATAAATGAGTATTGTAGCAGATGCTTTTAGTCCCAGGACTCTAGGAGGCTGAGGTAGGAGGATCTCAATTTTGAGCCCACCCTGGGCAACTTAGGGATTTAGTAAAACCCTGTCTCAAAGTAAAACATTTAAAAAGGGCTGAAGATATAGCTCAGTGAGAAGACCTTGGGTTCATTACCCAGTAACAAAATAAAAACTAAAACTAAAGCAAATAAAACAAAATAAAAATTATTATAAGAACACAGTATAGCCTATTGGTAATTTGGAAAAGCCTCTTGACTTCTGAACAATGTACTTTCTATTCTGGTTATAAGTAAATTAATAACTATTCTACTGGGAAAGTATAAATTGCAAATCTTTGGTTATGATTTTTTGCTTTTGCTATATAAAAATTGTTTTAGCATTATTTTACATCTAGCCGATTTTCTGTCAAAGTAGTGTAATTATTTATATTGGCACAAAACAATGTGTTGTCATTGAGGTTATTTTGCTCTCTACAAACACACTTTAAAAATTAGAAGGCCCATCAAAAACTTAGTACTTTTTTCCCTATTCCACCAAACAGGAAGCCTGTTTAGTAATTTTTGAGGCACTGCCAATTTATCAGTATTGGCTGGAGGAGCCTGTTCAAACTGAAACTTTCTACTGTTCATCCACAAATCATATTACTTCAAATCAGTCCTCCAAATCTCTAACACTTAAAGCAGTGAGTAGTCCTAAACCCTGGATATACATTAGATTATCCTTGGAAGTTTTAAAAAGTGCAGATACCTGTTGATGTAATTGGGGTGTGAAAGAACTTGAGCATCTTTTTAATAAGCCTCCCATGTGACCTAAGGTGCAGGAAGGTTGAGAACCAGTGTTGTAAAGCAATGTACTTGTCTCACCATTCATTTTCTCTGCCTGATTCACCAAACCATACATAGAAAGATTTTTCCTTCACAAACACATAGGAGAATAGATCAAATCAATCTGGGTTTTAGTATATTCCAAGCAAATAATTTACAAAATCTCATGCTTTTCAATATCTTCTTATCAAATAATTTATAAAATCTCATAGTATTTTCTATACTCAGATTAGTATTTTCTATTTTCTGCAAATAACATATGTGAAGACAATGGTAAAAACAAATGCCTTTTATAGATGCCCTTGAATATTTAAGTGATTTGCTTTCCTCAACCAATTTTCCACAATCTACATGCCTCCTATTCCCCACCACTAGTATCATTCATTTAATAACAAATAAAAATAGAAACCTACCTCATCTGAGTAAAGATGAAAATGTGGAGAATACATACCCCAAATATGTGTGGTAGATGATTCCACTAGTATTGCCTTATGGACTACATCAGCCTGTATCCAACACCCTTTGCAATATAACTTACCAGGCTGCCCACTGAGAAGTGGACTCTTTTTCTTGATCCCTTCCAAGTATTTGATTTCATCAAGGAGAATATGATGGAAATGCTGTGTATTTCTTCTCAAGCTAAACATCATGAGTCCTGCAGCGTCTGTTTTTACCCTCAGTGAATATTTCCACCACAGAAGCCTAGCCAGTTACTGGGAAAGAAGTGGCAAGGTAGAATAGAACAGGGGCCAGAGACAATTGCCAAATTCATCTGGGAGGCATGTGAGAGAGAACATCTTGGACCACCCCATCCCAGGTGAATTGTCACATGTCTGTAACTGCATGGATGAGCCCAGGCAGCATCACTGCCAGCACCGGCAAAAGAAACCACCAGCTGAGATTTGCCCAAACTGTAGAATGATGAACACACATATGGTTGCTGTTTTAAGCTGTTTAAGTGTTGGTTCATTTGTTATGTACCAAGAAATAATTGGAACAGAAGTTTATGTAATATTCAAAAGAATAGATGATTGTTGTGCTTGTTTTGACATATGTATATTGTATGAAATTTACAGGTACCAAATTTTTAAAGTTGCGACACTATAAAGTATCTTGCAGTTCAACATCTCCCTATTGAACTTCATAAACATCATACATTTGCTTCTAATTTTCTTCCATGAATACTTGTAGAAAGAAAACATAAGTGTCACAGACATTTTTAAAAGTTTCAGGAAACAAATTAACCTGAAATTTCTCTATAATTACTATGCTACATAACTCACTTCATTTTCCCCTAGAGAACATGGCATAAAAAGAAAAATTCCAGGAGGGATTAAAACAAGATTGTTCTCTTGCTGAACTTCAGGATATTTCCAAGCTTGGCTACTTTTGATAACTTTTACAAACCATTTCATTAAATATTTCCCCTAGTGAGGAACTTCCTGTGAATCTTCCTACAAAAGAAGTGACAGCCGAAACATTTTGTAAATAATCCATTGGAATCTTCCTTCGACATAGATCTTGGCATGGCTGAGAGGAAATATGGCTTCATGGCTATGCTTTTCTAGAATTCTAAAAGAGAATCCTTTCCTTTTTCTTTTCCAACAGGCACATGGACTTATCCACCAACTTTAAAGCCAACAGCACAACTCTAAACCTCTCTGTGCTTCCTTTATTATATCATATCACCTTCTTTTCTGCCTTCTTATCTCTCTCTGCCAATCTTTTAAGGACCCATTGGATAACCAAGGTTGGTCTTCCCATCTCCAAATCCTTAACTTAATCACACCTGTGAAGTTCCTTTTGCCATATAAGGTAACATATTCAGAGTATTAGAATATGGATCTAGAGAAACTGCTTTTGGTTCTTCACAGAGGTCAAGATTCCTCAAGTAACTTCTGTGATGATGTAGCTCAAATGATGAAAAGCAATGAAAAATCTTAGGTTATTCATCCTATACCTCTAAGCTAAACTTTGTTATTAAATAAGCAACAATTAAATCATTTATTAAGCTTATCTTATGCCAAAATTTAGCTGGTTGAAAAATAACAAAATTTACCATTGACGTGGAACTATCCATTTTCCAGTAATTTAGTCTATTTAACTATGTGAATCTCATCATTTGTTTGCCAAGTTCAATAAAAACTTCATGTGGAATGGTTGGCTCAGGGAGTTCCAGACAAAGATTGGCTTTTGTTTAAATTTGAACAAACACAATTCAGTAGCTTCCTATTTAAATTTAACTATCATTTTTAATGTATTCTTACCTAACATAGTTTAATTTTATTAGCAGCATAAAAACAAACTTGAATCATAATTCTTTCACTGACAATGTTGTCTACTTGAAGCCTTCATAAAGTTTTAAGCATAAGCACAGATTTATAATTCATACATTATTTTAAAAGATCTTTAATACATTTTATCTGAAAAATAAAGTAATACATTTCAATTGAAAATTACATTAGTAGGGAGAATGATTCAAGCATGTATGGAGAAGCATTCAGACCATATAAGTGGAATACAATATTTACATGTATGAATATCATTGACTTAGAAAATAAGTAATACATTATTTCTAATCTCTGGTAAAATATGATATTTCATAAAAGAAATTAGATTAAAGAAAATAAAGGATTAAATACAAATACCTGGGAGAAGGATGGGTGATTAGATGTATATTAAAAACATCTTATTACAGAACAGATAAGACAAATTTAAGAACATAATCTAAATACAAAATTCAAAAGCAACAGCATGAAAATTAAATGCTTTCACTTTATGGGAGCTCAAAAGTTTTTATTTTTCAGGTCATAAAAATAAATTATAAATGATTCTATTGATTTTAAGACTCTGGGAAAGTAATATCCAATGCTAAAATACTGTTAATCAAAGCTCAAAACTGATAAAGAAACAGCAATAAGAAAAGAAACTCTCATAGGCGTTATTCCATTTTCTTCCCAAATCTCATTGAAATGATAATAAAGAAATCAAGTACTGCAAGCAGAAATGTAGACAGAAGAGGAGCTGGGTGGGATATAAGGACACAAGCCTTGAAGCCAAGATTTGGAAGAAAGCAGAAGGAAGAGTTAGCCCAACTGAGAAACCAATGCCTGGGCAGAGCAAGTGAATTTACCAAGAGGATAGAGCAAATTTCATTCCCTCAGTCCTTGCTAGGCTTAGAAGTTAGTTAGCAGAGATCTCTGATGTTCAGGGATCAGGGTGGGACTAAAAGACTTGTACTTCCAAGCCTGTACAAAAACTGAAACTCTGATCCCATGGCCATTCAGATAACTAATTTTTCTCTCCTCACAAGGAGTGTACTTTCTTGAAAGATTAGGGGACACTCTCTGGGGCTGAGGAAATGCACTGAAAGAGAGGCTGAAAGCACGATTCACATTGAATAGGAATAGGGGATTCTTTTCTCCGGAAACTAAGTGGCCCAAGGAAACTAAGTGTCCTAAGTGGATGACATTTGGGTGTCCCTCCCTAGGAAACAAACTGATAATAGCTAGTTTCTGTTCATTAACATAAAGATGTATCTACACACACATGCACACACACACACACACACGTAGGAACACTACACAGATACCACACAAATACACAGTATTTCCACTTGGCCTTTTATACGCTTTACTTTCAAATATAACTGGATAGTGCCCTTTGAAAAATGCCACAGATATAAAAGAAAAACTAAAAAAAGTAATAAAATAAAAATATAAAACCTTAAAGAAAATTGTACAGTTCAAGAAGAAAAACTTAAAATATTGTGTATGTTCTTGTGTTATGTGAATTCTCAGATTTAAAAGATAATGCAGATATTATACATAGGTTATTTAGGAAAAATAAGCAGAAACCTTCAGAAAATAGGATAAAGCTCTTCAAAATGAAAAATAATGATTTTCCAAAAATAAATCATTAAAAAGTTTTTAAAAATTTCTCACAGCATAAAAACAAAACACATGGACAGAAGGACAATTACATACAATTTTTTCAAAAAAGTTAATTAAATTTGTGCTAGACTTCCTGTAACATTTAAAACTATGAACACACATCTATTTTATAAAATACAGGAGCTGGAGATTTAGCTCAGTGGTTTCCCCGCCTGCTGTGCAAGCGCAAAGACCCGAGTTCAATCCCCGGTACCCCCCAAAAAATAAGTAAAATAAAATACAAATACTTTTTTTTTTTTAGGTAACAGGGATTGAACTCGGGTCCTTGCGCTTGCGCAGCAGGCGGTGAAACCACTGAGCTAAATCCCCGGCTACAAATACATTTTTATAGAAAGCACACTTCTAGCAAAAATCTTATAATACATTAATGGCTAACCCTTTTTAATGCTCATGTTCAAGGGAGAAATCCAAATACATTTTGACATCGCATAACAAATGTCACTCAATTCATTTGATTTCTACCATTTCTATGATTCCAACTGTAATTTGCAGTGGCTTCAAGATGGCTCTAGGATAATTTCAAAGCTTTCAGCATAAATTGTTCCTCTCACACACTATGCATAAATTTTTCTCAGGCTCCAGCTGACCAAATGACGATCAAAATGAAACACAAACAGGATGTTTATATTGCCTTATTGCTCACTGAGCATGAGAAAAGCAAACCAAGATACAGCCACTCCTTATACCTTTAGAGCAGTAGGTGTTCACTGAGATGATTATAAGTTGTCAGTGAATTAATTCAAATGAGTAAAAAATGTTTACATCTATTATGTCAGGTACTGTGTCAGGCAAAACAGGAAATATAAAGATGCATGAGATACAGTTACCTCATCCAAAGAGTTCATAATCAAGAAAATTATAACACTAGAGGCCTTTTTAACTGTCTTCCATTTATATGACTTACTGAACTATTTTCACTTACCAATTCTTCTTTTAAACACAGTGACTGATACCTGTCGCATGTTGAACACTCATGCTACTATAGTTTCACCATGAGCTTCTACATCCAGCTGAGTTGTACACCTAAAACATGGTTCTCAAATTCATGTTTCCTTTCTATTTTCAGATGTATAAATTTGGCGAAATTTTAGAAAAATAAATTAAATTCAAGTGTTAAAAAGAACTAGATGAAAGTGCTAGATGAAATGAATTAGATTAAAAAAATTGGGAAGGGGTGTTAATGGTGAAAAGTTGAAAAAAGTACTGTTAAACTAATTAATGGAAAAAAATCATAAAAACCAGAAGAATCTTTTACAGATTAGTTTTCACTTATTTTTCAAGAAGTAAAACGGTATATGGAAAGGATACATAATGGGTATGGCTTATACAATAAATGCAACTCAAGACATCCTGAGATGACCCATATTTAAAGAATAAGCTCTGATCATTTATCAAAAGATGGGTTAACCCATACATGTGCTCCCCCTGCCATATTGAGATGATCCTTACTGAAAAAGAACAAATTGTTCCTAAACCAGAGGAGGAAGTTGCACAGAAGAAAAAGATCCCAGAAGAAACTGAAGAAACAAAAACTTATGGCACAGGAATAAATTAGGCATAAAATAAATGGAAATAAAAGTAAAAAAAAAAAAAAGATGGGGAATTGTAAGTAAATTTAAATAGCAAAACAATGTTCAAAAGGAACGGGGAACTAGGGAGGGCAAGGGGAAAGGAAGGAAAAAGAAAAAAATGAGAAAAGAAGGAAAAAATGGAAAAGGGGCTTTTGTAAACAGGGAAGGGTAGAAGGGTAGAGGGAAGGGAAGGGAATGGGAAAAAAGAGGAATCCAGGTACATCACGTGCAGGTACAAATTCCCTATGATGAATGAGATCATTATGTATATCCAAATTGTACCAATAAAATTAAAATAAAAAAAATTATAAAGAAGGTATACTTAAATGTCTTAAGTTAAAATAAGTGCTTAAGGTTTTATATGTTATTGAATATAGATTCCATACTGTGCCAAACATGTCCATTAAACTAGCTGATTTCTGGTGCTGATCACACTGAATAAGAGGGTTTCTCTACTTACAATCATCACTTGAGAATCATAGAATGTGTTGGTAATCACTGCTCTTAGACTGGACATGGATATGTTGTTCTAGTCATCTTCATCCACCTAACATACCCAGCTGTGGTCACCAAAAGTAATGAGCATTTCAAAGCTGTGTGTCTATACTTAAACAAGACAAATTGGCTCAATTTTATGAATTTTACATAAAAGCACAACTTTTGAGCAAATATTTTCTAAAATACTGACTACTAATATAGAAAACAGTAAATTTTATTAAAGAAAATAATTAATGTAGGTCCTCAATTAAAGAAGTATAAAGGATTTATTTGTAGCTCAGCTTATAAAACCACTTAGATGTCTTATTACCTAATCATCTATTCAACAGGTTAAAAATGGAGATAAACCTGGAGGTAAGGAGGAAAGGGAGAGCATTATTCTAAGTGTCCATAACAGAAGTAATTACTTCCTGGAGGGAACAAAAAATACCTACCATGTCAACACTTTATTAGACCTGGGATTTGGATTCAGGAATTGAGAGAAGTTTCAAGTACAGTAGGTTCCATCACATAACTTGATCTTCTTTGAAGTGATTTTAAAATTAAAAAATAAATTATGGAAGAAAGTATTATTTTAATTTCTTTGAGTTTTTTAAAAGTAGAATATACTGATTTAGGTGACTCTTATTAATTACATTTTAGAAAAGTCACAAGCCAGTAGCACAAGCTATAACAAAGACCCATCAGTTTGAGAGAAGAAATCTCAGAAAATTCGGGTATAACTCCCTTTTCTATGGGTATTATGAATTTTCATCATAAAATAAAGGTATAGCCTCACATGATTAAAAGTAGAATATATTGACTTAAATACGTGATAAATTTTGAGTTGAACTTGAATTGCTCTGACTATTGTCAAATAAGGGCATAGTTGCCTTCATGAAAGCCGGAAAACTGGCTTAACACTTCATTTTATCTTTTTTACTAAATTAAATTCATTTCTTCACCAAAACATTAAAACATAAAATTATATATATATAAATACTGTAACATGGTGTTTTCATATAGATATACATTATATACTGTTTAAATCAAGTTAAATGTATGTCTTCTTAAACATTTATTATTTGCTAAGAGCAAAAACTATCAGAATCTTTTTTTCTAGCCTTTTGAAATGTACAGTATGTTATTATTATTTATATTCGCCCTACTGTACAATAGTACACCAGAAGTTCTTACTCTGATCTAGGTGTAACTTAGATGTGAGTGATCAGGAGGTTGCCATCAGGAGATAATTACTTCTGGTATGGAGACTTAGATCTAGGTGACTGAATTTTCCCCATACCTTTCTTCTCCCTACTATACCCATTATATTGCCAATTTCAATGGATTAAATTTTTACATTCTACATATGAAATGAGATTATGCTTTATTCATCTTTCTGTGCTTGTTTATTTAGTTTAACATAATAATCTCCAGTTCCATTCATGGTAACACAAGTAACAGAATTTTATTCTTGTTATGAATAAATAGCATTCCATTGTGTATATACACAATTCTTTATCAATTCTTCAGGGCCAAAAGTTGTGTGGAAAAATTCTGAACATCACTAATGATCAGGGAAATGCAAATCAAAATCAGAATGACATACCACCTCACCCAAGTAACAATGGCTACTGCCAAAATGACTACAAATAACATGTTCTGGTGAAGATGTGGAGAAAAGAAAACCTGTGCACACTATTGAAATGAATATAAGTTAGTATAGCCTTTATGGAAGAGTGTTAAGATTTCTCAAAAAGTGAAAAATAAAATGATCCCGCAATTCCACTACTGGGTATATATCCAAAGGAAATGAAATGAATATGTTCAAAAATATACCTGCACTTTCATTTTTATTGCAGCACTATTCACAAGTAGCTTAGAATGGGAACCACTTTCTATACATGGTTGCTTCTTGCAGTATTTCAATATTCACCTGCTTCATTGGGCATTTCTTTTTTCAGATCCAGGATTCCCTCTAACTCCATCCTGTGGTTTCAAGCTTTCTTTATAGTTTGTTTTTTTTCCTTTAAGGGTTGACTAAGAGAGCTAGCTTGCAATATTATAATTCCCCAGTGCAGGTTAATATAAAACAGTTATGTCTACGAATTCTTAAGTCTGAGAATGAATACACAACAGTGAGTTGTTCATTGGTTTTAACGGTTCCCAGAAATAAAGAATCTCACCTTCTGAGACAGCCCCATTCCATCTTTTGAAAAAACTGCACCTGTCTTATTGTGAGAGAAGGCTCTCTGTTCTGTTCTTTTAACCTCTACCCATAGACTGCATATGTTTTAAACCACGCCTCAGAAGTTCAAATTCTGGTCCTTAATGGCTGCCACCTCTGTAGCCAATCATCTCTACTGCAACTCTTCTCTTCCACTGTCTCAGCCATTTACACAACGAAGCAATGAGGCTTCTAATTTTATTTTCCAAGTCTTTAGGGTTTGGCCTGTGCTTAGAAATACCAAAGATACTTTCTCAGTTTTCAGATATTATTAAGCGCTGTTAGCTCCACTACATAAAACATTCATCTCAACTAAGTCTGTCTCAGAATATATTAACTTTTTTCCTGTGCCTGTAATTACAAAGAATCAGTTTTTTTCTGTACTTATGTCTCTCACTCAAAACAGAATCTCCAATTACAAGAATCTATTACTAGTTTTGAGAAGAAACAAGATATCACAGGGACAAGCTTTTGAATTCTGAAGCATGCTGCTAATAATTTAGCAGTTGGTTTTTATAACAAGAGATGCAAAAACAAGGAAATATATAAATCTCGTATTCTTTACCATGCAGTAAATAAAGATGATTACCAGGGCAAATAATTGTAATAAGTCAGATTTTATAACTGAGAACATACTAGCACATTTGAATTGAGGGGGTAATAAAAAGCAAGAATTATTAATTTTATAATAGAATTTATCTTGTTCATCAACTTAATAGTTTTGTATTAAAAATCAGTGAAGCTTCTGGGCCAAGACCTAAGTCCCAAATATTAGGATCTTACCAAACATTGAACATTCTATTAGTAGACTCATATAACTTTAAATAAGGGCAGCCAATGTTTTACTCTAAGAAAAATATATCCTTTTTTTCTGACCTTAAAATAACAATAATTTAGTAAATTGGCTTCAAAATTGTACAATATTTAACATTTTCAGTTATTACAATTAATTTCTCTCAAAATCAATCTCTCCTATGAATGCTAGTTTATGTTACATATTTGAGTGACATTATGTGTAGAATCCATTGATACTTAAATTCCCCATCCTAGAAAAGTACAAGATGAATTTGTTTATTCAAAGCTCAAGGTATAGCAACTTGTTCTTCAGATTCTGTACAGGTTTTGTCATGATTAATTTGCTTTAGGTTCTCTGCTTTGTTTGGTTTTGCTGATTTGGCTTCCCGTCCTAATTCCTCTCTCCAGACTGCACCCTATTCTTTCCTTTGTGGATCGATCTACAGAAATGCACAGCCTAGCAACTGTGTTGGTTTTCCACCCTCCATTGCACAAATTGTTGAAACAAAATGTGAATAAGTTGAAAAATTGATAGAGAAAAACCTTAGTTTTTCTTCTCATCCATAAAACAAGACAAGAGGTATTTAGCCAGAAATACTGCAATGTAATTACACCAACTAGAAGGAACACAAATCACCTCTCATTATAATAAGAATTATAAAATCTGATCAAATTCCTTGTCACCTGCTCTGCAGATGTGTTAACGGCCCAGAGAACAAGCACAGTGCATATAGTCATGGTCGTCAAACACATCAACTATGTTAACACATCCATTAAACTTCATTAGTCCTTAGTAACCCTGTATTTTTCTAAATGAACTCTGTATTCAGTAAAATAGATTATGTCATGATGGAAATTTCCAGTTGGATTTGAACACAGAACACAAATATCATAAGACATGTCACATTTTCAAAAATTAGAAAAGGTTGTTACCACCTAAATATGTCTGAATTATTTTATGAAATAATAGTATCTTTGGATTATTTACAAAAATTACTTCCTTACTTAAGTGTAAATTTGACATTTCCTGCTTTACTGTTAAGAAACATGTTTCAACAACCTCTTTAAGGAGGCTTTAGGGAAAACGAATATGCAAATGCGGCTCTGCTCTCATGTAAGTTATAGAGAGAAAAATCTACTTCAAATTGTATATATGTGTGTGTATATATATGCTGTATAGTACATAGAGAAAAAATAATATGTTAATCTATTGGATATGAACTAAGCTACTAGAAATAAGTGACAAAATTCACACCACAAAATCAGAAAGTATAGCTTTATTTCCAAAGAAGGGGTTTGCAGTCATATAGACTTCAATTTTAATTCCATTTCTGGTTCACCCTAATATGATAAATTTAAACAAGTCACCTAACCTGAGACTAGTTTTTCACACTATAAACTAGGGATAACATTATATATTTCATCAAGCTATTGTGAAGACTAAATTATATCACTATTCATTCAATTTTTTATTCTACTTATTTGTATTATGACATATACCTGGTGGTATCCTGGGTACCAAGAATATTTTAAATGAAAACACAAACAAAAGACAAAGTCAGAGCACTGAAAGATGAAGGATAAGAAACATTCAAGCAAAGAGTCTTCTAAGGAGAGGCATGCAAAGTGTCAAAGCCTTATTTCAGAGGGACTTTGAGAAGACAGAGGAACACAGAGGGGACCAGTGTGGCTGGAAAACAGCATGAAGTGAGAAAGACAATGTTGGGGAGGCAGGCAGGGAAAACCCTAAAGGTCTTTTGTTCCTTACTTAGGTGTCATTTACTAGATGTGAGAGTTTACTGGCCCACAATGAGTTATTTCCTTGATGTGTAAAAATTACTATTATTTGAAAAATGACTATCAGAGGCATCCACATTATTTGGTCCTCATTTTTTAAAAATATTTCCAGAGCTAAAACTACCTGTCCCTTTTATCATTTAATTTCACTTTTCAGGACTAATGTTGAAGTCTAACAAGGGTGTGAAATGGCTGAAAACAAAGAACATCAAGACTTGTGACACTTCGTTGGGGATAGATTCCAATGTGGGTGCTAGCATTCCAGGCAAATGTCCAAATGAGCCAATCATACCTCACAGGTGCCAGCCCAAGGTGCACACCAGACAAGCCACATTGTTACTAGAAAAGCCCCCACCCTCATCCCAAGAAACAAAGCCACATATGTCCTGCTCCAGAGGAGCAGAGTTGAGGAGGTTGGTGTATCTAAGGCTGAATATTTTTCTAAGAAGCAGTGAATTATTCAAAAGAAACCATTTAAATCGAAAGCATCAGTGATGGTCTAAATTGACAAATATAGAGTTTTTCGTTTGACCTTATATTCAGTAGAATAAGTGCTCATTGGTTCTTGAAAACAAAATTAGAAACAGTAACCTATTCATAAATTCGCTAATTCCTTTCTAATATATAGGTAAAACAAAGTCATTTCAATCTGTGTGCATACAGAAAACAAAATAAAAATGTCAAATATATGTAATTAAATTGAATTCTGTGTTGATAATTCAAAACCCAAAAGGCAAAGGATGTTAAAGCACTGAAAGCAGATAAATGATACTGGTAATTTTCAATGAAATTTGAATTTTGGCTGGTTATTTGCAACAAAAGGGTCTCAAATATTTTATGTTTATAAAAACAAATATAATAAATATATATAATGACACAAATCACCTCTCATTATAACAAGAATGATAAAATCTGATCAAGTTTCTCATCACCTGCTCTGCAGATGTGTTAATGGCCCAGAGAACAAGTACAGTGTGTATAGTCATGGTCATCAAACACATCAACTATGTTAACACATCCATTAAACTTCGTTAGTCCTTAGTAACCCTGTATTTTACTAAATGAACTCTGTATTCAGTAAACTAGATTATTACGTCATGATGGCAATTTCCAGTTCGATTTGAACAATTATAAATGTTTAGATACATAAACAATAATCAAAATGAAGCAAAAGATTTCTTAAAATGTAAAATATTTATTTCAGTAGATTTTTCTAACCAATTCTCCTTTTTTCTCTGCTCTAATGTTGATATTATAATTGTCTCACTTATTATTTTCATTTTCATAGTTCTTTCCTCTGAAGTAATCCTTTTCTCAGAGAAGAGAGATAGCCTAATAGATTTTTCTATCTTCAATTTTGTAGGCTCTGTGAATTTTTAATAGTAATGCTTTAAAGAATTCCTCTTATTTAAATAAGATATTTGATAAAAAGTATTCTAGATAATCTTTCCACTAAATCTTTAACAGCAAAGCTTAAAAAAAAAGTTATTACCATATGCTCTTTAATGCCTAAAGCAAAGATCTACTACAGAATTGAGAATCATAATGAGGTCAATCTCAATTCCATCAATGTTATGCTCTATTAAAATCAAATCCAATCACATTCCTCATTTCAACCCAGCATGTCTTGGCTTTGAGGTATGTTCAGAAATGCACTTAAATTAGAAGGGAAACATTAACATTTTATCATATGAATACAACTGATGGCTCAGAAGATTAGCAGTAACACATTCTGGAGACTTCTACTGAAAATATACTCTTAATAATAATATTCACACACATCTAACTGCAATTGTATGAGTTATGGTTTCACCTAACAAAGTTCTGGAACTTTTGGTTAAAAAAGAAAGAGAAAAAATACAGTCTCCTTGTCAATGAACATTCCTTGAGTAGAAATCCAATTCCACTTGAAAATTTGCCAGAAAATAATTTTTAATTTACATCATCTCCAGTTAAACCAAATAAAGTAGGGCTATTCTCAAGTGAGTAATGCATCATCCAAGATAAATATCTATGAGTATAATTAATTTTATTATTTTTAGTAAGGCTTTTTTGGGGATAAAAGTGGGTTTCTTGATTACCTAGAAACTACGTATTCATCACAGGTCCTACACTGTTCTCTACACTTTACAGACATACAGCCAACGAGATCAAAACAATGAGTAAAAACAACCTTGAAATTTAAACCTATTTTATACACCAACACTACATTATTGAGAACAAGAAGGAGATGAAGGATAGTTTTTGGGTTTTTTTGGTACGGGGGATTGAAGTCGGGTCCCTGGGCTTGCGCAGCAGGAGGTGAAACCACTGAGCTAAATCCCCAGCCCCTGAAGGATGGTTCTTAATTGATGGCCTACTCTGAATAAATTCAATTTTTTCAGCACATAAATTATAACCATCACTGTTCTAGATATATCAGATACAGAGAAGCTATGTCGAGAGAGAGAGACAGAGAGAGAGAGAGAGAGAGAGAAAGAGAGAGAGAGAGAGAGAGAGAGAGAGAGAGAGAGAGAGAGAGAGGCAATGAACTGAAGGCCTTTCAAGCTATACATTTTCTTTGTTTTTTTTTTTTTTTGTACCGGGGAACAAACTCAGGTCCTTGCTCTTGCAAGGCAGACGTGGTGCAACTGAGCTAAATCCCAGGCCCAAGCTATACATTTTCTTAAAAGTCGGAAGAATGAATCATTTTATGTTTGTAAGACCTAAGGCCCAGAGAGTTTAGGAGCTTTTTTTGTGAACTGCAAGCTAATTAATATTTTACTGAAATTAGAGTCCGGAAGCCTGACTCTCAGCATTGCACATTCCAATTTGAAAACAAAGAGAAAAGCTGCAGATAGGTAGGTGGATGTTATGATATGAAGTATGCATATGTCTGTCAAAAGAGAAATTTTGGTACATTAAGATTTGACCATTTATTTAAATGACATCAATTCATGAGTTGACAGCTCCAAATCAGAGTGGTTTGGGGCTCCCCTGAAAGGGTGCCAAGGGACAGCTTTTCTAGTGGAATGCAGGAGCAGAGCAAATCAATTATTTGATTAGTTGAAGTTTCAACAATGATCTTATTTGCACTATCTTGTTGGGAAGTTTGAATAACTTACCTAACTACCTACAAATGGTGAAGACTAAATTTTATTTTACTTTAAATTCTGAGTTAAGTTTTGACTTCCACAAGTAGAAACCTAGAACATTAGAGGCATCTCAGTCCAATGCCTCCCCATTTAATTAATTTTAACACATCAGTGCTATGGAAACCCAAAATGTGGAAAATGTTCAGGGAATGGCCATCTTTCTTTTCTGAATTTCAATCACTGCTCTAATTACCTATTTCTAAAGTCCTGACCCCTAAAAGTTGAAGACCTACAGATATAGATTATTCCAAAATACATGGAAAAAGGACTGTACTCATGCACATAAATTCCTTCCCATGATTAAAAAAAAAAAATCTGCCCCATTCTTAAGGCCTTAGAATTTGTAAGCTAAAAAGTTTAGCACTGAAATGGACAGTTCTGAAACACAGGGTCCCACCATTTTAACTAGGGAAATGCTCTCTGTGCATCAAGTCTAAGAGTCTTTTCAAGAATCTGTTTTCAGGTGAGTCATAGCTTTTGATAGTCTCCCATTTGCCAAGAATCTCCATTGCTGTTTGATCCTGTGGACACAAGTTAAAGTGAAGGAAGAGAGAGACAGAGAGAGAGAGAGAGAGAGAGAGAGAGAGAGAGAAAGAGAGACACACAACCTGTAGAAGTTGAAGAAATTTCAAGTGTTGAGCCTTAAATTTTGGTATCAAGAACAAATGTTTAAAATGATTTTTAAACTATTGTATCCTTGCTATAAGAACTTGTATTGGATCCTTGCTATGAGAATTGTAATGTTTGAATCGGTATGGTTCATTGTGCCTCATACAATTAAACTTTTCAAAAACTATCATTTTTAAGAGCTTTAGGAGTACATTAGTTTTATTTTTTATTTATTTTTAAATTTATTTTTATTAATACACAAGTGACTTAGTTATTTTTCTCATTCTTCAGACAAAATACTCAACACTCAAAGTTAAAGGAGGAAAGGTTATTATAGCTCACAGTTGTTAGACTTTTCAATTCATAGTTGGCTGCCTCCAAGACAAGGTGGCATGGCAGAGGGGCATGACACAGGAGAAATAGTTCATGGCAGGCAGAAATCATCAAGGCATCAAGGCAGCAAGGTAGCAAGGCAGCAAGAAACAACAGTAACTCACTTTCTGTCCCTTATATTCTATCCAGGCTACACACCTTTAGGGTAGGTTGCACATTCAGGAAAGGCCTTCCTAATATCCACATTCAGTACTATGCCAAACCAATCAGTGGACTAATTTAGCAA
The DNA here is from genome assembly GCF_000247695.1 of Heterocephalus glaber. The sequence continues at coordinate 46,552,312 of NW_004624730.1, read as the reverse complement.
TCATGTACCCTTGATCTTAGCATCACATCCTTTATTCCAGCATCACATACTCTAGATCCAGCCACTTCTGAAAAGCCTCACCTATAATTTTATGAGGCCTTGGAGGGACATCTAGACAAAAGCCATAACAACAAGTATACACAATCTTGCCAACAAGAATTTCTTCCCCACTTCTTTCCTTCTTTCCTTCCTTCCTTCCTTCCTTCCCTCCTTCCTTCCTCCTTTTTCCCTCCCTCCCTCCCTCCCTTCCTCTTTTCATCTCTTCTTTTTTTCTTTCTTTGTGGTACTGGGGATTAAACTTAGGCTTATACTGAGCTATATCTTCAGACTTTATTTTATTTAATTTTAATTTTTTTTTGGTACCAGGGATCAAACTTGAGGCCTTGTGCTTGCGAGGCAGGCGCCAGAACCACTGAGCTAAATCCCTGGCCCTATTTTATTTTAAATTTTGAGACAGGGTCCGGCTAAGTCACTAAAATTCCCAAGCTAGGATCAAACTTTCAAATCCTTCTTCCTGGACCTCCCAGAATTCTGGTATTAGAGATATATACCACCACATCTAGCCTAGTAGCTCCTCAGTGTAAATTCAAGCACAGTATATGTGAATTCACTGTTAAATGATTGCTGAATAACCATGAAAAATGATTAAAATATGCTTAAGTATCTAGTCTTTACATGTGGGGATATTTAGAATAAGAACTGTGATTCTCATGCAATAAAATGGCGAAAGTTAGAGAGCAAATAGAGTTTTTTTGTTTGCTTTCTGACTTTCATTATTACATGTTTGCAGTATAAAATAATTTTATTCACTGTAGAGAATTGGTACACATACATAGCACATTTCAATCCCTTTCTTTTTCTCTTCTTCCTGCAATCTCCTCTTTTATTTTTCTAGCATCAGATTCATTTATTAACCTTATAAGACCTTATAAAGTTAATTATCATATATACAGATTGAAAACAAGTCTACTGGGCCAAAGAACACATAAAACATGTAAGGCAATTGTATTCAATCAAGGTACACTTTTAAATATATTGTCCATGCTGGATTACAATAACATTTTTTTCTTTCTCTTTTTCTCTTGTCTTTTATTTCATACTTTATTTATATTGAATTTTTCATATAAGAGAAGCCATGTGATATTTAAACTTGTGTGTCTGAGTTACTTTTATTCACATTATCGTCTCAAGATGCATCCATTTTCCTACAAATGATTCAAGTTTAGCCTTCTTTATGGCAGAGTAGTACTCCATTGTGTATAAATACCAAGTTTTTTATACCCATTCATCTGCTGATGGACATATAAGCTGTTTCCAAGATCTAACTATTATGAATTGTGCTGCTATAAATAGGGATATGTGTACAGCACTGTGGTATGATGTCTTTAACTCTTTTGAGAAGATACTTAGAAGAGGAACAGCTGTGTCAAATACAATTTCTTCTTTCAGTTTTATGAGGAATCTTCATATTGATTTCCATAGAAGTAGGGTCAATTTACAGTCTCATCAACAATGGAGAATGGTTTCTTTCTTCCCACAGCCTTGCCAGCATTTGTTTTTGATTGATTTCTTGATGGCAGCTATTCTTTCTTTGAAAAAGGAGCCAAGTTCCCAGAGGAATGACAACCTCTTTAACAAACGGTGCTGAGAAAACTGGCTATTCACATGGTGAGGTTTGAACTTATACCCATATCTCTCACCATGCATTAAACTAAAATCAAAATGGATCAAAGATGTAAACATTAGAATTAGAAACATTTAATCTGCTAGAAGATAAAATAATAGAACTTTTGTAGGAAAAGATTTTCTGAACAAATGTGGGTTGTGCAAGAAATAATACCAAGAATCAATAAATGGGATCACATCAAATTAAAAAGCTTCTGCACAGCAAGGGAAACCACTAACAGAATGAAGAGACAACCTACAGAGTAGGAAAAAAATTTTGTAGCTACTCCTCTGACAAAGAACTAATATCTAGGATATATAAGTAATTTAAAAAATTAGACCCCTCAAGTTTAAAGACCCAATTTAAAAATGGGCATCTGAAATGAATAGGGACTTCTCAGATGAAGAAGTAGAAACAGCAAATAAATATATGAAAAAATGTTCTACATAGCTGGCCATTCCAGAAATGCAAATTAAAACAACACTGAGATTCCATCTCACTCCAGAGAGATTTTCTTTTCTGACGCTCTCCAAGGAAATCTTTAAAAAAAGAAAAACATATATATATATAGAGAGAAGAGTTAGTTAGAGTCAGAGACAGGCAGACAGGCAGACATGCACATGCACAGACACGTATACAGAAAGAGAGAGAGAGAGAGAGAGAGAGAGTCAGAGAAAGAGAGAGAGAATCTATGGCCTCAGAAGCATACTCATGTCATTTTTTGGGAAAAAGCTGTATCTGAGACTCATGTCATAAAGACAGACAAAGATCTTTGGAAACAGCCTGTTGGCAAGGGTCAAAAAGTTCTGAGTGCTTCAATCAGAACACATTAAATGTCAAGGCGGTGGCTGGAAGAACCCTAACCAAAGCACAGCACGATACATTTAAAAGCACCTTATTATATACTGAAAGATGACTTTACATTATTTACAGTGAGCAAGGGATTGTATATGGAAATCCTTAAATAGAGTAAATTGTTTACTAAATTTAAGGCCTAAAACTTGCAGTGATATGATACATATTTAATGTGCTACCTTAACTGCTTTATTTTAATATACATAAAATATTTATATAAGATCATTCAGTTTGTTTTTTGTCTTTATGTACCAATCCTATTTTTTCTTGTTATATCCCAAATAACTCAAATCTAAGTCAGCTATTTGAGTTTTTCAAAGCCTAATTGTTACGACAAATATAGTTCATATATTTTCCATTTTGTAATTATCATTACTTACCATTATTGTCTTTTTAAAATCACCTCTAAAATTCAAAAATTTATAAACTTTTCCCTGACAAATTAATTTAAAATTAACTCTTTTCCTGTCAAAGTTTAGAAATGTCCATGTCTTATCATTTACTTGCTACTATCTGAAAGATATCGGCATTATTTTTATCAAGCACAACTTTTATAAACTTTGTTAATTCCTTAATTTCATATTTAGCTTATATGTATTTTTGAAACTCCACAGTAATTTTTAGGGTAGCCTTTTCAGGGTATTTTTTAGGGTAGGGTAGACTAGGCAACCTAGTCATATTGACAATTTCCAAGTAAATTTCACAAAGGTTATGATGATATTTACTAGAACTGATATTAATGAACAGTTTTGTAGAGAGTTTCCTAATGTTGACAAGGCTACAAATTCAATAATCTGTATTATTTTTGTCTTAAGGTTTTTATTCCAATCAAATGTTTTTATTCCAATCCTACAAAGTACTGGAATAACTTACTAAGGATCTCGGGATTCTAAGTGTTTCCGAAGTTCCTTGCTTTGCCATGGGCATACTATCTAGCCTATACTGTGGCAATCCAAGAAGTTTATTGAGGAAGATCAAGAAACATATAAATATAAATACAGTGGTGCCTCAGTACATGAATGCTTTTGTTTATGAACAATTTGGTTCATGAACGGAAGCATTTGGCAAAATTTCGTTTTGGTTTGTAAACATTGCATCTGGTGATGAACCCAACTGTGTCCATCTTTCCTGCACAAACATGGACGTGGCCATCTTTTCTAGAATTGTGGAATGAATTAAGTTTGTGAACTGAGGTACCAATGTATATAATTTACATATAAATATGTAAATAATCATAATCAACTGGCAAAGGAGGAGTTACTCAAAGCCATACAAGTAACAGAAAGTAAATAAATGAAAGTCATACAATTGAAACCATACAGAATGTTCCTTTTCAGAAGGGCCTTTTTCACTGATAAATATGCATGTAAATTTCTTCTAAGACTTTCGTAGTTTCTTTTTAATGCTAAATAATAATATTGTATGCATTGAGCTATGTACTGCATTATTCCAATTATATGATATTCTGGAAAAGGAAAAACCATAAACAGTAAAAAACATCAATTTCTAGAGTATGAGGGGCTGAGAAGTGAATAGGTAAAGCACTGACGGTTTTTAGGGAAGTGAAACTACTCTGTATGATACTGCAATGGTGGAGAGATATCATAAGTTTTGACAACTCACAGAAGATGCAACACTGAGAGTGAACTCTAATATAATCCATGGATAATAATGGCTTATCACCATTATTATGTTGTGCCCATGTGTATGTTTATGTTCAATTATAATATATGTAACACTACAGTGTGTAATGTTAATAATGGGGGAGGCTGTGCATGTGAGGTGTATGCAAATTTACGGGAAATCTCTGTAAATTCTGCTAAGTTTTTCTGTGAACCAAAAACTACTGTAAATATGAAGTCTATCAAAGAAAAACTGCATCTGTTTATATAAAAATAAAGACAGGAAAAAGAAAGGACCAATACTACATATATTCTAAAACTCTAAATATATGTTCTACACTAAAAAATGACATAGCACACATATACACTATATATATATATGTATATATATATATACATATATATATATATCTCCTTTTGTTATTAATGAAATGCCCTTTGCACTAATTTCATGACAGTGTGACTGAAATGGCAGATGGAATGGAACTCTTCAATACAGTAAGCCACTCTTTGTTGAGATCACTCTTAGAAAACATCTAAGTTTTTAGAGGGCCACAGATTTCACTGGTTTAGTTGACTGAAGTAAATTGCAAGCAACTCTTGTGTTATGTCAGGAATTTCACAAGTGGTTCTAGCTGACACTGCAATAAGTCACTACATGGTCCAGAGTATTATAAAGAATGCATCACATCTTTAACCTCAAGCAATAGAACTCAATCTGCCTTGTCTTAAATTAAACACACTCTAAGTAATTGCATTCAAGATTTTAAGAGCTTTTGCTTTCTTAAACAGCACGAGCATGTCCTAATAGCATTGCCTTTTATAATTTTGAGAATAAAAACCATCTGTGGGACCTGAGAAGAAAGGTAGCCTTCAAGGTATAGGCCTCAAAGCAAGGAATGAAAACATAAAAGCTGTTCAGGTCTGCTTTAGACATCTTAGAATAGAGAATAATGGTCTCAGCTACTGTCCTCATTCCTCCTGTGATCAGAGCTCCATTTGCAGTTAATGGGGACACCTTCTATAGGAGGTCTTTTAGAGGATATGTGGGTTGTGAACAGAATCACAGAACTGAAAAGTTCCACTGAATGTAGCCTCTGGGCTGCTCACCACTCACAGGTTAATAGACAAAGGAGAAAAGAAAAATGATACAATCAGTGGGTATTCCAAGAAGCAAGCAGGCCCGAGATAGTATCCAAGTGGCATTATTCAACATGGAAAAGCACAATCCTCACATAATGTTCAATTTGTGGCTATCTTCGTACTGGCTGTATGAACTTGAGAAATCTTAGTCTTTCTGAATCTAATTTATTTTATGAAGCTAACTGAAAAATAAGATGACTATGCTTATAATTATGTGAGATAATGTCTATAAGGCACCAAGGGCAGAGGCAGGCACCTTGAAAGTGCTCAGTAAATGGTAATTTAAGATGATGATGGCAGTGATGACAATGATAAGGATATTCACAAATGATGACCACTGTCATCAGGACCATTTCTTGTCTGGTATATTTTGCTTTTTCTTGACTTAGAGCTTTCATACAGTTTCTGTCCTCTTCATCAAAATAACACTTCAGCATTCTGAGAAATTTCCAGAGCATTAGGAAGATTACCCCTAACCATCTGGTGAAGTCCTTCTAGTCTTCACCTGTATTGGGGTAGGTGGTTGGATGAAAGGCCACCTGGAGCAGTCGAGTTTTCATAAAGGATTCAAAGATGCTTTGGTTCCTACACAGTCCAGACACCATGCTATGGGGTGATAACAGACAGTTGAACAAATGAGATGTGTCTGAAGCCTGTACAAATGTTCTCATTCTAGACTTAGATCTACACCAAACTTGTGGCAAAAGCTGAAACAGAAGTACATATAAAATTCTGTGAGAACACAGGAGGAAGAAATTAATTAAATCATGGGAAGACAGAAGGAGAAGTTCTATGGAACATTTTAGTTATAAAATAACATCTGAGTTGGACCTTAAAGGCAGAGTACAAAAAGTTCCCTAAAATGATCTCACCATAACAGCTTGTCATCATATTTATACAGGCAAACTACCTCTGAGTGATAATGGGGACATAGCTCCCACTGAAATGGCAATAGATTATTCCATTTATGAGCAAATAAAGTACAAGCAAGTAGAGGGAAGTAGCTTATGCTTAGCCTTTCTTTTGTTCCAAGGGTGACTTTTAATGAAAGCCAGTCTCAGCAATCTGAGCACAGAAAGCAATTTGGGGGTGCTAATACTAGCTCAGGTGGTGGTCGGGTCACACTTGCTTCTCAGTGCTGGGACTGTTGCGTGGTTAAATGAATTGATGATTGGAAATTACTTCAAAAATACACAATGCTGAGTAAATGCCATGAATTACTGTTGTTCAATATACTCAGGAGAAAAACTTGTCTCCAAACAGGTCTTTGAAAGATAGACCATGTTTAAAGACGTTTAGGAACTTTCTTTTTCACATCAAAGATGAAAATTTTAGCTAGATTTATTCTAAATCCATCATAATGCCGGTGGATAATCTTTTTAAAATGCCATTTTAACAGAATAAAACTGAAATTGCTCATAAATGCCACTTACAGGAAACTTGAAAAAAGTGCATTAAACTAAAACAGTTTTGCCATCTCACTTAAAAATGTATTATAAGACAAAGAAAGCTTCCCATGGGAACGGCAGCTGTGATAGCGGAGAGCAAATAAAAAGAAACAAATTAAAGCTAACCCATACAAATATATAGAGAGGGTTCTTTTCAAAATATGGTGCAAGAAACCTAGAAGAAATTCACATAGGATTCAAATAATCAATCACTCCTTACTTCAAACCATTTTAAGCGGTATCTGTAACTCTCTTACATCCCCAAGTAAAACTTTAAAAAATTAAAGAGAAGAGAAATTAGTCATATAATAATAAAAATAATATTGACAATATATTGCTTTCACCATTCCTACTTTGTACAGTAAATTTAGTTATCTAATACTCAAAACATTGTGAAATTGATAGCAAAGGCATTATCGTCTTGAAAAGCAGTATAAACATGCAGCTGAGGGTATAACAATTTATGACTTGAAAGTTTGGAATGCCAGAGGGCATAAGCATCAAAATCCAAGTGACAAGAAGTTCTACAAATTTTTAGACTAGTGACCTAGTGACATTATTCTTAAACTGAGAAAATCCTATAAAAGCTTTATTCAGATGGATGGAGTGGCAAGGGGAAGGAAAGGAAAAGGGAATGTGAAAAAGAAGTAATTCAGATGTGTTATGTACGTGTATCAATTCCCCACAAGGAAAGTAAACATTATGTAATATAAACATACGCTAATGAAAAATTCAAAATAAATGAATAAAAAGCTTTACTCAAAGTATAGACACATTTGCATGACAGGCTTTAAAAGAATTGTCCAAAACACAAATAATGAATTTAGGTCAGGCTTCCACAAAAGGTGTTTCTTAGAACACTTATTCTCTAAGATGTTGGTTAGAGATCTGTATGAAAAGGTTCTATGGTAAAATTTGAGAAATGCTTAGCTGGGTCTCCCCATGCTTTTCACTCTCAATCTAAAATGCACCAAAATTCAACAAGTTTTACAGAAAGAAACTTGTTGGATGAATCCTAGGGACTGCCTACTTCACATGTTTCAATCTTGTGCTTCTTAAACTGAAGTATGCATTCACATAAGTTAAGGGTAGACTGTTACATGACAGAAATACTCAAAGCTACAAACTACAGCTTAGCTCTGCATAACTCTCTTAACTATTATTTTACTAAATATTAAAAGTTATAAAACAATATTTTAAAATGAAAACAAAGAAAACATTATTACTACAGTTTGCTTAAGGAATGCTGCTTTACACTACATGGGACTCCTGGGATTGAGTCCATTTCCCTCTACCAGGCAGAGAGCTTTGTTTGACAGGAAGTGGGATCTGAAGCCCTGATAGACCTGGATTTATCCAACATTTCAGCAAGATACACATTTTCTTAGATTTGGATTATCAGTTAAATGTAAAAATAAAGGAAGGATGGGAGGAAAAACATGCATAAATTAACACACTGTGTGAAAGTTTGCCCACTGTTTCTTCTGCAGAAGCTACATGTACCACTGCGGATGCAAACTTCAGTACTAGTCATCGAGACTGAAAAGAGTTCAAGTATGATTCTATTAAATCTCTTTAGGGATAAGCATTTGATTCTATCAACTAGTAGCTTATTTATTCAAGGTTGGAAATGAATTAGCAACCATATTAAAAAGAATTTATCATAATTCATAAATACACTAATCATTAAAATTAATATTTAAGGCGTGAATAACTTGCTTTTATTTGAGAAATTTCAAGGTGATTATAGTTTAAATGAAGACATTTGGATGTCTCCAGTTTGAAATTTTTTGTACTGGAATTGTCTTGAACTAATAAAATGTACAAAGAAAAGGAAATGTAATTATAATGCATTAAACTGATGTGCACTAATGCATATCATTTCCTAAACTACTGTTTTAGGGTCTTTGGAAGATCTAAGATACACAAATGAAAGCCACTCTCAATCTGATTTGTCTAATGGTAAACTTTCTTTAGGTATACTGTATTTAACGTCTGTGAGATTATGCTCTCATTAGCACTATCTTGATACATACTCATTGTGCATTATTTTCTAAGTATTACACAGTTCATTCAGTCTAATTCAGTCTATATAATTAAAATCTATCTCAAACCTTCCTAGTAAGTTGCAAAAATGTGTGCCTAATTTTTCACCTAATCATTAAATAAAAATTGTATCACAGAATGTGGAGAGTTTCTGAAAAAAAAAAAACACGGGTCATTTCTAAAAGGTCAGTATGCACGCACGCGCGCGCACACATACACACACACACACACACACCTCAAATGTAAAATTTGAATAGAAAATACAATGGAGAGACTCTTTTACTAAGAAGTGGATTTTTCCAAAATGTGACCCTCTTAATATTAACTGGCATCTCCCAGACACTGTAGTAGGCAGTCAATCACAAACTATTAATTGGAAAGATATGGTAAGAGACATATATGTATTTCTAAAAGAGGTATCAAGCCAAAAAAGATGTATGCATAGTTTGAATATATGAAAAAAGGATAATAAAAAGTAATATAAATAGAGATTAGAAACAAAAGTAAATAAGATCTAATTATTGATATGCAAACCAAAGGAACACTAAGAAATTATGAGTGAATGTATGATGTAAAATTTCACACACAAACAATAGAACTTTAAGAACCTCAATCAATCTGGAAAGGGCTTTTGAACATTAATAAATTCATAAGTTTAAGATTTAAAAAAATATAAAAGATTTCACAGGAGGAAGAAGGTAGAGGATTTATTTTACCATGAACAATTTTTTTTTGTACTGCTTGAATTTTTACCATATGTGAGAAGTTTTTTTCATTTTCCTTTTCCTTTCCTTCTTCATACTTATTAATAAAATTTACTAATAAGACAGATTTTAAAAAGAAATAAAAGATTTCTAGGTATTATATTCCCAAGTAGCTGATTTCTTTAACCATATGTATTTCTTTAAACGTGTATTTTTCCAATATAAAGTTGGAAAACAATAAATATGGGGCCAAAGTTTGCATGAATATCCCAAAACTGAATCCATAATTAATTTTTCTCACAAAAATCACAAACAAAAGAACAGACTTACTGCAAGGTTAAGACAATTTATTGGAAGACTAGGCAATTGGAACAATAGTTCTTAAGACCACATTCACTTCATTTATTTACATTATTTTATGCTGAGGATCAAACCGAGGCCATGCTCCTACTAGCTGTGCATTCTACCACTGGGCTGTATCTCCAGCCCCAAGAGTACCTTCACATTGAAACTCAGATTGCAATTTCAGAGATTTCCAAACCAATGCTTAAATAAATAATTTGCTGGAAGGACTTAAAAGCTTGTATAAATCTCTTAGATTCATGGCTCCAATTTATCACAGGGAAAAGATACAGCCTGAAATTTGCCAAGGGAGGAAAGTATAAGGTAGAGTCTAGAGAAATATCAATATGGAGCTTCCACTATCCTCTTCACAACCAATCAGGATGTGTTAATCTCAAGGCATTGAAGTATTGTGCCCTGAAAACCTTACTCTGAGTTTTGGTGTTTAAAAATTTCATTAGCCTGCCATTATGTACTGTAATCACGTGATTGTCCATGTGGTGAATGTTAGGCAGGCTGACCAGTACTGTGTGCCTCACAGTCCTGATCCTAACCTGGCTGTCATCCTCACAGCATAGTTATTACTGAAATATCAAACACTAGATATTAAGTTACTTCATAATGAATAGCACAGTTATACTACAAATGTTAGCATTAGCTTTTTTTCCTATATTCTTTCTTTAAAAAGATCAATTCTTATAAAAAAAAGAAGCAATAAGTTTTAATATGATACAATCATACTTTAAAATACACACATTATTTTAAATCAATTATTTATAGTACCTTGCTAGTTTTGCAATAAAATATTAAAGTTAATACTAATTAGTGAACAAAATTTTAATGAAATGTCTCATGTCAGGAAATAAAATAACAAAAGCCATTTTATATCTAGCACAATATTTTTAAGATTTAAAGAGAAAAACAAACTTAATGGAAAAAAATAAAGAGAAAAACAATAATGTTACTAAATATCATATAATGAATTCAGCACTGCTATGTTTTGAATATTTGTCTCCTGCAGAACTCATGTTGGAACTTGGTTGCCGTCGTAACACTACTAAGAGATGAGACTCTTAGAAGGTGACTAAATTATCAGGACTCAAATATCATGGGTGGGGTGGATGCTACTAAAAAGAGTGAGTTTGACACCTCTTTCAGTCTCTTACGCTTCCCCTTTCTGTCAGGAGATGATGCAGTAAAATGTTCTTTATAAATTACTTAGTCTCTAGTATTTTGTTATAGTATCATATATAGAGGAAGAGAAGATCTATCCTGGAAACTGATAATTTCTAGGAATAAATTATTGAGCTAACTTGCCTAAAAAGAGGTAATACTGAGAAAGAGAGAAATTTGAATTTTAAAATTTGCCTGCAAAAAAATAATAGGAGAGCATATTGCTTTGAACACTTGACTGCAAGGGACCTAAAAATATTATTACTGTAAGTTTCAAATCATGAACAAAACTATTTTCCCCTGGATAAAACCATTCTATTAGAGCTAGCAGCTTTGTCTTCACCTGCATAGAATTCTCCTTGTTGCTACAGAATATAAATGCTACCTAGAGAAGTGTACTAAAATGGCCTATAAATAAACTAAGGGTCCAGTGGACGAGAGTGGTGGATGTTTTCTTGGGTAAAGAAGTTAAAAGGAAACCAAAGTGGGATGGCATGAAGGACACTGTGGGCTGGTGGTCCTATCAGTGTTCCTGTAGCTAGATACAGAATCAGAAGCAGCCAACAAAGGGAGAGGGCTTTAGAGACAGAATGTTTAAGGTCCATTCACTAGTTTGAAACACAAAGACAAGAGCAATCCAAAAAGCCCATCTTCCCCTCTCCTCCCAAAGAGCATTAAGACCCAAGCTTAGGTGTAGAATTTGAATCATGAGCCAAATAACACTAAAATCAGAGTCTCCGATTAATATCAATTAAGTGAAACCCTAGGGCTGCACTGGATTCTTCTCTTTCTAAAATAAAGATTTCCTTTGTTCCTTAAATTCTTTGAGCAATGCTCAGACTTTACAACTGATCCTGGCAATATTTCTACTTTTTTGCTAAGTAAGATAAAAGTAGTTTCTTGTATAAAATAATTATAACTAAAATATGTTCTGTGTCCAAGAATCCAACACTGCTGACATCCTTGGTCAAGAACCTCTCAAGCTAACAACTGAAAATTTTTCATGTACTTAACAAAAAATTCAGTTTTATAAGAAATCCAACAGATATGTGAAGACATGGTTTCTGCATTAAATAAAGTTGAAATATAGTTGGGGAGACCAAAACCACACATGCGAAATAATTATAGAACTATTCATAACCAAATTACTAAATATAACTGCCCTGTTTTCTGTGGAGATAGCAGATCTGGAAAGGGGAAAAGCAAAATAGAGCTTCAGAGACATTCTATAGGAAGAGGAGAATTTATTATAGAATGCAACCTAAGTATATGGCATATAGCATGAGGAGTGTAAGTAAATGAATTTCTTTCTTTCTTTTTTTTTTTTGTTGTTGGTACTGGGGATCGAACTCGGGTCCTTGCGCTTGCACAGCAGGCAGCAAAAACACTGAGCTAAACCCCGGCCCAGTAAATGAATTTCAATGAAGAAAAATAGCAGTATATACACTAAAACTAAAATCCACAACAGATCTCAAAGGCTATACTGATGTGAAAATAGTCAAGCCTCAACTGATAAAATACTCATTAGTAATACTGTTGGAAGTATTCAGGTTCATCTAAAAAAAATTCCACATAAATAATCATACCTCTGCTCATATTCAGACACAAATTGTCCAAATGGCTTTGCCTATGCTTCAGAAAACAGGTGAGCCCAAATATCTCATGGAAGGATTACAGGTCAGATCCACAGGAATAAAAAGGTGGAAAAGAGAACCTACAAGAGAAAAGTGGAAGGGATAGGCATGTCAAATGTAAAGAAGAAAAGAATTATAGAATATATAAGAAAGACTTAGAACAGTAGTATTTCAAAGATTTCAGGACTGAGAAATTTGTTATTGATGTAAAATACCAAGTAAGAATTAATGACAAATAAAAACAATTAATGTACATAGTCCTCAGGTTTTGAAAGTAAGCCAAACCCCTTAATTTGTAACAGTTTTTGTTTTGTTTTAAGAATCCTTCTAGGCACACTTTTCTCTAAATATGTATGTATTACTTATCTGAGAAATGAGCTACTCACATCAATCTACAAAGGTAAAGAAAAGGACAACTTATGTAAGGAGATTAAAAAATTTTATTTATCAGGCTTTCTCTAATGTTCAACATTGCATATGTTTCAGAAGGCATACTTTGATAAGTAGAATAACTATAATTTATCATCCAACTGTAGACTTTTTTGAGAGGTATAGGGAATATTATTAATAATCGTGTTAGGACAAGGCACAGACCATATAGACATATAGTTACTTTTTGATAAGTCTCCCAGATAAGAAAGAGAATAAGATCCCCAAATGGTGTTCTTCTAAGAGTAACAGTAGTTACACAGTAGATACTATTTTTAGCTGAGTATCATGCTGGTTCAGAAGTGCGCTGCTCTGAACAACTGCAAGATAGGAAATGTCCCTTCCTCCGCAGGCTGCCTTGTCAAAATATGTTGAATATATATTTCAAGAGTACTTATTTGAAGAAGTATGAAAAAATACTAGTCTAAATTTGCAATATCAGAAATATATACTAATATACTGAATATTTACTTTTTTTTTGGTACTGGGGATCGAACTCGGGACTTTATGCTGTGAGGCAGGTGGCGGAACCACTGAACTAAATCCCCAGCCTGAATATATACTTACATACTGAAAAATATATATTTATATACTGAATACTACGAAGAGATCCTAAAAAGGTGATACATTGTTTTCTCTGAAGTTTCTGTCCATATGTTTTCCTATTGCTCACAAATGCAACATTTTTCTTTGAAATTACTCCCTATCAGAAGGACAAGCTTCTTTCATTGTGGTTCCTAAATCCAAACACTAGAAAGCCTCTTAGATAGTCACAGTTATTTCAAGTAGGGAAGAAGCTACTAATATTTCTATTACATTAACCAAAGAAAATCTTTGATAGTTTGATAGTTTGTCTGGTGCAGTCAGTGAACTAGTGTAGGTACCGGGATCATGGAGTTAAATCATCCAATTTGATTCCATTCTGACCCCAATACCAGGTAATTTCCACAACAAAACTGGTGTCATTCTTTGTAGATTTAGCCAGAGACAAAGGGATGGTGTATGGAAACATGTAATTTACCCCACAGACAGAGGCCCCACAGGTCAGTTTGACAGCACAAGAAATCCATGCAAAGGCTTAAAACACTGCTGGGTTCTAAAGCAAGGAAATGATCACCTTGCAACGAGAAGATCAACGTGTGATGAGATTTGATCTTTTTTCATCTCTACTCTGTGAAGGGAGAAGCAAATAAGTAGTAATCAGATCTAAAGATTAGGATGGTGACTACATGAACAGTGAGCAAACAAAGGTGCTTCCAATCAGAAGGAAGCACATGGCAAGGAGACCTCCTGTGCCAGGAGCCTTCAATTTCACCAACTAATAACTGCAGAAAACCCAAGTCAGGAATGGTAGAGGTCAGGTTGTCGGCTTGTGCCCTCCCTCAGTGACAGCTCTGAGCAATTTTACCATCCAACTGTTCTGTTTTTCAAAACTAAAGTAATTGGAATTGAACTACAGAGCTTTGCTAAAACCCTAGCAATTAACAGTGTGATTTCCCAAATTGCACTGTAATGCGAAAGTGTCCATCAATCAACTCAGTGAAATAGCACATTTTCTCACCAGATGTGAGATTTAATATCTTCATAACTCTCTGGATTTACCACTTATGAATTGTCAGCCTTGCCTCAAGCTCTGAGAATTAATGGACTATAGCCCTGCTATGCAAGGATGGTTTACAGCTGTAAAATATCTCTACCTTCATTTTAAATGTATGTACCACAATGCTGTTCTTTAAGATGTAATCAGAAAACATGCTAGATGGGAAAATTTTATTTGTATTTACTATGTTATGTATTATCATTGTTTAGATAAATATAGTTCCCAGAGTCTAAGCACAACATATCTTGTAACAGTAATAACCAGTTTATCATTTGCAGTGAACAATAAATTACAATGTGAAGATGCAAGAACTTTAAGCTTTACACTTTAGGATATCCTTTATGATTTTCTGGACAGAGAAAGAAAATATTCTAAGTTTATAATTCTGTATCTATATATAAGTTTCACTGTTAATCTTGGACTCAAAAGAGAATTCAAAGAATCCCACATAGGTTCATTCTGTCACTATAATTATCAGGTACACCAGTTCTCATTTTAGCATCCACTCCAATTTTAAACACATGAGCCATAGTAAGAATGAGGTTGCCTCCTGAAAGCAGCCTAGACAGATTTTTATAGTGCCAGAGCCTTAAACTTTATAGGTTTAGAAACTTATTCTTGCTTCCACTTGGAGGAAGGGAATATTGTGTCAGTGACACATCACTCCACTGGCCTTGGATGGGCTTAGCTCATTTAACAAATTCATCTTCCCCTACTGTGTTCCAGGGCCTGTGACAGTGCATGAGGCAAAGATGATAAAGAGGAAGAAGCCAGAAGAAGGTGTAGGAGATTTGGGGTTTGTGGTGGCATTTAGAGATGATTTCCAAAAGACATCATGTCTGAGGTTATCCTCACATCACAAGGGAAATACATCTTCAGACATGGGAGTCGTCTGAATGATTATAGTTGGTTAATTCAGAAAAAAAAATGGTCAGGGAGCTTTCCCACTATATGAAACATAGAATCCACCTATTTCACTTGTTAATTTCATAAATTCATAAAATATTCAACAAAATATATCAATCACACTGATAGAACTCATTGGCATAAAATGTTATCCTAAATAGTCTTTTCCTTGGTCATATTAATTTGCTGCAGAAGATGACACCTTGGAGAGTCTCTTCTCAACATAATGAGAAAATTTGATGCATCTCTTTATGATTTGTTGTTTCATAGATTAAACTGACAAAAATAATAATTATACATTAAGTAAAATTTCAAAGGCTATAAAATCATACCACTGAAATATAATTGAGTTTGGTAAAATCAATTAAAATGATTATATAAATTTCCAACAATAGAAAAATAAAGTACTATTCAATAAGTAATGTTGGGTCAGTGTAGTATAAGTATAGAAAAAATATCTTAGAGTCATTTCTCACACACTATATTGAATTATACAGGAGTCAGAGTTAACCGTTTTATTGAAAACAAGAGAAAAAAGAAAAGTCCTTCTCCAGCTGTGAAAAAGAGATAAAATTCTTGATACTAAATAAATGGGATACATTTACAGCTCATGAAAGGAAAGATGGATAGGCACAGTATTTAAAATTAGAATATCCAAACTACAATGAGTAACAATAAAAAAATAAGGTCATGCAATTAATATATCTGATTCCATATTTTGCTCCTGTTTTGGCAATTTTATACACTGCTGGCTAGGGAGGAGTGCTGCTATGAGGAGATACAACAGTGATTCTACTGCACCTGAAGTCAGAACTATGACCAGGCTACTTTGGGATCCTCATGCCTTTAAATTAACAGGAAACTGAGCCGGTTATGGCATTGTCAGAGGTGATTAATCTTGATTACCCAGGAGTGTCAACTGCACTACTACTCCACAAGGAAAGTAAGGTATACTATGTCTGTAATACAGGAGATTTCTGGGTGTCTCTTGGTATGCTTTGTGATGGAGGTCAATGGAAAACTACAATATAAGCAGAACTAGAAATGGCTAAGCCTGCTCAAGATTGAAGGTGTGAATCACAGTATCAGGGTGGTTGCTGAAGGCAAAGGAATATGGAATGAGCATTGGAAGATGGTAGGGTGGTAGTTATAAATACAGACACCAGGACTGTAATGTTATGAGTATTTCTTCTTCATTTTGTAATGACTATATATTATATATTTCTTTCCTCTCATTCTTGTCATGTAATGTGATTTATTGATTTATATAGTACAACATTATGTATTGTTAATTTTATATTATAGCCTTTAAGATATCAAATACCAAGAAGAACAAACATCACTAAGGACTTTACTTCTTTTGAAGAGAGCTTAGTAAGTTTCGTATGAATGGCAGTTGTATCCAGTAAGGTGGAATTAGGATCTTGTTATTATTATTGTTCAGGATCTAAGTATGGCTTGAAGAAGTGTGTATGGGTGACAAGAGGTGGACTTGTGATAATTAATTTTATGTGTAAAAATGAGTGTACAGATTAAATATTATTTCTAAATATGTCTGTAAGGGTGTTGCTGGGTGTCACTAACACTTGAACTCCTGGGTTTATTTAGTAGATTGCCTATAGAAAGTGGATGGCATTATCTAATCCATGGAAACTTTAGTAAAATAAAAGGCAGAGGAAGGAGGAATTCACCTTTTTTTGCTTCCTTCCCTTGGTCTTGAATGGCTATATCTCATCTCATCTTTTCTGGCATTTGGACTGCAACTGACACCACTGGCTCCCCTGGTTTTCAGGCATCCAGACTTGAACTGGAACCACCAGCTTTCCTGGGTCTCCAGTGTGCAGTCAGAAAATCGTGGGACTTCTCAGCCTCCATCTTTACATGAGTCAATTCCACATTATAAGTATCCATATGTATACATAAATATTATTCATTTTGTTTCTCTGGAGATCCTTGACTAACATCCACATCCACTGATATGGTAATACTAAAAATTATGAAGTGAATGTGGAACTTTGGGGAAGTAGAATATATACCTAGAGATGGGGGACTGCCTGAGGACTAGACACTAATTTATTCTTTTTTTTTTTTTTTGGTATCAGGGATACTCGGGATGTTGTGCTTGCGAGGCAGGTGGCAGAGCCACTGAGCTAAATCCCTGGCCCCTGATCTATTCTTTATATACATTAATTCATTTATAATTTCAACATCCTTTTTTATTTTTTATGTGCTGGGGATTGAATTCAAGAACTGTGTATACTAGGCAAAGTGCTCTACCACTGATCTACACATCAGCCAAATATTCCAATATTCTTGGGCCAGGATATAGCTCAGTGGTGCCACACCTGCCTGGCAACCTCAAGGTCCTGAGTTCGATCCCCAGTACCAAAAACAAAAACAAACAAACAAAACTTCAATATTCTTAACTAGACAAAAACTGTTATCTCCTATGTTAGTAGGATGGTTAAGAATCAGAAAGGTTATTTTGCCTACACAGCATTCAAAACTTCTTTGAATATCTTGCCAGTGCTAAAAATTGCAAGAATTCATAGAAAATCTGGCACGGCCTTCATTTTTACACAATAACTAGTCCTGATAGAGCAGAGGCAGCTACCTACTTTATATGATGCCTATTTCTTCAGGTTGTGTTGGGCCCAGCACCTTCTTGTGTGAAGCGCAGGGTAAATTGCACTCCTATATTTTACCAGTGTGGAAACCTAGGAAAACTTACTATATGTACATACGTACATGAAATCTACATTTAGGATCTATGATTTAAATATTACTCAAATCATTAAAAAGTTGTTTGTCTTTTCTAAAACAAATCCAAAATTATTGAGCAAAATTAAAAGCTATTAATATTCTTTGATATAAAAATTCTACTTTACTATATTTCAAAGAAAACCAATATGTATTACTCCAACTTCATCTCCCGCCCCCAAATAGCAAAGAATCACTCACAAGAGGGGAAAAAAAATCTAAAATACCTAAGAGTGCATGAAACCAAGATAAAGAAAGCACAATGGGAGAAACTTCTGTGTAGGTGTAATAACTGAAACTAGGCTGTGTGGCCAGTTTGATGAGTGTACAAAAATGATTTAAAAAAGTGATTATATCAAGTAATGCTAACTGCTTAAAGATCTAGGGCTTAACAGGGATACAGATTAGAAGTGACTACAACTTTAATATGTTTTAAACATCTTTCACATTAGAATGTTCATAATTATGACAAAAATCTCTAAAAGAAGATACCAGTGAAGCTTCTTATATTATTTTTGAGGTTTGCCTTTTAAAATTTTTTGAGGTTTTAAAAAGTTGATTCTGACTACGCAGTTATTTAGGACATGTATTTCAGAGTCCACACAGTCTCTTTTGGTTCTTTCATAATTTCTACACCGTGAAGATCAAGAACTTCTTCCTAGTATCAAACAGAATCTTTCTTGAGCTCACTGAAGATGCATTTTCTCAACGTTCTTCACATTTAAAAAGGATGAAACAAACAACTAATCTACATTCACATAAAATAATACAGTACTTATCTTTGAATATTCTATGTCTTTACAAATGGCAAAGTAGGGGTTTATAAAATGGTTAAAGGCATAGGCTTTAGAACAAGCCACATCGAGGGTTTAAATCCTACTTCCAAATTTAAGAGACTTAAACTGTCTGATTCTCAGTCATGCTGTCAGTTCTGTCGGTTAAAGATGATAATGATTTCTACCTCATTTGAAATCTTGGAAGTATAAATGAATTAAGTATGAAGTGTATAGTTTAATATTCAGCCCATAACAAGTTATCATAATATCTATTATTTTTATTAAAATTTCTATGTTAGTTTTGCTTTTCTATGAATATTCTGAAATATGTTTTAGTTTTCTCTCTGTATTATTTTTTCTCTTCTTTTTCTAGATTTTTCTTTTTCTTCGTTTAAAGTATAACTTTCACTGTATTGTGGTAAATATTCAGTTATATTAGCTTCGAACACAATGTTAATGTCCTAAAAATTGAGTCAAATACTCTATAGTGATAGTTGTGATCAATATATGAAACAGTAATGTAACCTTCAGCAAATCATCTCATAGGGAATACAAACTAAAGTCTGACTCTACAATTGGTCAAAAAAATCTAAATACTGGAAACTAGACTATAACAAGAAATCGTTATTATCACATTATCAAAGGAACTATTGTTTTACATACACTCCATACCTTCTAAATCTTTTGAAAAAAAATTGGTAACTAGAAAGTATACTGTGATACAATGTTAAAGATATAATTGGGGAATTTGATTAAATTCTATTTGTTTACCACTTATCATTCACAGGTTTGTTTTTAATGAAACTAATAAAATTTTATTCTGTTTTAAATAGTTATAAATATTATTTCCACCTGATCATAAAAAGTATTTAGTGTACTGTTTCAAGAAAAAATAAATTTTTACAGATTCCAATTGAAGTGAGCTTAAGACAACAAGAATATAGCAGTGATATTTCAAATCATTAAAAAAAGTAAGGCGATCCAAGGCTCTTTGGAGATAGGCATGCTTCTGACTCACTTCCAAATAGAAATATCCCAGAGATTTCATTAAAATTTAACGGTAAGTCCCCTTTAAATGTAAAACAAAATGATAAACAGGGGCTAGTATGTTTCTTTTTTAGTTTATCTTCAGTTTTGTTTTTTAACAATTTATATTCCACTGAGACTTTAGGAAAAAACTAGAAGGTTGATATGTTTTTGCCATATTTAAGTATGAGAATAGGGATATGTTCTCCAAAGATGGAGCCACACACTTAGCCATAGATAAGGTAAAATTAACCTCATTGTTACTAGAAACATGATAAGATGTCTTTCAAATAATTGAATCCAGCTACATTTGATCCATAAACCAACCATAAATATAATTGTTCTATGTATAAAAAAACTGACTCATTTATTTCTGTCAATTAAATATAAAAAAGAGGGAGAATGAGTGCCATCTTGTGGAGAGACCTACGCCCACTACATCCAAGTTATCTTTGCCCTAAGGTTTGGTTTTTGTTTGTTGTACTTTCCCTATGAAAGTACAAAGACTTTTTACACACAGACTATTCCCCATATCATCTTCACTCACCTTGCTCATTTCTAAATACAAGGAAATACTTTATTTTTCCAATAGAGAGCACATTATGTGTTGGGTCAAACCAATGGAATATCCCAGGAAAAATCAATACTATTATCTGGCCATAGTAAGAAAACAGCTTGAATTATAGGGATGTACAGACATTTTATAATGCAATGCACAATTACCAAAGGAACAATATTCATTTGAAAAAGGGCAGATCTTAAAGGTGACCAAATAACTAATGGATGTGAAAATCTGGGCTCCTCAAGAATCCTATGTGTTTGTTTACATTAGAAAAATGTAGGGAATTTACAAGATTCTGTATTTCCAAATTTAATAATTATGGGAAAAATCACATCAATGCATTCAAACCCTTCATAATTTATTTCACATTGGATATATACAAATATCTATATTAACATGTAGCTACAGATATAAATATAGATATAGATATGATAACATCTTCATTAGAAAGGAGTTTACTAGGCCTGGTGGCATATGGCTATGATCCTAAGATTCTTGGACGCTGAAGAAGGAAGATCACAAGTTCAAGCCCAGCCTAGGCAATTTAGAAAATTAGTGAAATATTGTCTCAAATGAAATTTAAAATAGGGCTGGGCATGCAACTCAGTGTTAAGGTTCTGAGTTCAATCCACATATATTTATAAAGGACCTTCTAAGTCACATAGAAATAATAATAAGTATTTACCTATATGGTGATGATGCTTATGTTAACAAGAGTAACTATTATTACAGCATGTTAAGTGCTTTAAAAAATAAAAAGAACCTTATAATAACTGAACAAGGCAATTATTCCATCATTTTACAGCTGAGAAGTTGAATCTAAGAGAAACTGAGCAAAATGTTGAAGATCACAGATCTAGAAGTAGAAAAGTTGGTATCTGAATCAGAAGTCTTGACTTTACTCTTAGTTCTGACATTTTCAAAATTTCAAAAGTAACTTCAGTCACAAACATATCCATTATGAAAACTGAAAGTCTTCTAAAATATGGCCTTAAATCCCATTTTAATTATTCTAGCTATGTGTCATTTTCCCAACATCCCAGCCAGGACCAGAATTATGAAAATTACTGTATGCTCCGCTGAAAGTTTCATTAGCATAGAATTCAATATAGTTGTTCTTTAGTGGAGGACAAAAATCACCCTCACTTCTTACCTAGAAGCCTGTTTTTCAGTTGACTATATTTTTACAGGGTGAAATAAATGCTAATTGACTATAAACCATGAAATGATTCAGTATTAACTCCACCCTGAAGCAGAATTTTCCAGCTTAAATTTCTGTATTTAATGATGAAAATTTGTTGTCTTTTTAGACTAGAGGTATTTCCTCCTTAAATGAAAGAATTTAAACAAACTGAAAACATACTCTATAATTCTAGTTCTTTCATCTTTTCTGGTAATGTACCTAAAAAAAAAATTTTTTTTTTGCTGTTGTCATTGTGCTTTATTCTTTCTTTCTTACTTTCTTTTCTTTTTTTTTTTTTTTTGGTACCGGAGATCAAACTCAGGACCTTGCGCTTGCGAGGCAGGCGCAGGAACCACTGAACTAAATCCCTGGCCCTTTTCTTTTTCTTTTTTTCTTTTTGGTTCCTGTTATCTACTCTAGCTATTCTCAACAATAAATCACCTATTTAGCTAGCTACCATTACAAAATACTAAATCCAAAATTATTATATTATATTATAATATAAATTATAAATTAAATTATTTTATTATAGCAGCATATTTTCTGCAGTTTACATGAATGCAACATAGAAGGCTCTCATTGAAAAATGTAAATCAGGAAAACAAACACATGGATTTCCATTCTTTTGAATGCCTTTTCATTTGTCTCAAGCCATGGCTATATAATGATTAATTAGATGACGTATTTTTCTTGATTCACATTTCCTTTATTTATATTTTTAAACCTCTGATCCTTTACATGATTAATTCAGGGATCCCTTTGTGCTTCTTTTTATTCCTCTGACTGGAATAATGATTTTTAAAATTTAGAAAATTGGCTTTCCACTTGTAAAGGACAGACCACTATAGGTAATTAGAATGATTGCAAAAAATCTAGGAATTCTTATCTGCAAATATATTTTTTCAGATTAGACATATGCCTCCTCATACATATAAATAGATAAATGTGTTGTTCATCAAATGTTATTTTTTCTTTTTGATTAATGTAAGAAAATTCATTTTATAGTTTATTGGCCTCATTGTCATTATTCTTATTCTTAGATAACCCACATTTATACAACTGCCACATATGGGACTGAGTTGGGAAACACTGTTCAAAGGTGACAGTTATTGTCTCAATTTCATTCACCCAAGCAGATGCATGAAGCAGGCTTCATATAAAGAAATAAAAATGAAAAGGAATGTCATGTATCACCAACTAGCCTTGGCTTTTGTCTTATTCTCTACTTTTTTATTTCTTCATCTAAGAAGGCACTAAGGTCTCTCAGCTCAGGTATCATAATTCTATTTAACTGAATGTGGCAATCATGGACAAAGCTGCCCAAGCACAGCGCCTCCAATATTGCTTTTTTGCCTCCACACAATGCTCCAAACTAACCACTGGAAACTTATTCTAAGGTGGAGGGGCTTTGCTATTAAACTCAGCCTTCTCCTTCATTCTTTTTTTGGGAACCATGGACTTTCACATGTTTCTGTCAATGATTCAA
Source organism: Heterocephalus glaber (assembly GCF_000247695.1). Next base: position 46,528,951 of record NW_004624730.1, on the reverse strand, counting down.
GGACTGATCAGTGAGAGTGGAGGAAGGACCAGAGCAACTGTTGTGCTCTGGCTGGGGAGGCATGCATTGCTGTGCAACCTTCAGCAGGGAGGTGCAGAGACCATTGCCTTCCTGCTACCATGTGCAACTTCAAAAAGAATCATTTTAACATAAAAGTTCAACTGGTTACTCCACAGTGAAATAAATTATTTCAGCTGCTCTATTTTTGAAGTTACTCTATCAGAATTTTAAATCCTTTTCCATACATCCCCTAAGGGCGTGTGAGCTGAACCAAGCCTCCTTTCTGTTTTATGATTTCTAAGCTGACAGGAGTTCACAGCAAAAATAACTTCCGAACATCAATCACACGCTGTCCGTCTGCTCTTTTATTCGACATCCTTCCTTTTCATCGTGATAATATACTCTTTTACAGATTTAAAACATGACATTAAATACAAATCATTTGTTTTGAAGAACTTCATGTAAAATGCAAACCTTATCAACTGTAGGAAAATTAATAGAAATTATGGTGAAAAAATGAAAGAATAATATAGATTTGGTGGAATTATCTTTTTCTGTACTTAAAGGAAATAAAATATAACCACATAATGCATTGGACTGCTTTTGTACTTTTATTTGGAGGACAACCATGTTGAGTGGTTTTAACCAATATGAAGGGGGGGATAGCAACATATTACCAAGGAGAAAGAACTGCCATGAAAATGGAAAATACTAAAGAAGTTCATAAATCTTCCTAAGATTTTTCTAGGCATTTCATAAAATTTCTTGATCTTACTCTGGCAAGGAGTTAAAAGTGAAGTGGTTACTTGCTGAAACAAAGTGTTTATCCAACTGCAGGTTGCAACCCATTAGTGGATTGTGAAATCAATTTAGCAGTATTGGTTAATGAAATAGAATTGAAAAAAATATAAGAGGATACAACACAGAACAAAGTTAAAGACTTCATTTTCATTTAAGAATGTCTGTAAGCTAACAATATAAATATATTACTTTCTATGTAGCAGATCAAAATGTTTGAAACTGCACTAGTATATTTTACATTACCATGCGTACATAGCAAATTGGATTCTAGTGATAAAGCAATACCTTCAGCCTGTCTCTATAGGCTCAAAGGGTTATGGTTTGTAGTGTTTTGGAATTCTTCTGTAGAAATATAATTACAAAGCTTGCATGGAGTACATTACATAATGTAACAAAAATGTGGAAACCCATAGGGTATTTTTGAAACAGATTAGTTAAGAATCATGCCTGTTTACTTTTATTTTAGGTACTATATCTCTGGCTATTAAAAACAATAAATCAGTGTTGCCAACAGATTATCATCTTATTTGATTTGAAATAGATGACATAGGTTGGCTTATTGATAAAACCTGTTTTTATTTCTCTTCCAGAATGTTCAGCTATACTTATGTTGATCAACTGGGAAGAATATAATTACAATTTTTGTGCTTGTAGTGCAAGAAAATTGTACCACTCTTTCTTCATAACAGTGATACTGAGAAGGGAGAATATTAATACAAGGGTTGTGGGACGACTGGAAAGTATGTTACTGTAAGTTTGAAAATCTGAAATACATGGTGAACTCCATCCCCAGTTTGCTGCTAGAACCTAGGCATCTCTAAACTTGCCTTTTCTAACGTATAAAATATAGTAAGTATAGGCATGTCTCCATGTTTGCTAGAAGATTTAATTAGATAAGGTACAAGAAAGCATGTAATCAGGCCAAAAGAACAAATATGTGCTAATGATGAGGATGGCAGGCAAAACAAAAGAAAAAAATCTATCATATTTTATCCTATTAATTTTTTGTGGAATTTATGTTACCAGAGTTTCTTCTGGTCTATTCCTTGCTATATTTCTACCTCCTAGAACAGTTTCTGGCACAGAGTAGGTACTCAGTAATTTGCTGATTAAATAAAAGAATTAAATGTAATTAATATATCACTTTTGCTTTTGGCTTTTCCATATATGTGTGTATTTGTGTGTGTCTGTATTTATTTTTGCTTCCTATGCAGAATAAAACGTGTTTCACTTGACTGATTATCTGAAAGCAATAAAAGAGCACACTTTTTAGTACAGAAAGGAGAAATTCAATGTCATGTGTAAATCATTACTGACTGAATACTTGTCACACTAACAAGAAAGGAGAGTTTGATATATTTTTGAAATTATTTCTCTTGATTTATATATTCAAGTTGATTGTAGAAGTCACGTCAGCCAGGATGGAGTGACAAAACTTGATAATATCTGGAATCTCTAAATCTATACTCCATCCCTCAGAATATATGCACTGCTTTTTCTGCCAGCTTACTGGAATCACAAAGAGAGATGTAATCGGGGTTACTAAATTTTTTAAAAAGGCTTACCCAAAAGAGCACATTTTTGTAAAAGAATGTTAATAGTAGGCACCTTTCTTTGGTAGAGAAAAAAACTTTTTTACTTGCAGAAAATATTTCAAAGTGTTTTGGCAGGCATCTTCATGTGTCAATAAATTTCACTTCATTACTCTACAGTTGATGCAGAGAGAGAAGAGCAGGGACAGAAAATGCATTAACACAAGAAACAGAAAAGGAATCTAGGCGAGCACAACGGGGTCACTTGTAGCCCCTTGGAAGATGAGAGAGGTGAATCACATAGTAAGATTCCATCTCTTATGAAAACAAAGGAAAAAAGAGACCAGAAGAGGAGAGCAGAGGAGAGGAGAGGAGAGGGAACAAAGAAAAATAAGAGAAAAGTAAAGAAAGAGAAGAGATATCTATAGAGGCAGTGGTATCTACCCAAGTGAGGATCACCTCTGTGAGGTTCCCTCAGCCCGGGAAAATATCAATTCTTTCTCAAAAAGAAAGAGGGTAGAAACTCTTCTTGGTTAACAGAAATCACTGTGGCCCTTCAATAAGGCCAATTTTAACATCACATTAAAGGAGGAGAACTTCAACATAAAAAAAAGTGACTCAGTGAATGAGAAGATGTGTAAGGAAGTCTTGTACCACTGCTATTGATAATGAATTGAACTCTCACTTTTGGAGGATGAGAAAGTGCAAGAGCAAGCAGAAAAGGGATAAAACTTCAGCTTCCATAGAGAGATGCCTTTGAGATCCAGAACTAGTAGACAGTCACTTGTGCCCCTGCAGGTGTGTTTCTGGGCTTCTAGGACCTTATGTAGCAGGTGGTCCTTACAAATTTCTCCATATGGGACCCAGTTAGTTATCTGGCCCATGCTGTGAGATGTTGTGCTTTCCCTGCCCCCCTCAAAAACGCTGTTGAAGATGCTAAGGAAGTAGAAATATATGGCTATAGAAAGAGGACTGGCTAGAGCTTAGATCTGAGATCTGGCACATGCTAATTTTGACCCAAGGCACCTCCTTGAACCTCAGAACCTTCATGGTTAGGGAATGGTAATACATGTGCTTCCTTAGGTCATGAGTAATAAGAAAATAATAGTAAGGGTTTGATAGTGTCTTATCATATAATGTATCTCATACACAGTTGCTACAACCCCACTATTATTCATCTCCATTATTAAAACGACCAGCAGCTTTCAATCATGGCTGTATATTAGAAATTCATGGGAGTTAGAGGAGAAATAGTACCCGTGATCTAGTACCACTCCAGACAATTTGGGTGGAAATTCTGAAGATGTAGTCAAAAAAAGATTCTATTGAAATATTCCAGGTGATGGTAACATTTGGTCCCGGTTGTCATTATTCCATCTTGTAGCAACTTCTTATTTTGTTTCTATGGCTCTTACTCCCTCTGGAATGACCTAGCTTTAAAACTAATAAGGGCACATCGCTGTACTCAGGGGCAAATTCACCAGGAAGTTTCTGAAATTTCAGTGTCAGGCTCTCTTCTAACAATCCCTTTCAAGGCCCTGGGCCTAATTTTGTAAATTTCATAATTTTAAACAAAATATTCAATAGGATCTCTTGTATTGGTTTCATCTTCAATGAAAACTGAATTCCTAAAACTTTGTTCCATTTCTCTTGAAGTAAGTAAACAGTAAAAAGCCTCAAATGTTTTACTTGTACCTTGCTTGAATCGGTTGTTCACACTTGGTATTGACTAGGGTATTTGTTCACACTCCCCAGAATATATGAAAGGTTGACATTATTTTGAAATCTCATTAACTCTTACAGAATCCTTTATCTCTTCAAATTCACTTTTCTAGATTTTTTGTTTGTTTGTTTTTAGCCTGCCAAAACTATATCAGCTGCAACAAACTATATCAACCACCAGCTGAGAGCTAACCGGGTCACACCATATTCATAGATGATACCACCTGGGCTAGCCTGAGATTGTTTAGAAGACATCTGTACAAAACTGACTATCACTTATGAGTCTTTTTCTGGATCTCAGGTTATGAATGAACATTTACTAGAAATAATACTGCTCAACAACCTTCAATCTAGCATCTTATTTTCTCATCCCTCTAATAAAAATAATAATTATGAGTAATTTTTTTACTGTTACCTAGAATCAAAAAAGTCCTATTTCTCTCAAACTTCTGTTCCCCAGGAAGCTTGACTGTCTTATTATCACTGATATTTCTGAAAGTTCCACCTCAAATTTATTATGTAAACTGTTCACTTATCTCATAAATGCCATTTTAAAAGAGGCACTGCTCTTACTATTACAGAATTCGAGGTTTATCTCTGTAGAAGAGTATTTTTTTAGTATGATCTTCTGAGAAGAAAAGAGTACAACCTCCTCATCACCTAAATTATTCTGTTATATTAAAGGTTGACAGTTCAATTCTCTGTAGAGAATTGTAGGGTCAAGTTGCATGAGCAAAAGTAGTGAATTTCAACATAGTGTAATTTGGTGAGGACAGAAGGGAAGAAAGGCAGCAAATCATCCCACCATCTTCTGTGTGGACAAATATGTTTGTCTGTGATGCCTCTGAAGTATGTAAGTGTGTGTGTGTGTGTGTGTGTGTGTGTTTTCAAGTATAAAAATATCCATCCAATGAGAGGACAAATATGTTTGTCTGTGATGCCTCTGAAGTATGTAAGTGTGTGTGTGTGTGTGTGTGTGTGTGTTTTCAAGTATAAAAATATCCATCCAATGAGAGTATCATTTCACTTTGGAAGGAAAATTTAAGCAGAAATTGGCGAACCTACAAAAAAAGAATGCAATACAGTTTAGAAGTTAATAATGAGAAAGGTTATGAAAGGTATGAAAGCGGGTATTGGATGCCATAGTGAAGACAGCATTGGAAAAGCAAGGCAACAGATTGTATTAGTTGGTGGTTTGGCCAGTATAAGTGTAAATATTTCCATATTTTTCTCTTAGAACAGAGATGTATGCTGATGAGACTATTAAGATACAGTGATTTCAAAAGTATAATACTTTATAAGTAGATTTTAAGTTAATTCCTCAAATATCACTTTGAATGGATGTCTGTATTTTTACTAATTCATCATCCATTGCTTAACCCATGGGCATCATGTTAGCCCATTCAGTAAATACACCTACTATTTAATTATGAACCTTTCCCATTTCACAACAAGTAAATCAGATTTAAGACTTGAAATATAAAATCTTAAAAATTACCAATTCAAATTTATTTATCATTTTTCATACATTTGGAAGATAGCATTTTGAGCAATGATTTATTTCATATTTTTAATATTTTTGTTTCATTTGTTATCTTCTTTGACCTTCCTTTAATAAATAGTGTTGCTTTTCTTTGCCTAAAAAGCTTTTTAAGGCCGAGGATTTAGCTCAGTGGCACCACGCCTGCCTCATAAGCGCAAGGTCCTGAGTTTGATCCATGGTAGCAAAAAAAAAGTTTTTTAATAGCTAGAGATCCACTAAATGCAACAGGCGGTATCTGATCATCCATGTCTACCAAGAATGTGGATGCATTTTTAGGAAATGGCATTCCAAGTTTTGATGTTTCTTTCTGGAATTTGCTGAGTTAACTTATAAACAAATGTCTTCATCATCTTGAAAAGTCTAATTGACAGAGTTTCAGCATTAGCTCAGTAAAAATAGGAATCTTTTTTGCAATTTTTCCTTTTGTAGCTCTTTGCTGTTTATCACCAGGTGACAAAATTATGCACTTATGTGGGGAAGTAGTTTAAATATGGTGCCAGCTGTAGCATATGACTGCCTGGGGCAGTTGGAAATGTTCCCACTGATACCTCTGAGAGAGAAAATCATCACTCAATCTAACCATAAAAGCTACATAGAGACAAAAATCAATCATTCTAAAGGAGCAGAGAAAAATATCATGTATCATAAATATACACTGGCAGCTCTACATTAATAATAGGTGCATATTTACTTTTTTTGAGTTATAAGGTAACACATTCTCAAAGAATGCATATAATATGTGCATGCATGATGAAGATAAGAGTTAACCAATAACAAAACATTCTAATAGCCAAGCATAAAATAATTATTGAGAAAAAATCAGAATTTTGTATTTTAAGTTCTCTTGCAGATGAGAATAACAGGCTTGGAGGCATATAAAGTTTGTGCTTAAATGAATATCATTATGATACACTGTGTGTGAGTCTGCATTTTAATAAGATCACTGAAGACTCAGAAATGTTTTGTGAATTGAAACTAGTCCACAAATCTTTAAAATATATAGTCACATTCACTTCACTTACCCAGGTACCATGTCAACTTTCCAGGTATTTGTTCTTCTCTAGAGGATAAGGATTTCAATTTCTGAAAAGCTAAAGTTACTTAAAGCTAAAATTCCATTTCTGTCACCTTGTAAATCATAACTCAGCTCTCAAAAATATCTTAAACTTGAATAATAATATTAAGATGTTTCAAATCTGTACTTCTCAATTTCAAATTTCCACAGTACCTAATCTCTTATTTTTTTTCTTACTTTAAACAAAGTAGTAATTTAAATCCTTGAGGTTTTTTCTGTAATTGAAGAATATAAGAAATGCAAATAAATATAACTAAAAATGCTCCTAATTTTGACAAAGGATATTATATTGTATAGAAAAAAAGTCATCCTTTAATGACCAAGAGGAAAGGAAAATACATACAAACATATATTTTCTGGGTGGTAGAAAATTTTAGCACATAACTTCTTGTTCTATAATTATTCAAAATCTTGGTTTAGTTTCCTTCTTGTGGATTTTTAAATAAACAAGCAACAACAATAAAAATGAGATAAAGCATTATTTTCAGCCAGATTTGACCCTCCTTCCTATTTATTTAGAAAGGTGCAAACATCCATGCAGAGGAAACTATAGCATCTGAACGATCTGTTTTCACAGTGATAGCTTACGTTGTAGAACAGGCATTTTATCAAGCAGGATAAAATCTGCCCTCAAAAGCACTTTCATGGGCAGGTTTTCTTTCCCCTTGTGACCTTCACACAATTAACATTCTGCACAGCTGAAAGAGGAAAATCAGTTGAGGATGCAGCGATACAAGATCATTCTAGGTGAATTTTACTGCCCTAAATATATTTTACAAGCTACCCTACAAGGGCCTTAAAAGGGGTGGTAACCCATTATTTATGGGGAGGAAAAGGGCAAATTGAATTTTTCCATTAAAGAATATTCTCTTGGTTTTACACACACACACACACACACACACACACACACACACGCACATACACAATTAATGTTGAACATCTTTTCATTAAATTTCCAGACTTCTCTTCAGGGAAGTCCATACAAGACTGAGGTAAATGTGCCCAACTTTTCAAGGATTAAAATAGCTATTTGTGCTGAGGTACAAAGAAAATGTACCAGGCTGAACTGGAGAACTGTATCACTATGGTTAGTACTTCAGACTCTTTGTAATCAGCATTTTATTACTTTTCCTGGTTTCTATCATTCCATATTTCCCTTTCTATAAAATGTAGTTCATTAGTGATAATCAAAGAATATTCCCTCTAAATATTTTCTATAAAAGATACATATGATTTATACTTTTATTATTCCTGTGTTCTGCTCTTTCAACACATTTACTTTTCAATCTCCTCTTTCGTTCTCATTCCTGTAGTTCTTGCTGGAAAAATAGATGCAAGTGGCAGGGACATTTTCCATCTTCCTGTTGTTAAGCCTGCCATTCCCTGCAACTGTGTTCACACAACCTGTCCCTTTCCTTGGGCTCCAATTCTTTCTCTAACTTATCCCTTTTGGATGTCACTGCTAAAATTATACTATTTCTCCTGCATCAACGTTTTCCCCTTTCATCTGGATGTTTTTTCATATAAATATGCACTAAAGTCTGTTCTCTAGAAAACCTAATTCCAATCTTCACAACCTTCTTTATTGACCACTGACCTTTTTTGCTCGACTTTCTCAGTAAAACTTATCAAAACAGTGATCTATGCTGGCATTTGTATTTAATTACCTCCCATTCAGTTTTTGTAATCAAGTTTCAGTTTCCTCCTTTCTCCTAAGCCTGCTCTTACTAAGCCTACCAGTAAGTTTTACTTTATCAGATTTCACTGTGCAGCAGCAGCCAATACTCTTGACCATTCTATTTCTTCATTGAAATATTTTTTTCTTGTTTATTTCCACAGCAGTGCACTCCTCTGATTTTGCTTCTCACTCACTGGTTAAGGAAAAGTCATCCTTAGAAACCCTGCACCATTAGGTATTGGGGAATTTCTGGGCTGGGTCCTGAGGCCCATTCTTTCTCTTATTCTCTCTCCTGAGGTGATGTCACCCAGCCTCATAGCATGAATTAATATTCCTTCTTTGGTGACTCATAAATTCATTAGTTCAGCTCAACTTTTTTTCTTTAGCTCTAGACTAAATCCAATGCATCTTCAACCTCTCCAAAAGAGAATATTTGGTTTCTTTTGAAAATACTATTCTTTCCATAGACTTTTATCTCTCATACTCTTGTTATCTACTCTTGCTCAAACTGGGAATTGAGGTGTCAATAAACAGTTCCTATTGGATTTGTAACCAAAACATATTTCAAATCATTCTTCTTCCCATGTCCACTGCTGGTATCTTAATCCCAGTCCAAGTCTTAGTTTTTGTCAATGGCCATGTCCTCAAGAACAACTTTTTACTTCACTCCCCTTATTTCCTTTAAAATGCAATCTCCACAAAAGATCACGGTGATCTTTGGAAAGTAGAAATTACATCATTTGACTCAGTTGTATGTATTTTTCAATGGCTTTGTAGTGCTCCCTGAATAACATTCAGGGGCCACTTCTGCCGCTTCCAAGAAACTTCTTGTCAAGGCTTTTATCTTTATTTCCTGACATTTGCCATGTCACTAACTATCCTTCAACCTAAACCTGCCTTCCTTCTATTTCTTGAATATTCTAGGCTCATTCTCACCTCAGGAATTTGAATTTTTTAAATTGCCTTTGCCTTGAAAGATCTCCCAGAAATACCACAATGGTTCTTCTTACACTTCAGTTTTGATCTTGGTTACTGTGTCCTAAAAGAGACCTTCAATGCCCACCTTCATGTATATTTTGCATCCCATTGTACCTGGCACTCACCACCCACGTTGCCTTTTAATTTTTTATATATTAATCATTTTTGAAATGATTTTCCTTACCTAGTTATTGACTAGTTTATTGCCTTTCTCCTTTGACTAGACTATAAGCTTTGTGAGAAGATTTTTACAACACTATGCTCCCCACAATATTAGGACACTATGTAGCAAACTGTGGGCAAAAGGTGACAAAAAAAATTGAATAAATGATTGAGTAGGAGTGTTTGGGTGATTGATGTCTACATTAATATGTTCTGCATACAGAGTATCCAGAACCATATCAGGAACACAGTGACATCTCAGTTGATATATATTTCTGAAGTACCAGTGTCTACATTGTTAGATTGCTTCTCTTGTGGTACCCTATAAAGACTCTACTACGTTTTAGGATGTGTGATCTATTTTAGTGATGGAAAGGAGAGCTTTAAAGTTTCAAATGTTGCAACAGAAGTATGTTATTTGCATTTTGGTTTGTAGTAACTGAATAATAGCCTTCCAAGGCCTTTAATATTCCCACCTTAATAAATGACACTACCATATACCTTTAAACAAGAAATGCAAGACACATGTTTGACCTTTCTTCTCACACCATCCATTTTATTACCATTTTGTTGATTCTACCTTTAAGTAATCTTTGAAACTATGTGTTTTTCTCTATACTTATTGTCACATCTAAGCGATAATTTCATTTTCCTTGTCCAATTCAATGTCTGGGACTTTTTTACTTTCCCACAAAACTATTCTACGTATAGTAGTAAGAGTAGTCTTCTGGAAGTTCTTCATTCCTTCAATAACACAAGCTTTATCCCAACTTAGGACCTGTGCCCATACTACTTTGTCTGGAATTTCCTTCTTCAACTTTCTCTTGGCTGTGAGTTTCTCCTTCCTGGGGTATTAAGTTATATTTATAGTTACACATGTTCTAGTGTGCTGTCTAGATTCCCTTTCAGAACTTACTCCATACTGCTTATGCCCATATTTCTAGGCATGTCAGTATCTTAGGTCTCTCAGCTGTGTTCTTAACATGGAATTATCCTCAATTGAGAGGATCTACTTGCCTGAGATTAGCCCCCTTTTGAAAGACAATTTTTACTTAATGATTGAAATGTGTGTGGTGGGGAAGAAGTTTTGTAAAGACTAAACCTGGGTTCCTTGTTTCAAAAAAGGGATAACTGTGAAGGACTTTGTCAACAGCGTTGGCTAAGCCTCTGTTGCAACAATATCATGGTTCAACTTCTGTTAATTCTTCTCCCCACACTCCCTCACTGTGGCATCCTCAAAAGCATTTCTCCATGAATTTCTTGATAAACATCTCAGAACTACTATTTCTCATTTACCCAATTTATGATGCTATCCATTCAAAAAGTTCTTTCATAATTACCTGAAAGCCACCTAAAACATCCCTTATCTCCAATACTCCTACATACTCTATTTCTCTCATTGCCTCCTATTCTTTTCCTTCATAAACCCTAATCCAAATTTGCAATTCTGAAGCATGAAATCTCCATGATGGCAGAAAATCCCTCTATTACAATGTGTGGGATATGTGGTTATTAAGTTCAAAACTTCTACTGATTTACCAGTCAATATCAATAACACATTCTGTGTTGGAATGTTCTTTGATTTCCAAGGCCTCTGTTGAGCAAAGGACATCCTATCTATAAAAATTTAAGCCCAAGTGTAACACTAGAACACAAAGCTTCATTCTTGCAAAGTAATCAACTTTAAAAAGATATTTCCTTCACATTTATACAAATGGAGCAAATGTTTAAGATAAGTAAGACCTAAAGGTACATAAAAATACAGACAAACTTTGCCCCTGACACTTCAGAATATACCCCTTACAGTCTTAGGAACAGGGTAAAACAGTTTTCCATTTTTATATAACAAGATAGAAGGAAATATAAATGTGAAGAATCTGGAAGAAAGATGCTTTGTGAACGTCCTTTCAGTTTCCAGCCACAAGGTAATAGTCTTGCTGAACAAAGTGATTCTATTCTTGACCTTGATACAAATTTTAAATCTAGCCCAACTCTACTGATGAATTGCATTTCCAAAGTTTTCCAGGATAATTATTACTGTCATTTCAGGAGTCATTTTCAAGAATATCACAGTAGAATAAAAACTTGATTTTCCCCTTCTTTAGAGAATTTCCCAGATAAAGGTCATTTGGTTACACTTTTTATAATTATCACATAATCATTGGAACTATGAATAACATCTTCTATTCAAGTGTCCCAAATGCCTTATCCTCATTAAGCTTAATCAACTGAGATAGTTAAGCCTTGACCCTGAACTCAAAATATGCTCCCAATATCTGTAAGCTACCTTGTGTATGTGTATGTACAAGTATGGTTAGTAAAGCCTACATTTAGTAGGTTTAGTAAAACCCAGATTTTCTGCAAATTACAGGTGTCTTAGAATATAAAATGGAGATTAGAGATTTGTACTTGTGGTAACAAAGAAATGGTAAAAATTTAAGCAACTACAACATAGACTAATAAAATATAGTTAAAAGTGTCGTAGAACATTAGTATTCTCAACTTAAAAATCATCTTTCCTAGTTGGCAAGGAAAATTACTATTTCACAAAACCTTGTTAATCATGTGCTCATAAAAATAATGAATATTAAAACTTCTGAATACTCCAGAAACAATACAAGCATAGATTTAAATTAAAGTCGAGAATAATTATTCATTTAATGTTATATTGATTTGTATGTTTCACTGCCAACAGTATATATTTATAAAATATTTACAATGTTTACATCCATTCAAAACACAAAGAGGAGATAAAGTACATCTTCTGCACTTCAGATATATGCTATGACTCATATAAAGCCTAAACTATTAATGAAAAATATGTTGCAGTTCTATTCAGGGAACATGTAGGAAAAGTTCCCTCAGTGCATTTTAGCTGTAATTGTTCATACTTCTTGTGGGTATATATATATATATATATATATATATACTGCAGAGAATCAAATCTGAAAAATATATGCTAATAGTGATTATTATTACCATGGACTTTACTGTCCTACTGTATCTCTGAAGGATCTATGGCTTTTATAGCACAAAGGTACTTTGTAAGCAGGAAAAAAATTATAAAGCAAGTGTTCTCTATTTAAATTGATAGCTTCAAGTCTTTAGATATTCTCTGACCAAGCAATTTGGGTAAATTTATCTGTTAGTATTTGGTGTAACACAAAATATTTTCATTTTTTTTAAAAAATGGAGTATGTGCTTGACTTTGCATCATCTGAGTTAAGGTTTTATTAAGATCTCATTTTCATCAAGGATACATTCATCTGCCAACCAAAAGGAAAATCCTGAAATGTAACATTGCCAAAGTCAAAGAGCATATGTGAAGCATGTATTCTCTAGCCAAGCTGAAATGAATCCAACCTGTGTTCTTTGTCATAGTTATATCGAAGCAGAAAAACTTGAGATGTAAAGATGTTCTCTAGTTCCCTGTTTCTTCTGGAACAAAATTAGAGATGCTCTGCCAACCCACTCTCATAGCAGCAGAGATAGCAATAAAATGTAATTCAACAATTGGTGAAGGTAGCAGTGCCTATTATCATCTTAAAAGTCAATATTTTATAGAGTTTAAATTTCAAACCTCAGAAAGATAGTCACTTCCTAATTAGGCAAAATAATGAAATACTTTGTAGGATGCAAAGTACACTTGGATCCTTTTATTTTTTTATTTGGAAAATATATTTTTATTTTTTATTTCATTATCAGCTGCTATAAAGGAAATGATAACAGTAATAAAACCTTCTATCACTAGCAGTGGATTTGTATTGGAGGAAAAAGAAGATAGAAAACATGAGAAAATCAGTGAAATATTTATTCATTTATCCCCTCATTCATTTAACAAATATTAATTGAGCTTCCTATATATTCTAGGCATTTTAGTGAGCGATATACATGTGAAAAACAAATCTCAGATGTACAAATAAATTTAAAGTAAGCTTTATATAAGGGTCATCATCAGTAATGAATGACAATTCACTGAGTGTGGAAGGAGATAATTGCTGCAGAAGTTTAAAATGTTCAAAGACAAGGAACTGTAGAATAGATTTCTATAAATGGAATTACACACATTTTGGTTGAGTCATAGAAAATGCTGTCTTGTACCTTGGTAGGATATCTAGAACTTCAAAAGGCTCATCTTCATAGTTGAAACTGTTCTTATACAGAGGGAATATTAAGAGAAAGGCAGAAGGAGAAATTGCAGCCATAGGAAGTAGCCATTATATTGAGTTGTATTTGATGTGCTAAGAATTTGGGCTTAATCGTCTATCTACATCAGTGCTTCTCATATAATTAAGTGCACATTAATCATCAGAACACGTGTTTAAGTGTAGATTCTGATTCAGTAAGTGTGGGTTGGGGTCCAAGGTTTTGTATTTCTAACAAGCCCCTAAAAATAGACCTTCTGCTGCTTCTAGGACTGGACTTAATGTAGCAAGGCTCTGAGTCCCAAAATTTCATGTGAGAATCACTTGGGAAACTTGTTAAAATGCAGGGTTGTGAGTATTTTACTGATTTCATAGCTCCTGAATAGTCCAAGAACCCACATTTTTGTGAGTCCCCCATGTAATGGCCCTCAGTGGCACATTGATGAGTGGGGTGTGTGAAGGTGTTCATACTTGCATTTTAAAAAGCCAAAGGAATGTCAAGATGGCGTGTGAAGAGTACTGTGTGCTCATTTTTTTTAAAAGGTAAAAACAGATCCAAAGATCATTTAAAAGGCTATAAGGAGTCTTTCAATTAAAAAATGCTCAGAATGATAAAAAATTAATGACTCTGGACTAGATCAGTAATTGACTGCTTTGAAGTGCAGATAATTTCATGATTCCTCCTTATGGCTGAATCGTTGCCCATGAAATGAATGTAACAACTTGTGCTTCAAGACGGATCGAGTGCTTTATGCCAAACTTTCCATTACTAATTATAACTCTTGTTCTTAGAAAGAAAATACAAGGTAAGTGTAAATCTACCCATGATAAAATGAAGACACGGATACTTCTGTAACCTGCATTTAGCTGAGTGTGCTCTCACCAAAGATGAGTGCTCCTTAGAGTCACATAAACTATCCATATATTGTGTGTACTGTACTCTCATTTTCAATTGTCTAGATGCATTTAGGTTGCTGAAGAGATATTATAAATAAGAATGAGAAAATTTTATGGTCTTGTTTTCTAACTTTGGGTGAACATTCATGACATCAAAACAATACCATTGTTCTTCTAAAACCAAATCTAAATGTCACCTTCTTTAAAGCACCAGAACATTATACTTAGGAAAGACCGGAAGCTAGACAGGAGTGGATGAACACCTATTACCACACAAACATGATGGCTGGAATGAATCAAGCTGGACAAAGAATTAATGAATACCTTCACGGAGGTCATATCAAGGTCAGGTTTGATAAAATTTAGGCTTTCCAGGGTTCTGTAATTTTAAGTATTAACTATGAAATAAAAATGCCATGTTGACTGTCCTTCCAAATCCTAGGTTTTATATAAAATGTAACTCTTTCTTTATTCAGTGGGGCTAAGAAGAAAAATATAGTAGGATCAAGGGATACTGTAAATGTTATTTTCATTTTTAAAAATTCAGCAATGTACTTTTATCATTACAAGGATTTTAAAAATGAATACACTTTCTACAATCAGTGCTGGAATCACAGGCTGATAATTTTAAAAGTCTATCTTAAAAATTTAAAAATAATTGGAACAAATCACACCTTGGGCTATTTCCTTGACTTTTCTGTAATACTGCAATTATGCTTAAAATAATTTTTAAAGGATCTATAACACTCTGTGGCAAACTTACTTTCCAAATATAACCATAACAATATTTCATACTCCATATGTTTTTCTCTAAGGTGCTGTTGACCCTCCACCAACAAGAAGTAGAGTCCAGTTCCTCTCTTTGTGTACCTGGGTGGGCCTTAGTAATTTGCTTGATAAATAGAATGTGGCAGGAGAGATGCTTTAGAATTTCTAAAGCTACATCAGAGGAGGCCTTGCACCTTATACTTAGGGCTCTTATAACATTTGCTTTTGGGATATTGCTCCTTGGAAGCAACTGAATAAAAAAAAAAAGAGACAAAAATTGACAAGGAAAAGCAGCAGCTGGTTGGCACTGAGAAGACCAAGCCCTAGGGCAAGCCCATGTATACAGAGTTCATCTGACTGCTCAAACTGATAGTCAGCATCAATCCTTCTCCTCATTTCCCTTTCTCCTTCTGAGCTTTGGAGAACAATAATAGCCAGGCTCTCCTCTTTTAGTCAATTAAATCAAAATCTCTGAGTAAGAAATTGGAGCATAATTTTCAAAAATAATTCTCAGGTGATGTAACTGCAACCTGAGTCAAGGTTGAAAACCACTGACTTACAACATAGTATAAATATCCAGTAACAATGATCAAATTCTTTATACTCTTCCTGGAACTTTAAACCAGAAAAGTATTATGATACTCCAGTAGATACTAGTGCATTATATATGTAATTGCCCCATCTTTGAATTTAAAAAATAGAGGGTATGTTCAAGATTTATTCCTTGAGTTATGTATTTTTCTTATGGTTGTCCAATTTTTTTAAAAAAATCCATTATATCTAGTACAGCAACTAAAAACGCATATAATAAATATTCTAAAAGAGACTACTCTTTCCATTGGTCTGTTCCATAACTCACAATTAATGATGAGAAATGTATGTGATGTAAATAAATATCTGAAATATTAAGCAAAAATTCAGTAATTGAAGTATGAGGTTCAAAACACAAAGAGTTATTATCTTTAAGAAAAAAGACTCCTTTATTCCTTTTAGGGCCAGCCCTAGCCGACTACCTCTATCACTGTGAGTTCTAGGATCATGGCGGCTGGGTCTATTCCACTGAGAGGAGGCTTGGGTACGAGAATAGAAAGACTGGAATGGCATGTTTTAAAAACTCAGGAGTGTTGCCAGAACCATAGTGCACTCAGCTGTTGACTCTTGCCCAACCTTAACCCAGGAATCTAGTGCAATCTCTTGGAAGTCACCTGTTCACCCATTGTGGGTAGAGGAGACTGACTTTCTTATCTCCAAGTGTTAGCTTGCAGTTTTTGCACTTAGCCCCACAACTTATGTGGGTAGACCTCATTATTATTTTTTTTTCTGAAGGACTGATGCTCATGCCAACTCTTTGTGAGAAATTACTGAGGCACAAACACAGGCATGTCTATATACAGTAGCATTTTGTTTCAATTGCGTATGTGTGAGGTGTTAGATAATAGCATAAAATTGGACTAATCACTCAATCACATTTCTCACCAGAGGTGACAAAACAAAACTGATGTGCATTAATTGGATGGCAGACAAGTGATGAAAAAGTACAAGTCAGGCAGAAGGAAAATGAATCAAGAAGTAACTTCTGTTTGAATACTTCCCAAACTTTTCAAATGGGAATTTGCAGGCTGGATAAAAAGAAATAATCCCAGGCAAACAATGGGTGTGAAGTGTTGAGTAGTGGCTAATTAAAAATCTAAAATATTAGCAAATCATAAAAAGAATCTGGTGATCTCAAAAGCTTCTATCAGAAAATTTGGCATCTAATTTCTGTTTTAAAAATATGTATTTTATGACAAATGACCCAGCTACATGGAGATTCCAAAAGTAAGTATTCACCTTTATCAAAGGTAAATAAGCACCTTGATGACACCACTAATGTGAGATTGGTCACAGATAAGGAGATATTAAGTATTTGGGCTTATGTATATAACAACACATAATTTGGTATTATAAAATTCAATTACCTTTAGAAACATTTCAAGAGATCTGTGGTTTAAAGTTATTCATAACCAGGCCAGTGTTAAGTTGAGGTTTCAGCATATCAAAATATTTCATTAACATCCTATCACAGAAGCCTGGGATTGGATGATATATTTTTTTCCAGTTCTCTCGACAAGTTCCCACTTTTTAAATGGTTGCCATTTGTGGTATTAATTTGGAGAGAAAAATACAGCAGAAAAAAGTTAAGAAACATAAGTTGCATGTTTCTCAGCATCACAGCCAATAAACTGTCTCTAAAACAGACTGGCAGATATTCTGAAGTGCTACTAAAACAGGAGGCAGGGAACATGCGAAGCCATGCAAAGGATGCGGAAACACTTAGAAGGGAGAGAAACCACTTACTGCTTTTCTCACTCTCTCCCACCTCACTGTGAATGGCAAGTAAAGAAAGATAAATGCCTTTGGGGACACATTCCTTAATGTGTAACAGAAAACTATCAGTCCCTAAGCAAAGAGATGGCTGCCCTTGTCTTTGATTAATTAGGTTATAAATCCTGGGAGGATAACCTGTATATTCAAGGACTTCTCAGGACTATAGGAAACAGTGTTGGAACTGTTCAGGGAATATGAGAGTCTAAAAACAAAGAAAATGCAAAGAGACTTAAAAGTCTTCTCCTTATCTTCATATCAAATACGAGAAACAGAAAGACTAAAAATAAAAGGAATTTCCAAGGTTACCCCCCATGTGCTGTCACTGAATGGATTCAGTTTCACCTGCATAACTGCACTCCCTAAAACCTGGGGTCAGAACAGCAAAAGTTTTTAGAACTCCTTGCCTTTGAAGAAAGTTCCATAGCTTGTGAAATTCAAGTCACTACTGAACGTAAGATATTCCAGTATTCTATCTAACACTCAGAAAAATAAAACAAAACTGCCACTAATCTTCATAAGGTACATCAAGATTAAGACATGGCCTAATTTTAGAAATGGTAAAATGTGAAAAAATGCACTTCAAAATTGATGAAATATGATATTTAATAATTTTAAGCCACAACTGCCTCACCTACAGTATTGAGGACATAATGTAATGAAGTAGGCTGCAGAACAGCCAAGGTCATATTTCAGTCAGGTTCAACTACTATTATTGCTATTATTTTTCATGAATCTATTTCACCAATGTCTTCAAGATTTTATCCATT
Source organism: Heterocephalus glaber (assembly GCF_000247695.1). Next base: position 46,510,516 of record NW_004624730.1, on the reverse strand, counting down.
GGATGAGGTAGAAGGATCAATCCACAATGGTCACCATAGACTGGCAAAAGTCTTGTGAGAATTTCTATTAGAAATCCAGTGAACACATATAATATTCTCAAGCAAGGCAGACTTGCAGAGTTGTCAGAATGCAGTGTCACAACTAGAATCAGCAGAAGTGTTTCTGACCACCTCTTGGCTCTCCCATAGGGTCCTCCTTTTAAAAAATACTGCCAGCTGAGCACCTTTCAGGGGTCCTGAGATGATGACAGCCAAAGGGAATATGACTGCAAGTCATTATTAATATTGATCCTTTCTTTTTCTTTGTGCTACAGTTCTTCTGTGTGCTCTTTATATGAAATTCTTCTCTTTTCACTTGTGCACACAGTAAAAAGGGAACATTTGGCATAGTTGAAAATGCATATACTTTTACAGAAGTTTTTTTTTCAAGGCTGACTAGCTATCCAATTAAATCTTCTAAATGAACCTGTATTGCAAGTACAAAAGAAAGAGTGTCGGTGTTATTTTCCTGTGAGTGAAACACTAGAGGCTCAGTGCCTTTGAAATGCACTTGTAAAAAGTGTGATTGGTATCAGCTGTGAAACTAGAATGACCAATATAGAAATAATGAGAAGGAGAGGCCTGCAGGCAGAAACACCATGAAGAGTATGATGAGTATGTGCATGACTGAAGATCAATATGTTCAGAAGATGATGGAATGGGTTTCAATGAGGGAAAAAAAATGGATTCAGATAGCTTGAGTATGTGCAGGAAGACCAGGGAGGACTGTCAATCTGACACCTGCCAACATTGACACGAGTGACATGGTGGCCTACCCATTACATGTGGGCTGCTTTTCTCTACAAAGTAAAGATAGAGCAAGGTGTGGATGCGAATAAATAAGTGTACACTTATTTTCAGAACCAATAACTGCATCTTCAGAAGTGTTTTCGAACACAAGTCAACTCCGCTAAAATTAGTTTTAGTGAGATGGCAACTTTATCTAAGGCCTGTAACAAGAAATCTAGTATATAAGCTTTGGAAACAATGGTTTATCTTGCTATCTTTTAAAAAAATCTGTGCTAGTCTTGAACTGTGTTCATTTTACCATCGGCATCATATGTTATTTTTATTATCATATGTCTGTGGTTTTCTTGTGAGGAGCTACATAATACCTTTACTTTGAGATCACCAGAGAGGGGTGAGCACTACTTATTGCAATAATGGGCTTGGAGACCTGACTGGAAAAGCTTCTTGATCTGAAGTTTTCAAGAGTCAGAAGACCAATAGTGTAGACTAGTCAAGTGCCCAACTCATTTTATGAGATGGCTATATTGCTTCCTTTTATTTTCTCCCTTGATTTCCCCCTAACGGCACCTTATGCATGTTATAAAAAGCATGTCTTAGGTGTGCTAAAGCACATTAGCAATTATCAGCAACTTGCCTTTTTCCTTTGTGCTCCATATTTGTATGAATATTTGTATTTATTGATATTTGCATCTAGAGAATCTAGTCTTAAAATGATTGTGACATTAAAAATTGTTTTGAAAGTAACTATTACTAATAGTTAAATAAATAATTTCCCAAACTGAACTTCTGAATACATTTTACATACTCCATAATTATAACAACACATTAAATGATGCATTTATGGTCTCTAAGCATGATCTCACAATATTGCAAGATCGACTCCAAATTTCTACTTTAGGAACTTTTTGGTGAAGAACTGTGTTACCGAATGAGGCTTTATTAAATTCTGGACAAGTATTTGTCTCCCCTGAGAAGCTATGAAGGTGTTTCAAAAAATGTACATGAACTCTGACCCCAGAGGACTTAAAGTCAAGACACTGTTACAATACACTCCCAATTTAAATAAAATAAAATAAATGCAGTGATAGTACATGTTCATAGAAACCTACTGCTGGCTGAAACTTATTCAAGGCACATTGTGTTACTTAGCTTTCCATTACTATAAGAGTTACCAGAGATAAATTAATTTTGATTTAACTTTCATTTTGGCTAACAATTTTGGAAGTTTCAGTCCATGCTCAAACAGCCCCTTGTTTTGTGCTAATATATCATCTCAGGCATGAGTGATAGCAGAGATCTGTTTACCTTATGGCCAGTAATTGAAAGACTGGATCCCACAATCTCCTTTGAGAGGATGCCCTCAATAGCCCAAAAGCTTCTCTAGGCCCCACCTATTGGTTCCCAAAAGCATTATATTGGGGGCAAAAGCTTAAACACATGGGTCTGTGGGGGATATTTAAGACCCAAATTATAGTAGGTACCTTAACTAGAAAGGTAGCTTAAAGAAATCTCAGAATCATCCTCTTAGCTGAGTCTTGAACTAATATTGGGGAAGAATGTGGGCCTTCCAAGTAGTACTTGTGGTTTTATGGCTTCCTAGATCATTCACTACCTGTTCCCTCTACTTCCTTATTAATTGAGGAAGAGGGGACCATAAAATGTCAGCCAGTATTCAACATGCCATCTTCTCTAGTAGTTCAAAGGTAACAGAATCACTTCAACCTTGTATAAGCAAACAGGGGATATGTAGGAAAGGTAACAGGATAATCACAGAATTCTACATTAAGAGAGAATTCTCAGAAGGAGCTTGAAGGAAGACCAGGAAAAGTTTGGAGGATGTAGCCCACATCTGCCTCCTTCTATCCCTTGACCTCCTCTCTGTCCCATCCTCTGCTTGCCTGTTGCTTTTTTTCCTTCCCGGATCTCTTGACTGATTCTCATTTCTGTTAAGGGTATGTACGTAGCACCTTCAAAACCTGAGTTTATATGTTAAAATTTTATGTCACCATGGAAATAGATGACAGGTTTCTTAGGTTCACTGACAAATTTCTAGAAAAGAGATTCTAAATGGCCTAGCTTGAGTCAGATGGCCATTCTTTTTCTCTGAAAATCTTTTGTGGTCAACATGGTAAGGATATATAGAGGAAAAAAGGGTCTTTCTGGGACCAAAAGATGGCAGAATAAGCACATCTCATAAATACTGTGCCCACAGAAACCTTTCAGAGATGTCTGTGCACCTTCCTCCCCAGGTTGTGAAGGGTTTCAGTCTGCCTTGAGCACTTAGGCTAGGCTTTCATTATCATACACCCAAACAACTAACATATCATTTCCACCTCAAATTCCAACACTGACTCTTTTGAACTAGTTCTTAAAATGTCTTTTTCTATTTCTGTTTGAGCAATTCTTACACTGTAAAATAATGTATTTGTTATTGTGGAATCCTTCTTTTGGTATTCTAAAACTCCTTTCATGAGAGCTGGTACCCTGTGTTCCACCTTTCCTGCCCCTATGTTTCCACACATTTTTCCCACTACTCTAATGTAGGTATCTCTTACCACTTGGACTTTCACTCTAAGGCCGTTTTGGGTGGAAAGAAATGCACTTAATTCAATGCTATTAAGTCTATGAACTACTCAGTTCTGTCTCAGCAGATGATTCCTCTTTATTTCTAGTCATCAAACTTGAAGGCTCATCATTACCTTTATCTCATTAGCTCCTCATAGTCAGTCAGGAAGCAAGTCTTGCTGATCCTCTCTTTGTAATTCCTTTCCAGTTTTTTCAGTCCACCCTGAGCATCTTAATAGGGCTTCTCATTACTGCACTCCTGCAAAACTAAAACAATTATCTTCCTGGTCTTCATGTTTTCACTCTATTATGATCATTTCTAAATTCAAATCTGTAACCATCATTATATCCCTTTATTTCTCTTGGCTCAAGAACTTACACAACAATTTATTTGCTTCTCTAAATCAAGCAAAACTAAGGGAAGCCTTGAAAACTGGGTATTAACTGGTCCATTTTATCAGATACACTATCTTCATTTTTGTCTTTCCTAACCTAGCAATGTTCTTTCCCATTCCCATTATTGATAGGTTTGTTGTACGAAATCATGATATTATTTTTTACATTTCTTTTTGCTCTTCTAGGTACATCGTATTTTTAAAAGACTTATCTTACATAAGCTGACAGTGGTCACTCCCTAAGTCCCTATTGTTCTTTGTATTGTGTTGGTCAAATATTGCTTAACAGATCTTGTTTATTTTTTCAATTAGATTGAAAGCCCATGAGTGAAGACATACGATGGTACTTTATTCAGAATTAGGCATACAACACACCAGCACCCTAATAGCCAAACATGCACCTTAATAGGCAAAATCCATAAAGATATTCTGTATGCCAAGGGTTAAAATTTATCCTAATTTTTTAAAATTGAGAACTGAACTCAGGGCCTCATACATGCTAGGCAAACACTCTACAACTGAGCTACATTTGAGCCTTTTTATTTTTAATTCAGATACACAATCTTGCTAAGTGGCCCAGGCTCTCCTTGAACTTTTGATCCTTTTGCCTCACCCTTCCCAAGGACTGAAATACAGGAATGTGTCATGGCTGGCTAATAATTCATTTTAAACCTTTATATATTCAAATAAGTCACCTAAACATAGGATTCTCTCTGTAAATAGTAAAGTTCATTCTGCGATCATTGCTCCACCATCTGTGCCTTAATTCTTAGAATCTGTGAATATGGATTTAGACATCAATTTAGCTCAGATAAAAGATGCACATACAGCTAGTAAAATATTACTCCTGGTGTGTCTTTGAGGGTATCTGGGAAGGTTAATGCCTGAATCTTAGAGGAAATAAGATTGTTCTGGCTCTCCATAATGTGAGTGACATCATCCAATCCGTCCTCTACTCCCAAAAAGAACAAAAAGTTGAGATATGGTAATTTAGCTTCTATGCTTGTACTGGGATATTCATAATCTCCTACTCTTAGATATCACTGGTCCTGCTTCTGGGGCTTTCAGTGTCAGACAACCACTTATATCAGTAGTTCCCTGATTCTAAGGCCTTCAGACTTGGACTGAATAACATCACTGTTATTGGAGAACTTTCAGTAATACACATGTTGAAGAGCAATCAAAGTTTCAAATGAAATTATGATTGCAAATGAACTTACGTTGAAATAAAAAGATTATCCTAATCATCCAGGTGGGTCCACTGTAGCATCATAAGTGTCTTTTAAGTGTTTCCACTGATAGAAGTATCAGTGTCAGAGTGATACAAAGTAAGAAAGACTGGATTGGTTACTATTTACCATGATGAGAGAAAGGGGACAGGAGCCATGGGATGTATGAAGCCTCTAGAAGATGGAAAAGGCATGAAAACAAATTTGCCCCCAGAGCCTCCTGAAGTAGTCCATCCTTGCCTAAGCCAGTGAGATCCTTTTCAGATTTCACACCTCTATAGCTGTAAGATTAAAAACAATGTTGTTTTTAGACTGAGATTATGGCAAGTTGTTATAGCATCCATAGGAAACAATCACACATGCACACTTTATGTCCCCGTTACTACATGGCAACAACTCCCAGGAGTTGAGTAGTGGTGGTCTACTCTGGAGCCTACCCTTTCTAGTTTACCAGAGTCGCCAGCTCTTCCTAGTGTTGACACCATAAGCATTGGACTTTATGACACTTGAAACAGCTACTCTGTGACTAAATGACCAAAATTATTAGGTTTATCATATAAAAGCTATTTAAAAAATTAGAAAATTAAAAGTCATGAAAAAATGCATTAACCACCGAGTAAGAACTATTAAATATTATGTCTGAAAAATATAGCCCATAAAATTGTAGTTCAAGGTGTGGTATATCAATTACATGATAATAATATTTCTGAGTACAAACATTTTGATGGACTTCAGCAGGGCCAGATCATTTTATTAAACCACAGTGTACACACATTATATATTATAGCAATTTGCAGACAGATTTCTAAGTAATCCTAAATTTGAAATTGAAAAAAGAAGTTGAGCATCAACACAGTAGTCCACAAACAATTGAGCTAATTAAGCATGTGTTCTTCATCTTGTTATTTAAGAACATCTGATAACTAGTATTCTGCAAAATGAACAACTCCATATGTCCAATACTATCCATTTCTATGTACTATACAAGTCTGAAAAGATGTTACACAGAGCTCTTTTCCAGACCATAATCAGATGTTTAAAGCTTTTTACAATCATAAGAACTGCTTTGTTTTTATCCTGAAAGCCAAGAATAACTTGTTCTGACTAGGGAAATGATCAACTCAAAATTATTGAGATCTGGAAACAGGTAAAGGAAATCTAGTCTACAATGATTTTTAAAAAGATATATTCAGAGACATAAGGTTGAAAGTCAGTAAGATCTTGATTTTGTCAGCTGGATTAAACTTCTGGACACTTGTGGCCCTAGAAAAAGCCTTTGCATCTGTTTAGTCAACCTCAATGTAAACATGTTGTACCACTGTGGAACATTACCCTGCAGACTCTTACGATGTGTTGGAAGGTGAATTATATTTCTGAGAGAGTACTGATTGTACAACATCTCAGACAATTAAGCTTCACAAAACTTTTTGAGCATTTCTTTTCCCCCAAAACAATTATTCTTTTGAATAGAGGGTCATATTTTTTCCTGAGGTACTGATTATGGAAATCAAATGAAGTAGATGTCATGATGACGGAATTCCACCTTAATTTCCTTATTCAGTAGCTCAGTCTTTATTTGACACAGACTTGTTATTCCGCTTCTGAATGTCTCCCTTGAAATGGCTGCCAATCACGTTAACCTACTGAATATGAAGTTGCTAGGCTGAAAACTCAACTTGTTCTCTAGCTAAAAGTACCTCTGCACTTGTGAACTTATCAAAGTCAAATGTGAACCCAAACAAATGATAGAAATTTGAAAACTTGCTGTTCCATGGCCCTCTGGTATTAAATTGCATAACTGTGCCCAAGACTTGTTCATGGAGTTCTCTGCAAGAGTAACTGCTTGAGTTTTTCTCCCTGCTGTGAATTCACTCTCTAAAATGGCTACTTTTGAAACCATTAGCCTTTTCAATAATTACATTTGAATCACCAAGGGGGACTCCAAATTCAAGTACAGAGCTAATATTCATTGAATCACTGCTATTTGGCAAGCATTTTCCTAGGTGCTTTAAATATGCTTTTTATTTAACAACTTTAATAGGCATGTATTCTTGTTTTCTCCAATTTACAGATTAGAAATTCGAGGACCAAAAAAGTTGCACTGTCTAACAAGGTGAGTAGAAAGCCATTTTGACTTCCAGTTCCTTTCATTACCATCAGCTTGTGTGCTTTTATAAAAACTGAGGCAAAGAACCTCAGCCAATTGTTAGGCCTGGAACTTTCAAATTCCCCCTCAACTTAGTTGCCTTTATAGCCACACCTTTCTGTTAATTCATGAAATATCTTTAGTATAAGCACTTTATATTTACAAGCATTTTAAAACAATTTTATACAAAGTAATGCCCTCTGATTACTTCTAAATAATTGCTATTTGATTTTATTTTCTTAATAAAAAGTAGTCATGAATTCAATTAGATTTTAAGCCTTCACAAATTGTTAAAGTTTCTGCATTTGTTCATAACTACATGGTTCTGGTTAGTGTGGGGTTCTTTCTTTGGGACAATATTTTCAACAATTCCAGAAGGCTTAATCTCAGGGCTAGTATAATATGGTTGAGTAATTAATTACAAAAGTACTGGAATAAACTTTCCATACTTTATAATTTCTTATGTTTGCAACCATGACTTCTTTGACAGGCACATAATAACTTCAGAAATTTATTTTTTAAATAATTTTCTCATAACTTTCTTATAATTTCTCATAATTCATATTTATTAAAGATAATAGCAAAACAAATTAATAATAAAGTGTCAAGTCCGTTGCCAAAATGTTAATATTATATACTTATCCTGGTAGTCATTCTTTCATTTGAAAAAGTATTTTTTAGAAAGGCCAAAATTTATTATATTCTCCTTTTTCACTTAATTCATTGGAGATAATTTCTACGTAATCAAATAATTTTTTACATTACAATTTAAATGCTTGTTTGAAATTCTATCAAATGAATTAAATATAATTGAGTTACTTTGCTATATTTGAGGTTAAATTTGCTTATCAACCTTTTCCCTTTATAAAATGGAATTGCTGGGTAGAAATGTAAAGTTTTGTGTAAAAGACACACTGCTGACAGCACTAACAAGACTGATTAATATATCATACGTGTTAACAAAGATTGGGCATTATATTTATTTAAGTATTTGTCAATGGTAGTTTACTTATTTAATTCCTTTGTCCCACATATGCTCCTCTTGCTGACTTGTCCTGCCCACACTGACCAGCTCCTCAGAGCAATCCATGTGATTTGTGGTGAATCATTACCAAAACACATTTCATCAGCCCTTCCCAGGTCTCAGAGTAGAGTGATAATGGGCCTAGCAGGACTGCTGACTCAATAAGGCAGACGGATTAAAAGAAAAAAGGCACTTAGAAAAACAGATACTTTAGGGGGAAAAGGACGCACATATGGCTAAGTGCATACCGTGCAGTCATCTCACTCTCTTTTCTCTTACTGAATGGTGCTTTTACCGAATTGACAAAGAGGGCACTGGGTTCATAAATAGACTCTAACAGCACTTTCAGAGCACTTCAGTTCAATTATCATGAATTAACTTTAAAAACAGCATTAACTCTTCAGCATATACAATGTGCCCAAGAAAAACAACATACTTAGAAGTCCATCCTCTATTATTAAACCTTTTCCCATTTTTGCTTGAAACCAGTAAGTAACCTTCAAGAAAAGATTTCCAGTTCCTTTCATGGGATGTTACTTAGTCTTCAAAATTGTAGCCCAGGACTATGTTGGGTTTGAGATGACTGGGTGATTGTACAGCTAGGCCTTTCGAGGGAGAATACTGTCCATTTTTTGGACAGAAATGTAGATAAAAATATGAGAGAAAAATCAATTCCCTGGCCATTCTATATTGATCCTCTAGGTCCTTGGGTATACAGATTTGATTGTGAATAGCTCACCTGAACATAATCAAGAATTTGTTCATAATTAATAATTATAATGTGGCAATTTAAATTTCTACAGCCAGAAAAATTGTGTATTTCATTCACAGGCCCTCTTATCATCAATATACTTCAGGAAAAAATTACAATGATGCAAAGTCAAGCCTTAAATTAGAAGGAATCCTGGAATTAATTGATGATTTTTAAACTATACACCTCTGTATCCAATACTTTACCTAGATTTTCTAGAATCAAACATGTGCTGCTGACTCATGGCTCTATTACCAACATGACAGGCCGCGGTTCCCTTTGCTAGTATAAAATAGATAGGGATGTTACCACAGAATCATAGCAAAAAGAATTAAGTTGTTTCATGTATCATTCCAACTAGACTCTCTAGGGTGAGGTAATATCAATAAATGCTTATTGAATACATTATGTGCCAGGCATTAAGACAGATGATTTCATTTAACTTATTCTTTACAACAATCTTTTGGTAGTATCATTAATCTCACTTAAAAATATAAAAAGTAGAAATAATTTAGCAATATCCCCCAAAGTAGATGGTCAACAAGTGGCAAGATGCTGCTCAAGACATGTCTCCAGACTTAACAATCAAGTATCAAATCTAATTTATGATACAGAATATATTTTTTCATATAGTTGCCTAACTCTCGTGTCCACTAGTTGAGTGTTTCCTATCTTAAATATAAATTATTTCTTTACATTCTGTTTCTTTCTAATATACCTTAGCATCTTCCAACTAAAATACATCTTATTTTAACATAACTGTATTTTATAGTCACAACTACAGTGTCTAAATGTCCCAATTTCTAAGAAAGTTCTCATTAAAAAATTATCTTTAATTTTGTGAACTACACTTTAAATTCAAAGATACATCTTTAATCTTATGTAGAACTGATGTTCCATCAAAGAATAAAAGAAAATGGCAGGATGAGGAATAAAAGCACAATCCCTATTTAAAATTTGGCCAACAATTGATGGATTATAGCTGCAGAGTTTTGTTTTTTTTTTTAGAAAGGATATATAATTCCCTACAGTTAGTCACTAGTTTAGGAAAAGCCAAAATTAATTTCTCAGTTATTTTCTTTTGTTCATTTTTGATAACTTATCAGATGTTAAGACAAAGCAATCCCAAGCAATTTTATTTAGGATATTTTAAGAACCTACATTAGATTCTTGTTTCTGGTGAATAAGACAGGTTAGAAGCCCTTTATCTTTTAAAATGAAAGATTTCCCCTCAGAAGCACATCTTAATAAATCAGAGATTTAAAAAATTCTAATGATGATTACTAAGAACATCTCTCAGGAGTCCCAGGGAAACATCTGCCCCTATGAATGAGTAGGACAGAATTCATCAATTATATGTACTACCACATGAGTCCTTGAGCTCAGCAAAGTAAGAAACCTTCAAAGTGTGGTACAAAAAGAAATCATGGACAAAGTCAGCTATAATCAACAATGATGCTGATGTGCAAGACAAAAAATTTCTGTAAAGTAAGAAAAACATTAAAGTCAAGTGTTTCCACAAACTTCTTGGCTTAGAGACTTTATTTACTTTCAGGGAATGGTGAACATACTTTCTGACCTGAGGATCTGAGGTATCAAGCTATAATTAATAATAAATTATAA
>NW_004624730.1:46432671-46479838 GCF_000247695.1 Heterocephalus glaber | reverse complement strand
CTAGGCTTTTATAATTAGGATGGCTGGACTAATGCAATACTGCTTGGATTGTGGTTATTACATCCTTTGATGTTGCATTCAGAGATTAATTCTATGAGGCTGTTCATCTGATTCTTGGGCTTAAATGACAACAAAAAGAATTTAGGCTAATGATGAAAAAATCTTTTTTGACAGTTCAAGTTATTAAACACTGAAATAAGTTACAAAAGAGATTACGGAATCATTTTCTCTCAAAGCCAAAAAGAAACCATAGATTCCCATCTCACTGAAATGACTTAATAATAGCAGTTTTTATTGGAGGCAGATGGAGGGTTGAATAACTGCCAAATTCTTTCAAATTTGATGATTCAAATCCTACATAGTTTGAAAACTACTTTGAATTGTTTGACAAAGTTCTTCATAGGCACCAGAATTCTATGTCTGAATGCCACCAAAGGATACTGGTACTCATCATTTCTGTATTTTCCTTTCTAAATCACCCTGTATTTGTGGTGGAAAGAAATAAGGAAGCAGAAAAGAACAAAGGAATAAAAAAGAAATAAAATGGTATGTATTTTTTATATACCTACTTGAAGTAATATAGAGTTAGAATTCTAAGTAGTATTTTATGAGCACAAATTAAAAATATGTTTTTACAAATCTACCTCAGGCATGGGCTCTCATTCACTGTATTCTTCTATTTAAAACATTTTAATCATGGCTTAATTTTACTTTGAATTAGATAAGAATACATTTGTCATATGGTGACTAAGAAAGGGAAGTCTATAACTAAATGTCAAGGCACATATCTCATGGTGACCACAAAGCATGGATATATCCAGGAAATTGGCTTGAGGAAAATCATGTAACTTACATTATTTTCTAAAAATAGTCACATATTTTTATGAGACTGCTGTAAATGTTTATCTAAAGCACAAATAAAACTTCTATTTACCCTTTCAAAATGGAATAAATGGGAGAATTATTTTATTGGTTGTAGAAAGCATTAGATTTTTTTACCAGTAGATTTTTTCTCAGACTCTCATCTTTTTTGTACATGTTTTATAAATGTTATTCTTAAAGATATCACATCTATCACTGAAGTTTTGATCTTACCAACTTAGTGACCAAATGAGAGAAGAAAAAGTCCAAGTTTAATAACACCATAAAAAGAACACTTGAGAAAAAATGTGAATTGCTTTGAGACTGATACATTAAGTGGGGCCACAGAGACAATACAAATGCAAAGGCAAAAACTGGCAGAAAAGATATTCTTAAGGAAAAGGTTTTCAGTATCTCAGTTAAACTATCTAATGGATTACAAAGTAAATATTATTTTTTGAAAGAAGAAAGGAAAGAATGAAAAAAGAAAAAATGAAGGAACAAGGGAAAGGAAAAGAAAGAAGGAAAAGAGTATGATACTGATGCATCTTGAATCACTGAAGTTTTAGGTAGAAAAAATATAATTTGTTTAGCAACTATAATATATACTGTCATCTCAGATGGCTTCTTCATAGCAAACAAATGGCTTGTAAATCTTAAGTACACCAAGCTGCCTAGGAACATGCAATTGTAGTGACAATACATAAAGCACTGCAGAGTAAATGGTGCATTACTCTGATTCAATACTTGCTGTCATTTTTACAAAGATACACGCACAACCAAAGGCAATGTATGAATGATTCTGGGAGGATATTGAAGAAGCACTGAGCAAATATACACAGCTATATAAATCCACTCTCATCCGTAGATAATTTAGAAGCAGAAATAAACCATGTTATTATAACACAATGTAGCTACTCTTGGTACCATAAAGACAATAAACATCAAAAAGACACTTTGAATGCTTCTGTGAAGTCATAATGGAAATGACTTTCATATGGAAAATGCTTAAGCACTGTTTTCCAAGATTAATTCACTTGAAATTGATTTATTTAAAACCATTTCCAACTCCTGCATCCTGACATGCTCGGTTCTTGGTCATTAAGCAATGAACCCTTTTGATGTTAGCCCACATAATCACATTAGTAAAACTGAAATGTACAGCAAAGAATTTTATTAAAAAATATAACTGCCAAAAGAAGACAGAAATTAAAAGCATTTCTATCTAATCATGGAAAATTGTATTCTTAGTAATTTCCTGGGTTAAAATGCCTGAAACTACAGTAGCTCTGTACCAGGATTTGAAATGGTACAAACAACATTCTATTACTTCTGGCTGCTAATACAGAAGGTTAGTGGTAAGAAAAAAATGGTTATTATTAATAAGAACGATGCAGTTCTATGGAATATTATCATGGATCTTTAAGGGCGGCCAAGCTTGGGAATGGGCAGAGTATCATTTATTACCACTACCTCATTGTGTGGCATTCTGAGAAGGCTATATAAAACTTCATAGGGGCTCATTTTTTTCACTGTAAAACTGGTAGACAATTGTTCTGCCTACACTGTGTTTGTGTGTGTGTCTGTGTGTGAACTCAAAGCAGTAATAGACTGACCAAGCGTTTATGCTGTATATAACGGCCTCTTTGTCTGGCACTTATATTTTTGGAGCAATATGTGAAATAATTGTTTCATGCCTACAGAGTATTTAAGAAGGTAAATACTCTGGATTTTAACACATGCTCTTTTTGTTACCCCTTTATGCTTCCAGGAAAAAAAAGTATTAATATATAATACTAATAGTAAGGACTATATCAGAGGAATTTTTGGAAGTCACAAGTGCACATTCATTAGTAGATATCAGTCCATCCTTAAATATAGTCATAATTCTAAATAACAGCAAGAGTTTTCTTTAAGTAACTACTTTTAAGGTTGTAAAGAAAAACTTAATTTATATAAGCACTGGATTCCAGGGAGAAATAATGTTTGACAGCAACCATAAAGAAAGATGGAATGGGTATGCTCAAATAGTGTTCCATAGAATGTTGTCCAGGAGCTATGTAGGAATCACTTGCTGGTGCTTGCTTCAGCAGCACATATAATAAGAACCACATGCAGTGCCTGCAGTGGAAGATTTACAAATAACAACTAGTCAAGTTTAAGTTTCCAAGATACTTACTGTGACACTGTACCTAATTTTTATACTTGTGTATTTGTTTTATTTTTCCTTTAGAATAGCTGAAAGATTTTACTAGGTCCTGGATATATAAAACTTTGATTATTTTTTCCCCTTTGTTTGTGTTTGTAAAGATGTAGATACCAGGGTCATATGCCAGATTATTGAATCTGAATATCTGGAAATAGAGCTTACAATATCATTGTTTTTAAATAAAGGACCCCAATTTATTTCACAGGAATATTAAATTTTGAGAATCAATATCCTTGGGGCATAATACAAATGGAAAAATATTAAAATTATATATTGACTCAATGTCAACTCTTCATTATTCATATTTTTGCAATATAAGCCCTCAGACCAAATCTCACTTTGATATCTCCATATTGGTACTTATATTTGAATTTTACTTTATCTGCTGTAGTAGGTATAATTTGGACCACATAAGTAGACACAACCATCTAGAAACAATGAATGTGAACCTTTTGGAAAAGGACATTTGCAGATATAATTAGATGGGGGTACAATGTGGGGTGTGAGCAAACATTTTTACATTTTTGTTTGGGAGGTTAGAGGAGAATATAAATATTTATTAATATTAGATTTAAAACAATTTATTTAAATAAATGTTTAATTATAGATAAAATCCAAATGAGAAAAAAATATAAAATTTTAAAAACCTGATAATTTTTTTTAAAAAAATCAAGAATAAAAAGAGGAATCAAGCAGAAATTATCATGATGGTAAGTAAAAAACATAAAATAGTAGGCCACCATGAATCAAAAAGAAAACAAACTAATAAAACTATCCCAGCACTGCTTGTAACAATCATACCTGAAAAGGACAGCAGACAAAAATTGAAAAAAAAGAGATGGGAAAGTTACATTAGAAAAAAGTGAAAAAAAGTAAATATAGCAATACTACTATTAATTAATTCAAGAAAAAAGAATATTTGTGGACTAAATATACAATTTACCAAAAATATGTCATTAACTTTGCATACCAAATAACATAAACTAAAAACATACGCAAAAAACTAGATATACAGGAAATATTTAATGTATTCACAATGACATTTGGTGGTTTATCATATGCCTGTCAGAAAGGAAGAGCTCAAATAGATAGAAAATAAATAAGAAATAAAATATGATATATGAAAAGAAGCAAATATGACTAAATATACACACACATCACTCACACCTTTGAAGCCAGAAAATATAATATCATACAATGTTTATGAAATTCACTATGTATTTGGACATCAAAATATCAAATAACTTCCAAAAATAGAAAACCCATCTAATTTTCAACCTCAGTACAACAAAACTAGAATTTTTAAAAATGATAACCCTAAACAGGACTCTTTACTAAAACAAACAAACAAAACTAACAATAAACAAACTATAAGATTTTTAAAAAGAAGATAAGGAAAGTGTTGTGGGATGTAGCCAAAGATATGCTCACAGAAAAATGTGTAAACTTAAGCTATTTATTGGGTGAAATATGGATTCACAGCACATGTCCTATATAAATTAGGACCTGATTTCAACATGTATTTTGAACCATTAATTTAAATATTAACAATAATATTTTAATGAAAGGATAAATACATTAAAAATCCAAATGCCTCACATAGTTGGTCATGGAATACATTGTTCAGCGAGCCTAAAAATTTGGGTTTTGGGGGTTTTTTGGTACCGGGGATTGAACTCGGGACCTTGCGCTTGTGAGGCAGGTGGCAGAACCACTGAACTAAATCCTCGGCCTTAAAAACTTTATTTTAGATCTGATTCCTACTAATCACTTGGGTTGTATACTTTGAATTGATATTTGTCTATATCGATATATTATCTATATTTGATATATTGTCTATATTGATATATTGTCTGTATTTCATATTCCATATAAAAGGATATTTAAAGTCAAGGTTTAGTTCTTTTCAAACATAAATATCTATACTCTGTATTGTCTTTCTCAGTATTGTTGCCATACACTTCATGCCAAAATGCCAGTCGCATGGCTTGCCATTGGTGTCATATGACAAAGTGAATTAGCTCTGTGTCTGTGTATATATGTACACATATGATTGCTTCTGACACTGTCCAGTGGAAAGAATTTAAGGCTGCATTTTTTGAAAGCTGATCATGGGGTAAGCTAGGAAATGAAGGAAATGGAACTCTTAATTCCTATGGTTTAAAATATCTCCCTGATCTAAAGGTAATCTAAACCTCAAGAATGAGAAATATTCCCATCTCAGTTTCCATTCAGAGAACTGAAAGCTGCTCAGACATGTTTACTGTTAATATTACAAAGCAGCTGTACATTTCTGAAATCAGCTCTATAATTTTTCAAAGTAGGTGATCTAATTTTTCAAGTAGTGATACCTGTGTAATCTACCTAGATCGCTCACTACTAAATAAAATATTTTGAATTACTTTGACACATTTCTTTTTTTAAGTTAGCCATGGTACAACAATAGAGTTTTGTCCTAACATGCGGTAAATGTCATTTGGTAATTCTTCAAACCACTTACCTATTTAACTAGCTCTGACTGAGAACATATCTTGCTTTATGGCCAGAATCAGCTTTTGCTTTTCTTGTGATGACTACCTAATTTACCCTTATCCTGATTTCCGTGCATGTTCATCTTCCACCTCAAATCCTCAACATCATCATCAGTATTTTCTGTCTGTTTTTGCCTTCAGTTAGGAGGGGAAGGTGGAACCTAAAGTGAATCAAAACATTTTATTGGAAAGGACTTTGGTGGAAGGATCTTGAAAAAATATGAGATCTTCTAGTCACAAATACCAGAGATTATCTCTTTGTTAAAATGTTGAATTGCTTTAAAATATTTTATGACCATAATATTTATTTTTATTATTTTTATATTAAATTTTACAATATTAAGGTGATTCCTAATTCTGCTAACTTAAATAAGTTTATTTTCATTCATTTTATATGTCAATCAAATACAATTATGCAAACTTTATAAAGATTGTTGCCAAATACAAATTTAAAAATCAACCCTGTTCAAATCTAGTATCACTAGATACCTTAAAGATGTAGGATTTTTAGTAAGGAATATTTTAATAAAATTAGAATAATGTTGAATCATCATCTTATAGTTTTCTAATAATAATAAGGCAATTAAATTATGGTTGTTAACTTAATTAGTGCTTACTATTTTCATTTTTAGCACTGGTATTCACTGACTATTTAATAATATCAGGAAAATAATAAAAGTAATGTCACAACAGCAGAAAAAGCAATTTGGCTGTATTAGAAAAATATTTTTAATACATATTTTAATTTTTTAATAAAATCTAAATTAGTTTTGCAAGGATATGCAAATACAAGTTAAGGCCATTGGGAATATGTTCTCATGGGAAGGATATTCAATAAAATGTCAACTCTGTTATTTTTCATATTAAAAATATTTCTGGCAGTTTTGGTCTACCTGATTCATTTATCTAGTACACACTTATTAAATGATTTAGTGAATGTATAGGGAATTACATTATGTGAATAGATTTCAAAGGCTTTTGGCAATGAAATTATTGTTACAGATCAGTATATATAAGAAATAAAATTGGGATTGTAACCCTAATGCCAGGACAATTGAAAAAAATGTCAGTGGAAAGTCTTAAGCCTCCAAGAAATAGAATTTTCAAAACTTTTAGAAAACATACAATAGGAAAAGTTATTGATATTAGTACAATTTCTTAATCCATTCATGTGTTCATTCAGGAAATATACTTAAGTGTCTATTATATGGGAAGCATCATCCTAGATCTGAGTAGAAAGCAGTAAACAAAACAAAGTCCTTGTGATAACTGCATTTACAAAGCAGTGAATGAGAGGGGGAGAAACAAAAAGCAAAAGAGGGACTGATACGTCAATGAAGAATGTTAAGGAAGGTCAGGGAGAAATAAAGGTCTTTAGAGTTCCACTTTAGATTAGGTACCTAGTGATCTTTGAGCAACAGCTTTCTTTGAAGAAGACAGTGAATTATTTTGACACTATGGGAGGAGCTGTCCAAGTGGTGGTCATAGCAAGGGGAAAGACTTTGAGGCAACATTTTAGATGCCACAGTCAAGAAAGAACAAAATTACCTGAGAGGATAAAGTGAAAAAAACGAAAGAGAATGCTATTTCATCAGAAGGACAAAGATGAAAACATTCTGAGTAGGAGAGGTAGTGTAAAGCAAGTCATGGATGTGTGACATAGCAGGACACACGGAGAATTAACTCATCATTTGCATTTTCTGACCAAGACAAGGGCATTGCAATGAGTCAAACCAGACTAGGTCAGGAGGTTTCTCTGTATTCTCTGTAGAGAATAAGATGCAAGACTTGAAAGCCATTAGCAGTCTTCAAGAAAGACAATATTATAAATAGATAAAAGTTTAAACATCACTCAGACCTAATGAGAATGCAGATGGATTGAGGGATATGGAATGCCACTACAAGAAGAGTCAATGGGAGTTATTATCGTAGGTCACATGAGCAATAAAGAATACCTGAACAAGGGCATTGGGAATGAAGAAGTACTGTAGAATGAAGCAGTTTTGGTTACTTTTATTTGATAAATGAAACAAGAATGACCTAGACCAGTAACTTAATCATTTTATGACTCTTCTCTAATTTACATAATGGCGATAATAATGGTAGTGACATCATAGTGCTGTAGGAGGATTTAATTAACTAGGGAATCTACGATGTATAAGACTAGATATACACAATACATGTGTTATTTTGGGTGAATACCTGAAGTGTAGGGCCAATACTGTACTCAATAACTAAGAGGGGGAAATACACTTGGAGGGAAAAGAACAGATTAAGTTGACTTCTTAGATCTAATGAAGCTGTGGAGATATTCAGTAGTAGGTTAAAACATGGATCAGGAGCTCAGAAGTTGTATCTGGCTGGAGAAAGAGATATATAAGATAGGATTACATGAATAATATGAGAAAATGTGCATCATGAGGAAAAGGTAATCAAGGCAAAACACTGTGGAATATCTTTGCTCTTGGACATTAGCAAAAGAAGCTGACAAATGGTCAGATATATAGGAAGAATATCAAGAAAGAAATGTCATGGAAACTTAAGAGTACAGGGTCTTTAATAAAGATTCAAGTAGGGAGTTTCACATAGAAAGGAATGTCTATCTTTCCTTTCCCCCTATTTCAAATTATCAATTATTTGTTTTAATCCTTATTTACACTTTTATGTAAATAGGGAAGGGTGCCCAGGTAATGGGGAAAAAATAAGAACCAAGATACATCATGTACAGGTACAAGCACCCAATGATACATGTAAATGTATTGTATACCTAAAATGTACCAATAAAAGAATTTAAGCAAAAAAAGAAAGAAAAGAAAGAAATGTCTATAGTGTAAACACCAAAGACAAGTCAAGTGCAGTAAGATCTGGCAAACAGGAGTAGAACAATAATCTTAGGTCACTGAAAAGTAAATATCAGCTGAAGAAGAATATGTAAGAGTGATTAAATGGGTCTTACAATGAGGCTGCCTAAGAAGACAGAATGAGCTAATGAGAAACAAAAATAAAATAAAGAGAGAATAGGCTTTAGTGTCAGAATTAAATCACATGTACTCCTTTCACTGGCTTGTTTTGGATGCTTAAATAGCATGAACATCAGTTTCTTTATCTATAAAATGGAGATAATAACACCTATCTCACAGAATCATAGTGCCAATTACTGGCAATATAAAGAGAATGTCTAGAACAACATATGTGGAGTCACATATAAACATGCTTATCTCGTGATGAATAAACGTGCTTATTTTTACATTGGTCCACACAACAACCTTCTAAGTTAGCATACAGGGAAATTGAGGCATAAAGAGCTGAAATGACCTTCCTGGGTCATTCAGCTGACAAGTGAGAATGAAAAGCCAGACCCAGCAGTCAAATACCAGCATTCACTCTCCTAACTACAATAGAAACTCCCTATTTGACTGTGTCCACAAGGTCCACAAGGCTCCTCCAATCCCTCTTTTCAGGTAGACCTAACCCTTTGGCTTCTGTCTACTCCTTGGCTGGCCAGAGTATGGTTCTGGCAAAGAATCCTGCTAGTAAGAACTCCCTACTCTTGATATTGAATCAAGTACCCTTAATATTTTTTCATACATTGACATTTCACTCTACCTGACACCTACAACTTTAAGGAGATGAGGTTTATTTTGGCTCACACTTTCAGTCCATGGTCAGCTGGCTCCAAAGCAGAAACAGAATGGTAGAGGGGCATGTCAGAGGAAAAGGAGCTCAATCCACAGCAACCAAGAAGCAGAGAAAGAAACTGGAGCCAAGGACAAGAATATATGCACCCAATGACCCACCTCCAACCAGGCCTCACCTGCTAATAACACATTCAGCTACTGAACACATCAATAGATCAATCCACTGATGAATATAACATCCCCATGAACCAATCACCTTCCAAACACATGGAACTTTTAGGGAACATTTTAGACTAAACCATAACACTGTAAATACTCAGTTGTTTTTGCTGTTTTTAAAGTTGAGTTCAATCTCTCTGCTAGTACAAAAGTCTGAAAGTCTTTCTTGTTACTTTTAATTAGTGCCTGATACAATGACTCTTTTCTATTATAATCAACATTCCAGATTACCTATGAAATGAGATTCAACATCAGTTTAGTTGAAATGTCTTTCATCTCTAGAAATGCAGCATTACACAGCAGTTAGGGATAAGGCTAAAGAGTAGGGCTTTCCAGGCTTGAATGTGGCTTTGCTACTTCCTACTTTTTTGATCTTAGGAAAACTGTCTCTGTGTTCTGCTTTGATGAATTCATTTGTAAAACAGAGAAGATAGTATGGTTATTTTATGAAAAGTAAATGTAAGCAGCACATATTAAAATCTTAAATATATTCTCTATTTTTTGTGTGTGGTTCTGGGGATCGAACTCAGGACCTTGTGCTTAGGAGGCAGGCATGTTGCCAGTGAGCTAAATCCCTGGCCCCTTATATTCTCTATTCTTAACTATGATTAAGAAATATATTATTAAGATGATATATATATATACATCATATTAGGAGTTGAAGGAAATCCTAATCACTCTCTTTAACTATGCAAATACCCCTGTCTCAGAATTTCTAAATTCCCATTATTCTGATACACACTTTGTTTTGTAACATATTATCTAGCATACTATATGATTTACTTATTTATTATGTTTGGTTTTTTTTCTCTTTTCTTAGAATGAAAATTCCTCAATAGGACGAATTTATTGTGCTCAGCTCCTGAGAGGCATTCAAAGAGTATTTGTTAGTTAAATGAATTCAATTTTGATATTTAAATTAAGGAAAATCAGTTGAGGAAAAAGGGAGGAATGACTAGAGATTCAGTAAACGAAAAGTCAGGGAAGGATTTGGGGCTGTCAGGGCTGAAGCAACAGTTCCTTCATGTGCCTTCTTTCAAACTGCGGGCTCCTTTTTCCCTGGGGAGAAGTAAAAGATGTAGAGTTGTATTTGGAATCAACAGTAGAACAAAAGTGGCCCAAAGAAATAAGGGAAAGAAAGATGCAGGGGGTTTCTTCTGAATAAAAACAATAGGAAATGAGGGGATCTGTAGAGGGTACATGTAGCTGCATTAAATTTGTAGTATTAAAAGAAGAAAACAAACTGATGGTGGAGGACTTTGGGATAGAAAAGTTCCAATCACTGTCACCAAGCCCTATGATCAGGCTATCACAGTACCCAAAAGGCACAAAAAAGGAATGAGAATAAAGGAGGGCATGAAGTCATAATTTAGTGAGTATGTGGTTCCCAGATAACAGACACCTATAAAATACAGCACTGTTTCTCAACTGTTTTTTTTTTTTTCATTATCACACAGTAAGGAGCCAACTTAGTCATTTTTTTAAAGTTGTGCCCAGTTCTATACATATAAAATTCTATTATTTTTTACTTTTATTAGTACATGTTTGCAGTACATAACGTTTACATTCACTGCAGGGGATTGGTACACATACATAACACATTTCATTCCCCTTCTTCCTACCCTCCTTCCACCCACCTTTTATTTTTTCCAGCATCAGATTCATTTATTTATCTTATAAGATCTTATCAAATTAATTATCATATATACAGATTGAAAACTGGACCAATAGGCCAAAGAACGTATAAAACATGTAAGACAATCATATTAAAACATACACCTATAAAATTCTAACATCAGAGATATACTGTATTTCTTTTCAAGTTGGATAAAGTTAACCTTCGAAAGGCTATTAATTTTTGCAAAGTCTAAGAGATTTTTTTTATCCACTAACAACCAATTTTTGCTCCCTTAAAATCAATATTTTCCTTAAGAAAGAAACAGATTTTTAACAATGTATCATTTGTTTTAATTTTTCCATAGATTATATCAGGGTTTATCAACCTCAGCAGTATTAATATTTTGGGTCCAATAATTCTTTTTTTTTTTGGTACTGGAGATCAAACTCGGGACATTAAGCTTGTGAGACAGGCGGTGGAATCACTAAGCTAAATCCCCGGCCCTCCAATAATTCTTTATTGTGGAGAATATGTCGTGCACATGGTCGGACACTGAAACTATCCTGAGACTAACCCCACCAGATGCTAGTAGCACCTCCTTCTAGTGTGGTAAGCAAAATGTCTCCAAATATTGCCATATGTCCTTTTGGGGGCAAAAGGGAACCAAATTTTCATGGTTAAGAATGCTTGGGGTAATTATGTTTTAGAGGACACTGGAAAACAAGAAGACTTTTCAGCATAGACTGGTAGTTTTTCCATTGCCCTAAAGAGTCCCTCAAAAGCACAATAAGCAGTAGGACATTTATAGCAAGTATTTCAGAGAATGATTTATCTTAGCAAATTATCATTTTCTAAAAAGCTAATAATGTTCAATTTTATAATTCAGTACGAATGAATACCTTTTTCCGCTCTCATAAATTTTATTCTGAAAACCTGACCTGGCTTTTATTAAAAAGGTCCTACAATGATATATAATTTCAATGTTTTTTATCACAGTCTTCCATTTATATTAATAACTTTAAAGTCATCTGTATAGAACTTTCAGAATTTAATTTAGATTAAGGTAAACTTATACATTTTTCTCAGAGAAAACAAATATGCAAAAATATGAACATTCATAGTAGGCATAATATGTGAGGAAACAAACCTAAGGTAGCGAATGATTATTCATTGCTGCATATTCTGTTACAGGTTTTTAAATACATAATTTATAATTATATATAGCTCTACAATTAACTATTATTATTTCCATTTCACAGATGGGAAAATCAGTTCAGAGATGCTAAAATAAATTGCTTAAGAGCTATCCCACAGAAGGTGGCAAGACTTTGAATGCAGCATTACTCAGCTCCAAAGTTTCTGGTTGGTTCATTCCAGACTTTTAGATTCTCCTTCCCTCTAAAGTAAATATATAGTCTACACACTAATAAATTCTACAGGAGATGATGGAAGAGGACTTCATCTTACCTGCAAAGGGTATTTTGAAAAGCTGAGATTTCCTTTCAACATGAAAGATACCAGTTTATCAATGCTTTAGCTGAATCTCTCAAGTTAAAGCTACTAAAGCAAGCACAAGGCAAAGACCAACATTATCTCTGTCCTCAAAGAATGTCAAGGGCAGTCTTTTATAATTTTTATACTGAAGCAAAGCAGGGGCTCTGTCTTTTTAAATAAGATCTACAAGTCTAAAGAACCTTTAAAATCAGCACTGTGATGCAGATTTTATTTAAGCAATAAGCAAATACACATTGTATGGCCACTGAGTCTCAGCCTTGTGACAAGTTTAAGGCCCCCTCCTAGCTCTTCTATATAAGCAGATTAATGTTGAACAACAGATTTCTCTTCCTGAGCAGCAAGCAAAGGAGTCAGATTTCAGCAGACTGACAGATTCAAAGGACTTTAGAGGCTGTCTGGAGCCTGAGAGAAACTGGAAGTTAAGTCATATTTAAATTAATTATTTTCTTTGTAGAGTAAGGTAGAGTTGAATCAGGTTTGGGCCTTTAGAATGAACTTGGGCAAATGATCTCTGGAAGGTTCCTTCCAAATTTGATAGTCTACTTAGATTTTTGCCCTTATGAAAGTCATATTCTAACTATAGGGATAAGATTAAGGACACATTAGATTAAGAAACATAAGTCTGAATTGTGTGGAAGGATTTAAAGCCTTACTACTCAGAATATAGTAGCTTCCAGGCTTCTTAGAAATATACTAACCCAGAACTGCTAAACCAGAATCTGCCTATAATTAAATCCACAGATGATTCAAAATAAACATTCAAGTTTGAGAAGCCAGGTCAACTAAAGTGTTTCTCCAAAGGTGGGTTACTTACAACAGAATTATGCCAGTGGGACACTTGATGATGATGCAGGTACTAGGCCCCAATAGCAACTCACTAACTCAGAATCTTAGTATGGAGCTAGGAATCATTATTATTAAGAAGCAGCCCAGGCAGTGCTCACACACAATAAAATTTGATGAGCACCAAATCTGAGAGCCTTTTGGAACTTAGAAAAAAAGAGAAAAAAAAGGGTATGAGTTTTAATACAGAATATTGAAATATTGCTTTCAAAGTTCAAGAGCGGGGGCAAATTTGAGCTAATTATCAACAGTAAGCAATTAAAGAGAGGATAGATGCAGGGGAAGATGGTTGGCTGGATCACTCAGATATCATCTGTCCCAGAAGTTGGCAAGAAGGACTCTCAAGGGAGTGATAAAAGGCAGTTTTTCAACTTAAGACAAGGGAGCTAAGACCACTGTAGGAAACTGCAGTAACCAAAGTTTTATTTATCTTCCTGCCTAAGGCTCTCACCAATTATGTGTACTATAAATGCAAGATGGCCTTCCTGCTAGAAAAGAAGACACAAGGGTCAAGGACTGCCCTCTATATCCTGGCTTATTAGAAAGGAATGAGTTCTTAGAAAATCTTGTGAGCAAAACCTATAAGCGAAGCAAAAAAGAAAACGACTCAAGAAAGGTGGTACGGAATTAAACAAGCATCAAAATTCTGAAAGTTGGAAGAATATGACAAAGAGGGAAAGAAGACTTTCACATTCTGATTACTCCAATATGGTTCTGATACCACAGCATCAGCTCTTCCCACGAAGATAGCAGGAATTCAGACTCCCAGCCCTCCAATCAAAGTCTCCCTAGAAAAGAATCTTTAAGATCCCCAAGTGATCTTGGGCACACTGAGATTTAAGAAGCATTAGCTGCTTGTGGTGGTGCATGCTTATAGTCCTAGTACTCTGGGTGGCTGGAGCAGGAGGATTGAAAGTTGGAGCCCTACACAGTCAAGTTAGAGACTTACCAAGGCCCTGTCTAAAATAAAAATGTACCAATAAAGTTAATGGGGAAAAAAAATAAAAAATAAAAAATAAAATAAAAAATTTTAAAAGGGCTGTGAATATAGCTCAGTATGAGGCTCTGAGTTCAATCCCAATATAACGATAACAATAAAAATCTGTGTACCACTTCAGTGCCTCTCAAAATTGGTTGCACATTAAAATGATCTAGGAAGTTATCGAAAATTTGAATGCCCCAATCCTTACCCTCCAGAATCTCTGGGAATGTATGCTAGGCAGTAACACTTTTTAAAAGATCTCTATATGTGGGCCGGGATTTAGTTCAGTGGTTCTGTTGCCTGCCTTGCAAGCAAAAGGACCTGAGTTCAATCCCCAGTACCAAAAAAAAAAAAAAAAAAAAAGATCTCTATATGCAATCAAGAAGACCATTGAAGACCATTACTATATATCCTTAGAGTTCTGAAGATACAGTACAGGCATAAGACTGTCATTTTTCAGATCAGCCTCTGATCTTTTAAATTAAGCCATAGCATTCTGTAAGCCACATGATTTTATAGTAAATAACCAGCATTCTTTCTGGGTGATGATTTGATGAATTTTGCTAAATGCAGGGAAGGCACTGTGTATTGACTTATATTTGACAGTTAATAGAGAGATTTGTTCTCTTCTGGCCCAAATGCATCAAACTCATCAGCTCCTCATCAATACAGCTAATCCTCTGAGAGTAAATGGAAAAATCTAAAGAAATCTAAAATACTCCTCTAATGGCTTAAGTATTTGTGAGAACAAGTGATATTTGCATCTCTTCTTGCAATTAAAGGTCATGACATTATAAGAGAACTGAGGGTTTGAGATGCGAGTGTGTTTTAATAATCAGATAATCTCAAGTCTAAGGTGAAAGGTCTTTGTTCAAACCCACAACACACGTTTCAACTACTTCTGCAATCATCATACACTTATGCTTCTACATGCTGAAATCATCTTTAAATGTGTGAATTCTTATAATAATTCGAGTGTCTTCTTATCATAAAAGAAATATAAAAAAGACCAGATCATAAAGTAGACTTGTGGCAGGATTTTTAAAATTGAAATGTAGAAAAGGAGTGATAAAATGTCAAAATAAAACTATACAATTGGTTTTATGAAGGTTGTCACACATAGCATAAGAAAGAATATCTTGGAGGATGAATCCACACATTCTCCATCATAACTAACATCAAAGGTTATCAGATAAAATTCTTAAAATTAAAACAGGAGAATAAAAATGCATACAATATGATAACCAATAAAACTAGAGTGAAAACCTCAAGTGGTTAGAGAACAAATTCTTATTGGTTTTCCTAACACATTAATCAGAAGTCACAATTCAATACAGGAGTAAAAAAGCAGGGCACCTTGTACAAAATGTCTCATGAGAGATAGAAAACATTCACTAAAATTGGTAATCATGTGAGTAGAGCACAGGGGAAGCATATGTGTGAGGATAAAAAGAGAATCAGAAGGCATGTTAGTAAATAGAAGATTGGACTGGAATTATTTAATGTACTATTTAACAAATTGAATTGGACAATTATTTATTAGATACTAAATAATACAGTAAAGATACATACTTTTGCAGTATGGATAATGAGGAGTTTATACATAAATATCACTTCCCTGATATTTAAAGAGAAAATGAACTCAGAGGTGGTGCCAAATAGAGAAAACCTTCAACTAGCTGGACATTCTCATCTTGAGAACAGAGATTCTTATAAAAGCTTTACTTGCTTAACTGACAACTTAATCTCTCAGGTGATTTAAAAAGTAATAAGAAGGACCTCTCTCAACATCACACTGACTCAGTGGAAGGAATGATTGATTAAAAAAATCATTAAGGCCCTGGGAGAAAACATCATTAGATAGGATATTAAGTAGTTGTGTAGATCACCTGTAATACTTGTAGTCAAAACATTCAGGAATGTAAAGTTCAAAGATCTCAGAGAAAAAATAAGAAAGCAATGTAAAGGGAAAGATTTAAGATTTTCTAGACAATAAACTCAGTAATAAAATAATGGTGTACAGTAATACAGGTATGACTGTCACAAAACTCACTCATAAGAATGTATAGGACAAGAAATTCAACAAACGAAACTGCTAAAATAAGGAAACAAAATTTGATAGATGAAGAGAAAAGTACTTAGCAAAAAATAGTTCACGGGGTACTTTGGATGGCAACATACATGTGGGAAAAACTACAAGAAACAAGTAACTGTTTATGGATTCACTGTATTATGATAAAACTACATTTAATATGTAAATCTGGTAAGTAATACACCTGATGAAAAGCTTTTTTTTTTTTTTTTCAGTCCTGGAGATCAAACCCAAGGCATTATAGATGCTAGGCAAGCATTCTACCATAGCTACACCCCAGCCTCCTATTCAAAATTTGTAAAATCTCAAAATCTCCTCTCCCTTAGAGCTAGGATATTTGTCTTTAGTTGCATGTGCCGTGACTTACACTCTACTCTTAAAAAGGAAAAAAGTGGACCGGGGATTTAGCTCAGAGGTTCCCAAGTCCCATCCCTGGTACCAAAAAAAAAAAAGAAAGAAAGAAACAGAAAAATTAGAGCTCATTGCACTTCACTATGAGACGTATCTTCATTCAAAATGTTTAAGAATCTTGTTTTCAGGAGAGTCTCTTTTTAACTATCCACACTTTGATTGACCTTCAGGAGCCAATCTATTCAGTGGTTGTTTTTCCCTATAGGCTTTTATATGCACTTTAGAAAATATTTTGAGAAATGGTTAGACTCAGGCACTGTAATAGATGGATGAAACCTGGCATTTTAAATTCAGGCACAATTGAAATATGAAAATAGATTGAACTTATATTAACTTCTAAAAGTAGAGTAGGCAGAGTTTTTACAGCTTTCATTTGGAAGAAAAAACACATTGAGTTGTCATTTCTCAAAATTATTCACTCAGGTATCTGTGGCCATTCATATGATTTGGCAATATATATTGAGCCATCTAAATTTTAATATACTTTAAAGTGTGACACTTCATAATCAGGTTAAAATAGCCATATTTCATCCTAATTTAATGGTAAAAGACAAAAAGAAAGTTCTCTGCAATATGTAGAGATCTTCCCACCATAGTCATAACTGAAATATCAATTTTTAGACTCTACAGATCAATTTTGGAAATGTAGACCATTATGAAGTGGTAAATGGTATTTTATTATGGTTTGACTTCAACGATATCTAGTGTCACTTTGAAAATCTTTTAATCTTCCATTCTATTATGTATTACAAAATCCAAAAAAACCCTGTAGGATAAGTAATGTTATTTTTGAATGGCAAAATTCACCTCCCATCCATTTATTAATAATTGTTTGATCTGTCAAATAATGTCAACCTCTTAATTAACTAAATTCAACACACTTCCTATTATTGTCAAAATGAAAATGGATACGAATCTTTCTAGACAACTTTTAGAGTAAACAAAATATTCGAAGATATCCAAAACAGCAGGAGGAAAAAGGCATGACATCATTCATATAAAATTTCTTTTGGATTACAACTGGGCTAGTGGCATTTTCAAAGCTGCACTATTATAATCTCTATTTATAATAAATTATGCATATTGAATAATGTTAAGTTAAATATAATAGGGGAACTTTTGAAGATGTTTAAGAAAAATAAATTAATTTACATGTAAACATGATCTTTAGATTTATGAAAACCAGTGGCAGATAATTTAAATGTCCTCAGGTGAAAAGCTATGTAATTTTGACAAATACTTTTTTCCCTCCAATGTTAAAAAATGTTAAGGAATTAAAAATATTTGTAACACACATATACAAGTGTCATTGCATTACTGAGACCTCTTTTCTTGGTATTTTTAAAATTTTTATCTATTATTTTCCACTTTTCATAAGTATGATTGGAAATACTGCCCTTTTCAGCCTTCTACAAGAAGAGTGGTTAAGTAGAATAAATATGGCCACAGGTGCATTATGAGGGAGATTAGATGGAGCTGATACCTAAGAAACTTGGTACAAAAAAGGGGGATACCTTCAATATGGTTCTGGAAAGAACTGCAAAGAAATGTTGTCAAATCCTCCGGTGTTTTTTAAATCCTAATCTTTATGTATATGTTATTTTCTTTATGTTTGACTTTTTTTATTAGTACATTTGCAGTACATAATGATCGCATTCACTTTGAGAAGTCGGTACATGAACAGAATATATCTTAGTTCTTTTTTCATCTCCTTCCCCTTTCCTCCCTTCTCCCTCCTTCCATCCCTTGGTCCCCTTCTTTTTTGCAGGAGATCTGTTTGCAACTCTGGGAGTCACGGGACCTTCCGGGGTACCTTCTGGGAAAGCACTGTCTGGTCCCCTAGTGGCCGCAAAAAGCCATGTAACTAGTTCTGGTCAATCATTTATTTGTAAGCCAAATCTTACATTAACCGTGAGTGTATGATCTTCCAAAGTTCTTTCTTCTCCGTTGTCTACTAATATTGCAGTTAGTGGCTGCTTTAGCAAGTGAGGACCAGAGTAAAGACAACTCAGTCCAATTGTCCTCTCATGGTATATGTATGTGTCAGTAACATGAGTCAGAGATAAAATTTTGTTATTTTTAACTGCAGAGATACAATTAGGTGTGTAAGGGAGAAAGTCATTATTGTAAAAAGCCTATCCAGGCTTATACAGCTGTTAACTCAATGAAAAACACACATACAACACTATAAAGCCTAACACAAACCCACACATCAATGTGGATTTGAATTTCCCATGGAGTATCACTTTGCAGTCTAAATTATATTGTAACTGTATGTGTTTAACATGGAGCCTTGTGCTCGTTACATTCACTAAAAAATAAAATATTAGATTTCCATGTAGAACATATAATCTGGGTCTTAATTTGTAAAATATCTTTGTGAGTTGTGAAAAGATACAGTAATGTTTATAGCAGCACAATATATAATAGGTAAATCTTGGAAGTACTCTGTGTGTCCATCAACAGATGAATGGATAAAGGAAATGTGGTATTTACACACAATGGAATACTACTTTGCCATAAACAAAGATAAACTTGAGTCATTTGTAGGAAAATGGATGCAGCTGTAGACCATAATACTAAGTGGAATAAATCAGATACACAAGTTTAAATATTGCATCATTTCTCTTATATGAGATAGCCAAATATAAAGAGCAAAATAAAAGATAAATAATGTGAAGTAAGGAGATATGTATTTCTCAAATGGGAAGATGGTCAAGAGATGGAGAGAAGGGGAGGGAGGGAAGAGGTAGGGGATGAAAAAAGAGTTAAGATACATTATATGCATGTACCAACTCCCCACAAGGAATGTAACTGTTATGTACTGCAAGCATGTACTAATAAAAATAAATACATAAATAAAAGTACTGTGAATGCTTCTACCTGCTATCATCCAATGGATAAATAGGCTCATAAAAATATTATGACGTGTCATCATCCAAGTTATTCAGCAAATCTAGCACTGTGTGACCTTTAGCTCTTCTTTAAAGTGAAAATGACTATGAAAGGTAAACATTTTGAATTGATTTAGGACATCAAGGCAGCCATGATGACAAAACTAGACCCTCATAAAAGAGGATTTCTAGAATTGCTTCAGAAAGTGGCAACAATGATAGGATGTATGTTTGAAATGAGAGGGAGTATTTCCAGGAGGATTACTAGCAATGTGTCTTATACTATAATATCACATTTTGAAAATTTAAGCATTTAGCATACTTTTTGATCATACCCTATAATTTATTAAAGAGTTAGTATCTCCATTGCTGTCAATACGCTGTTCCTCATTACTATAATATAGACACATTTGAAATACAGCCTGTTGGTATAAATTCTTTACTTGGAGGAAGATGTTATTGATCCTGGAACCAGACTATCTGAGTTCAAATACTTGGGAAAGTAATAAGTTACTTTAGCTCTGTATTCTCATCTGCAAATTAAAGATAGTGATATATATCCTATTCTGTTAAGCACTTTGAACAGTTCCTGGCGTGTGTGTGTGTGTGTGTGTGTGTGTGTGTGTGTGTATCAAACTGGGTAAGAACTTAATCAAATTTCCTCATAAGGTCAACACTGAACCTAACCATTGAATTTGACTTAGGTCTTGTCCAACTCAGTTTGTGACCAGAATTGTGGAAAGAATCAAGTTTGTGAACTGAGGTACCACTGTACAATGTTTGTCTTAAATAAGTGAGCAAATAAACACATACATCTTCAGAATATTTCGCTTCAGATTGCTAGGAGATTTTGGCTGGGAGATGGCAGGACAAGGTGGTAGTTGGAAGTTGGAGTAATTCTCAATGCACTCATGATTTTCCACAAAAAGAATTGAGGTTTTTGCTGCTGATGATGCTGTTTAATCTTAGTGAATATTCCAATCAAGCTTATATGATTTGTGATAAGCAATGACTTGCTTATAGCCAGTTTTGTTATGTTACAACAGGTAGGAAACTACTTCCCTTAAGAATACATTTAAAGAGAGAGAAAACCCACTCAGAAGCTAAATAAGGCATCTTTCTCTTGCTATTGTCAATACACTTGAAAAGACCTCACCAAGCTTTTCAAAAGCCTTGTCTCAGAGCTTAAACTCCAATGCAAAGGGGAAAATGCATCATTTTAATAAGTCATTGCTCTTGACTTAGAAAATGACTTGACTTTTCAGTTTATCTCTCTTTATATAGTCAAGCATAAAATTTATGGGATGCATTGCATAGAAGACTACTACCTCATAAAATGCCTCTCCCTGGATGCTCCGTATTCATGTTACTCCATAAAAGTACAAGTATCTGTTGGCTGTGCTCCGCACCCAGTTGTATTTACAGACTTCTGTTAGGCAATCAACAAAAAGCAAGGAAGCAGCTGCTTCTCTGACCCTCACCCTCACCAATCCCTCTTTGTTTGGGGGTGTGCTGCTTCTTGTTGCCTTCTATGCTGCTTGTCCTTATTTTCATACTGCGGTAATTCATAAAAGACGGTTCACACAATATATCTGTGCTTCTCAACCCTGTCTTCTCGTGATTCCGTTCTTTTCGAGAAGCATTCTATAGAAACAGAACCAGAGGAATGCCTGCTTTTTCTAACAGATTTAGA
Organism: Heterocephalus glaber; assembly: GCF_000247695.1. Next base: position 46,458,332 of record NW_004624730.1, on the reverse strand, counting down.
AAAATCTTCATTTTTTTCTACCCTCAGGTATATCTGGATGGTAATCTCAAGACACATTTAAAAATAATAAAGGAAACAAACACATGTAGAAATTTTCAAAATTTTAAATTGCTTCAGAAGTTTGAAAAGGAAATCTCTGAAACAAATTACAAGCTAGTCATTCAGCATACTTACATTTAATGCTGATATCTTCTGTATCTTCCTGCAAATTTCATTTATCTCTTAAAACAAAGAATGCTTTATTATGAAAGTCCTTTCTTTCTCTTCCTTCCTTCCTTCCTTCTTTCTTTCTTTCTTTCTCTTTCTTTCTTTCTTCTCTTTTCCCTCTAGATTTGACCTATTAGCAATGTCTGAAAACATTGGTACAACTGAAAAATCTATTCATATTTCTTTAGAATACTAAATTTGGAACTGAAAATGATTCTGTTTGGTAACTACTTCCAATCTTTACAACACCATGGTTCTTTCTACTTTCTTTATGAAGTACATTTTCAAAAATCATAAACTTGATTTAAATCATAAACTCAGAGATAAAAAGCATGGGAAATGTAGTTTTTTGATGATAAACACAGAACTGCACAATCACCAATGTAATTGTTTTGTCTATTTGGAATACTGTATTTCTTTTTCTATACTTCATGTTAGTCGATACCTAAATACAAGGAATGTTGAAACTACCAAACAATACTCAAAGTGCGTGCTGACTGTTTAAAAGAGTAGACATTAACTATATTTTATAACTAGACATCAGCTATATTTTATACAGTATTTCACATTTTATGTGTACAACAAAAGCCTCTTTTGCCTAAAATGCATTCATTTTCCCATTCAATATTTAACAAGACAGCCCTATTAATTCTTCCTCCAAACTGCAAAAATATTCATTTGAATGAGAGGAATCAGAAACCCCACAGGGGTACTGAAGTAAAAGCCATTTCCTTACAACAGAAGCAGGCATTTAAAGAAGTAATTCTAGAACTATGTGTGGGAAAGAGATGTGCAGGGGTTGAATTACCGTATTACCCTCAAACCCCTTCCTTTTAAAAATCCTCACTAGTAAATTCAGTTGTTCAAAGGGAGAATCAGAAAGAACTTATAGAATGCTTGTAAAACTATCTGGACTTTTCTTTAGTGGTTAAGCAATAGCTATTATAAAAGGCAAATGTTCATTTCCCATTATATCCATTTGCAAAGAAAATCACCTGCAGGGCTGCCTGGAATAATAAGGTCCCAGCGTGAAGACTAGGCACACAGAGATTGTTCACAAGCCATAAAGTGAGATCAAGTCTTGTAGTCTTTGGAGATCAGTCTAAGAAGCCATCCTTGCCAAATCTGATGCAAACATGACTGTGAAAGCCAGAAAGAAAAGCAAGCTAGCAGCTGGCAGGAAAGCAGGTGTAAGAAAAAGCAGGTGTAAGAAAAGGCCATTGGAATAAAGGGACCACCAGTATTGCATATAAAGTACTTAATAATGTTACTTGCTAGCTCTAGGCACAGAATTTGAGTCAGATGAATGAGAGAATCTGAAACACAAGATCTGAGGGTTTCCGGACTATTTGAAGCATATAGAATTCATCCATTCATTCAACATATTATTCAGGACCTACCAATGTAGAGAGTGCTGAGATGACAAAGATAAAACAGAAACAGTCCTATACTTCAAAGAACTCACAGTAAATTAAGGAAGTCAGATCAGTAAAGGATCACTTAAAATACAGCCTGATGATGATATTTATCATTAAAGAAAGTAAAAGATGCTTTAAAAGAGTAACTATATCCAATTAAGATTGCAGAAAATTCTCCCAGAGGATGGAGACATATTGAAGAGCTAAAGGATAATTATGTATTTTATAATATATATTTATTTGTCCATCAAACACAGACAAAAGTTGCCAAATAATTTAGCCAGACAACAAAGGGACCTAAAGTTAGGACAGATTACAGTATATAGAAATAATTGATATTATGATATAAAGGTGAAAACACCTAAAACTTACCTGAAGATTTCTAAAAATTTTGGTGTGTTTGTACTCAGGATGGAAACAAAGACAAAGCGCAAGAGATCATTAGGGTCAGATTGTGAAAGGTTTGGTACACCAAGCCCAGTCTGCATTTTATTCTGCAGTCTATAAGGAAATATTGAAATATTTTAGACAAGGGAGTGATACCTTGGGATTTGTGCCACACAGGAACAATCCTGGAGGCCTCAGGAAGAACAGGCGGAAAGAAAAGGTGATTGCCGGAGCGATAAATTCAAGGGCAATTTCACAGAGAAGACTGGAGAGCTCAAACCAAAGCAATGACAGTGAGAGTGAAGATGAAAACACAGATTCCCGAGACATTTAGGAGACAGAATCAATATGATTTGGTGATGGAATCTGTAAAGGAAGGGGCAAGCCTTATATAACTATTGGATTTCCTATTAGAGAGTGTCACTCTCTCTGTTAGAATATACTATAGAAGGGGAAGCATATTGGAACAGAGAGGATAAAAAAATTGATTTAGAATTCCCTGTGAGATATTCAAAAATACCTATCTGATATCAAGCACATAATACTGAGATTTAAAGTCCAAAGAAGCAGTTGAGGATAGGGCATGGATGAACCTGAAAACACTGTGATAAGTGAAATAAGCCAGTGAAATACTGTATGATTCCATGGGTATGAAATACTCAAATACAGAAATATAGAGAAAGAATATAAATATAGAAAAATATAGAGAAAGAAAATAGGTAGTTTCCTAGTGCTGGGTAGTGTGTAGGGATGCAAGAAGAAGGTGGTGATGTTTAAAGAGCACAGTTTCTTTTTTGAGTGAAGAAAATGTTCTAAAATTGGTAGTGAAAGTGTAGGCACAATTTTATGAATGCACTAAAAATCACTGAATTGTACACTTTAAGCGAATTCTACGTTATGCAAATTATTTCAATAAAGCTGTTAAGCATGACATGAAAGAACATGTGACAGTATAGATAAGATATAACTAACTAGGCTTCAATGCTATTAAAATCTCTTTGAAAGTTTACCTAAAAATGTAATCTTTCCACTGCAATAAATATTAAAACTACATAACTGTAGGTAAGTATTCGGGTAAAGGAACAAGAGTTTACTCACTCTAATAAAGATTCTCCACCTGACTGGTGAAAGCAAAGGTTAAAAAGTAGGCAAGGAGACTACTTACAAGTGCATTTGAGAACACAAGTAACATTTTTAAACAATTCAGTTTATTTATGTGTAAATGTAAAAGATCCCATAGGATGGCCTTTTCATTTCTGTATATATTGTTTGGAGAAAACTCACACTGGACTATTCACAGTTTAGGCTCCCTTTATGCTCCCCACTTCCTTCACTGACACAAGTGTTGTAAGCAGTGAGAAAATGCATAGATTCAGAGTCAAAGAGATCTAATTATATACTCCCTTCTCTAGTGAGTATTTCAATTTCCATGAAGAAAAATTTGAAGCAATTAACAGAGTTGCCACGTACTTTTTTTTCTTTTTTCTTTTCTTGGCTCTGTCCAATTACTTCACTCTTCCCACCAACAGGCCTTACTATGTCTTACGTCTTCATACCTTTACTACTGATCAGTTTCACTCTAGCCCTTCTCTCCTCCTCCCTCTCAATAGTTTACAATTCTTAAGGAGTTAAGCAACAAGATCCATTTCAACTCTTGGGTTTTGTATCCACAACAGTTTTTTATTTCTCTAAACTCCTATTGCCCTCATTGATGGAATCTCATAACTCGGTGTTCTCTAATTTAACCAGGAAAGAAGTGGCTTGACAGAAGACTGGATGTTTCTGCATGTTCTTGAGGATGTCTTTTGCAATGCTGCCACAGTAACATATTCTTATTACACATCTGATGGCCCATAAGACAAAAGAATATTTACAGAATCATTGGAATCCTACAATTATTTTATATTTTTCCATTTTTATTAGTATATATTTGCAGTAAGCAATGATTACATTCTTGCGGGGAGTTGGTACATGTGCGTATCACATCTTAACTCGTTTTGCATCCCCTTTCCCTCTCCTTTCTACCCTTTGTCCATCTCGTGGTCACCTTCCCCTTTTGCACAAGATCTGCCTCCCTATTTTTTATTATCTATCTTTCATTCTAATCTTTATTTCTAATTTATAATTTGATGTGTTAGAAATAATTTATAAATGTATCAGAATGGATTATTTTAAAAGTTGATGAACATTTATTTTGTGCTAAGATTTTCCCAAGTTTTGTACACAATTCCTAGTTAATTCCATTCTTTTAACAGTTCTACAAAAGGGAGTCACTCATTTATGCTCTCTTTACAGATTAAAAAATTTGTTTAAGATATTTATCTTCACAAAAATTTACCTATATTAAATACAATAAATTTGACACAACATTTTTTTTTGGTCTTTGTTATTTTGTTTTGTTTTCTTTTGTCCTTTAGTTAACCAAAAGACTCATAATGAAATACTCAAAGAATGACTCTGAGTTTAAATCCTATGCTCTCAGAATCAGAGTTTACTCACACATATGAGGCTAATAATAGCTGAGTCTTGATTTACAGTCATAAGAAATTAATACCTGTGGAAGCTACCAGGCAGAGCAGAAAAATAATATTATGTCATTCTCGATCTACTTGAATCATAACTATTCCCTAAAGTCTACCATTCTTTTTAAAGGGAAATATCAGGAGTTCCAGAGCAATAAGGCATTTTCCAAGATATTAGTGGAAATATTTATTTGCTTATTATTTGCTAATAATTATAACGAGAGCATCCCAATTATTCCATCATGTTCTTATCAAAGGCCAAGTTGTGGATTCTACCAGTCTTACTCTAGATTTTTCCTAAGTGGCTCCTAAATGAAGAGCAGATCTTAGTTTGATAGAGTTTATATTTAGATGTTCCTCTAAAGCCTCCTGGGAACAGGCAACTGCATTCATTATAGGGGCATTACAGCTGACTTGCTGTCAGGAGGCAGGGCCTGACCTGAACAGATGGGTTACTGTGAATGAGACCTAGGTTTTATCTCCTTTGCCAATTCCTCCTCTGACTCTCTACTTCATGTCTGCTGTGTCTTGAGTAGCTCTCCTCCACCATCACGGCGCTCTGCTATGCTATTCTGCCTTGGAGCCAGCCAACTATAGGCTGAAACATGAGACAAAATAAATCTCTCCTTTCTGAAATTGAGTATATTGGACATTTGTCCCAGCAACAAGAATTCCTCGGAAAGTAACCCCAAAATGGGAACTAGAAAATGACAAGGTCGCTGGGGATTTAGCTCAGTGGCACAGTGCTTGCCTGGCAAGCGCAAAGTCCTGAGTTCGATCCCTAGTACCAATAAAAATAAAAAACAAAAAACAAAAATGACAAGGTCAAGTGAAGTACTTAAAAGTTATTTTCAGCATGTATGGGTCTGTGCATTCTGCACATGTATTCACCCAAGTAGTGATGAACGACAGAATAAAGAAGTTTGAGGGAACAATTTTAGTCTAGTACAGGTCTTTAAGGCAAACCTCTTTGGTATTGCATTCTTGTACATGTAAGAAATATTCCTCACTACCTAATCTCTACAATCATTTACTTTCCTTCAGAAAAATCACAAGGCCTGATCTATCATTCCTGGATAAAATGTGAGTAATGGTTACTTTTAAAAATATAGAGAGCAGTGGCAGTTAAATGAATTAAACTACAAGTATAACTTGCCTACAGTCTTCTGCCAAGGCGCTCTGGAAGACATACGGACAGAAAACCCCAGTATCTCCTTTAAAAAGAGCATAAACAACACCACAGTTTGTAGAGGGAAATTCTGAACACATACTTGCATTTTTTCTTAGGGACAAGGTGCATTCTGCTGCTGATGCAACATAGTTAAATGAGTTTTGTTTTTGTTTTCACCTTATGTTGGACAAATATTTGTTGTTTTACCACTTGGCCACTATATGGGAATACTCTGAAGATAGCAATACATGTGAAATAAGTTGCTTTCTGTGTGAAACTTCTAGTTGAAAAAATAATCAAGTGAGCATATAATTCATGACCCAAAATGAAAGGAGGCTCTATAAATAACTGATATAACTGTCTGGGAAAGGGCAATCCAGAATATATATTAATATATTAGCCTACAGAGAAGAAAACAGGTAAAATAATTTTACACAAAAAGATGATAAAAAGAAGAGTATAATCATAAAGAATACATTCATTTGTATGAATCTTTTAAAAAACCTTTTCCCTAGTACTGATTAAGTTTTGTCATGTCCTTTTATTTCTATCTTCTTTAGTCACAAAAATGTGCACTTCAGGAATTTGAAAATTCTGCCCAATACAACTCTGAATTTACTTTCTCTTATGGTTATGGTTCTTAATTTGGGGAGTGGATTGGCAAAAAGGGGAGTATTCTTCTATCAGGACCTTACAGAAATGTGTAGAGATATTTTGTCACAATAGGGGAGAGGGAATGCAAACCATCTAGTGTGTATCTAACTGGAATGCTCCTAATTATCCTACAATGTACAGGATAGCCATCCACAACAAAGATTCAACTTTTTCAAAATCTTCATAATGGTGATCATGGTAAATCCTGCCTTAAGGAAGGATCCTTTTCTACTGCATTGTATTTTACACCTGAAAACCTGCAAACGCGACAGGGAAATGATAAGATTCTTCTTTTTCTCTTAGCTTCATTCCTCTACCACACTTAGCAGGAGCTTAGCAGGAGCTTCTAACCCTCCCGTCCAGGCACAGAAGAATAAAGGATTAGGGAGCAAGGGAATAATTTTATGGGTGTTAGTTATAATCTGGAGTGTTGCTGTTCTGTATGGAGAAGACACACACTTGTTGTTGGTTTTACTGTCAGTGACTGTATTGTTTCAAACAGTTGGGGCACGGTTAACAGTGAGTTTGCAATGCCTCTCCAGGGCAACAGGTTGGACAGTATTATTAGAACTTAAATAAAAAACAACTTTTTGATTAACTGAGTTGGAACTGTAGAGTTGTGGGCATTAAAGCTAAACTAAAGAATGAGTTGTGAGTAAAATACAGGGAAAATGATGTTATAGGCTCCTTTCTCTTGACACATGGCTTAAGAAGTACAGGAGAATAAAAGGGATGCAGGGATGGTGTTGCTTCTCAAGAAGAAAGAGATGTGAATACGTTTAAATGGAATGTCCACAGAAAGAAGGGCTGGGGGTTCAGGGTAAAAAAGGAGGAGCAAGAGAGAAGGAGAAAGAGGAAGAAGAAGCAGAAAAGGTAGAGAGGAGGAAGAGGACAGAGAGAGGAAAGAATGAAATAAAGCACATGATCCTTGAACAAATAGAATGTAGGCACATGCGTGTTGGGCTGCAATGTAGTGGGCTTTTGCAGCAGTGTTTTATGACTTTGAACAGAACTGTTTTGGTTATGTATATTTACATCTTTGAGTCAGAGGAAAATGGGCTAACTGTAAGTTATTAGAATATCTCTTTGGTGTTTTGAGGCTTTGCATCCCAGAAGGCTCTCTATTTAAAAGTGAATAATTTATCTGAAAAGTCATCATCTTAAAATCCATTAATATATTTTGGAGGGTTGAGTTTATCAAGTCCACCGCTTCTCTGTGAGACCTGGGCAATCCACTGTAGCAGCTATTAGGTGGGTAGTGTGTACACAAAAGCACATGTCCAGAATTTTGTGGGAGAGGAAGGTCTGGCAGAATAGAAAAGGAAATAAGATCTGAAAAAATCATGGACAAATCATGGTCAGAGAGGATTAGTTCGGAGAAAGTATAAATTTACCAAGAACCTGAAGAAGGAGCAAATAAACTCCTTTAGTGGACATCTATGGTATCAAGTTCAAACTCTGACCCCTTAACATCTATTCCCAAGATGTGCCTCATGTTATAAAAACTTAATTGAAAAGTAAATGCAAAAGTAATGGACTTCACGAGGTTCTGATCCCTGTGCACCTGGCTTATGATCCCTTTCAAGGTGTGGCTGGCTTCTTCCAGAAGCCGTCAGGGTTCTCCTTATTATGATCAGAATTTGTCACAGGCTGTCATAGGCTATCTGAGAAGAGACTGTCTCTAAATCTGCCTGGAGCCTTGACCATTCAGACACTTAACCTTTAGATCAAATGCTTACCCTAACCCCTGCCATCTGTTGCTGTTATACCATCTGTCCTGTCCTATGGGTTCACCATGCACTGGCTGCCTACATGTGCCTGCAGCAGGGTCTTCCTTACAAAACAATATCCATAGTCACCTCATTTTTGCTATTTCATATTCAGTAAGATTTGAGTTCCTTAAATGTACAACCAGAACTTGTTCTCCCATAATACTTGAGTCCAGAAGTCCAAGATCACGATGCTGGGTGATTCAGTACCTAACAGGAGGGTTCTCTTCCTGGCTTGTAGATAGTCACTTGCACGTATCTTCCTTAAGGTATGTAGGAGGAGAGAGACAGTAATATCACTCTCTTTCTCTTCTTATAAAGACACTAATTGTATCACATGAGAGCCTCATCCCATTTAACCTCAATTGACCCATAAAAAACCCATCTCCAAATACAATTAAATTGGGGGTTAGAAATTCAACATATGAATTGGGAGGGTACAATTCATTCCTTAGTATTCTGCCTCTTTTCTTCACAGTGCAAGTTCTTTTTTGCCTGCAAAATAAGTCCATTCTATCCCAACATCCTCAAAAATCTTAATTCACTTCGGTATCACGTGAAAATCTAAAGTCCAATGTTTGACCTCAAAACCTTCTACATCAGATGTGAGACCTGAAGAATGACTCATCCTCAGACAAAATTACTCTCCAGCTGTAGACTTTGAAACAAGACAGATTATGAGCTTCCAAAATATGAAGTTGGGACAAGATTACAATAGACATTTTCATTCCAAAAGGGAGAAAACAGAAAGAAGAAAGAGGTGACAAGACCCAAGCAAGCCCAAAAGCTACCAAGGCAAAGCCCATTAGATCATAAGATTCAAAAAATAATCCTACAGCTTGATGCCCCACGTTTACTGGGGTGGTGTCTCTCTACCTTTAGGAATGACTAGGACAGTGTGCCCCACCCTGGTGGCTCTGCTGTGCTGAGATCACACTGCCAGACCTCCAGGCATTCTTGTCCACAGCATTCAACAGGAAGCTGTCTAAACTTGAAAGCCAGTAGTCCTCATTATTCCTTTACCTTTGAGTTATTCCTTTTCTTGAAGAACAGCAAATATTCACCACTGAAAGCATTTTAATCCTGTCTTGTAGAGTTGAAGAAGTCTGACAGTTTTCCTTTATTTCATCCCATCTCTGCCCCCTTTGGTTAAAACTGGCAGAGTTTCTACTCATATAATCCAATAACCTCTTCATCTAATGACAGTCTCGCCACACCACTGGTGTTCTCAATGTGCTTTCTCATTTTTAACTATTCACACAGGTTAGGGTTTTCCAAGCCTTTTAAGGGCATGCTCCCCTTTGCTTAACAATTCCTTCTTCAGTTCAACTTTCTTCTTTGCATTTTACTACAAACCGTAAAGAAGGTCTGAACCATTATTTCAATACTTTGCTTAGAAATAATCTCTGGTAAATACACAATTTTATCACATGTTCTACTTTCCACAAAATACTAGATCACAATTTAGCCCAGTTTCTCAACTTTTTTAACAAAGGTCACTTTTCCTCCCATTATTCATGTCTCAGACTTCACCAGAATGGCCAACAACAGAAATATCTGTAGCAACATTTGTACATGATTATCTATGTATTCTCTGAAAAAAAAAAATTGAAGAAAGGGCTTTCTCTCTGGCTCTCCTCTTTCTGAAACTTCAGGAGAATCACCTTTAATATTCATATTTATCTCATGCATCTCAAAGCTATTTCTGCCTTTACCTATTAGTGATATTTTTAAGTAGTTGTTACAGCAGCACCTCTACCTTTTGGCATCAATATTTGTTTTATTAGCTTGAGTTGCCATAGCAAATGTGGGTGAATAGCATCAATGGAGAAATGTATTCTCTCACAGTTCTGGAGGCTGGAAGTTCGTATCAGATGCCAGCATGGTCCTGGTGAGGGTTTTCTTCTTGGCTTTTAAAAAGCCACCTTTCACTGTGTCCTCACATGGACCTTTCTTCTGTGTGTACATGATCCATCTAGAAAGGGTCTTTCTTTTAAAAAGCCACCAATCCAGTTCAATCCCAGTACCGAAAAAAAAAAAAAAAAAAAGCCACCAATTCTATAATCCTATTGGATTAAAACCTCACTTTTCTTTACTCATTTATTGCCACCTAAAAATTCTCTCTCCAAATGTAGTTTGTGTAGTTTCTGGCTCTGATTTGGGGGTGGGAACACAATTCAGTCTCTACTACAAAGGAATCTGTACTTTTAGCCAGTGTATAAGGTAAATCTGAGACAGACAGTCAAAGGGCTTGGCTTTGAAAGAAGCTACTTTAAAACATATTCCCTTGGGGCCGGGGATTTAGCTCAGTGGCTCCTCCGCTTGCCTAGCAAGGTCCCAAGTTCGATCCCTGGTACCAAAAAAACAAAACAAAACAAAACAAAAACATATTTCCTTGTATTTTTCTGAAAGAAAACACAATCCAAATTGTAAGTGAATGAAATATATAACATGCTCCCTTACAGAAAACTTCAACTGTATGTCAGTTCTGGTAAGAATATGACAGGTCACCTAATACAAGCCCTTAGCTAGAAAAGAAAATGGAAGCATATGATGCTGAGTAACCAAAAAATGCCTTTTTTGAGTAGGATATTTGAAGAAATCTGAGAAGCACTGAGGTATACCAATATCTTAAAAAGTTACTAAATATGACAAACATCTGAACACCAAACATTTACTTAAAAGAAACATTACTGAAGGTAAAACTCGGAAAACAATGTTGCTAATTAATTCCAAATAGTTGGTTAGTGTGTAGGGCAATTATCTCTTACCCAAAGAATTACATATGGAACACTGCAGGCATCATTTCCTTCATGAAGGAAAACAAATTCTCTTAAATTCATTAGCAAGTTGTTCAACACAAATGGTCCAAACCTTTTGCCAATGGGCTATAAGCCAGCTGACATATTTCCACCCAAACCACACAACCACCCACATTAGTTGCTCTACACAATGTGCTTCAGCATTATCACAAATGTTTGTGTTACCCAATTAACTGTGTCATCATATGTTTTCTTCTTTTCTATGAATATATTAGCAATCAAACAATTTAACACATGGGTGGATTTGTTTTTTCATATAAGCTGAATGACGTCTTAGTAGCCTTCAAACCTAAAGAGCATTGCAGGTTTGAACGTTTTTTGCAATGTTGTTTGCGTTGCAGTGACTGGATCCGATGGGTCATGAATGATACTTCTAAGTACTCACCCTGCCATCAAAATGTGATATTATGAAAACTTCTAGGCAAAGGAGGGATGTTTCTATGCAAATAAATTGTGTATGTGTATCTGTCCGTTCAAATCAAACTGGGCCAAAAATAGTGTTCCTTATCTGCCGCAGGAGATTTGTACATTAAAAAAAAATCTTTCTGGTTCTGTGGACTCTTAGAAAATTAAGGACATTTTAACTAAAAAGTAGTGTTAGGGATGGAGAAAGACCCATTCCAAAAAACAATTTACCTTTAATTATAAAAGCATGCATCTCAAAGTGAGACACATGCACCATCCTTATTAACACAACTAGAGAAGTTTTGAGAAATATATTTTAGGATCATACCTTTTTACTGAACTCCAAAATCTCTAGAATTGGGGTTTGGTCTAAACATTTTCTAACCAGTCTTCCAAACTGACTCTTACATACATGAGAATTTTGCACAACTCAAGTGGAGATTGAAGAAGGAATATAAATCATCAACTTCCTTCATCATTTCATTCATGATTCTGCAACCTCCCAAACTCTGAGAGAATATAAAATACACGACTCCCAACAAAAGTAAAAATAAAACTTGTTTCTTTTGTTTTGTTTTTGTTTTGTTTTGTTTTTACCTTAGATCATATGTCTAGCATGCCACTCAGATCCCAAGACTCCTCTCTTTATAGGCCACTCAAGGCTCTGGTTCACCATGATGACCTTTTAAACCCATGAATAATTGTCAAAGTTGGATCTTAGCCCCATAGTAGTCTTTCCAAAGGTCTTGAATATCAACTGTAACAGTCTGTCCTCAAAGAATGAGGCCAAGTTATTCTGTGTGCCTCTTCCCTCTCTTCCTCTCTCCTTCCCATCTTCCCTCTCTCCCCCTCTCTCCCTCTCTCTTTTGATCCCCATTCCTCTCCTCCTTCCCTGTCTCTCTGTCAGCACAGTTCCATCCATTTTAAATTTTCCTCATGACTAAGAGCTGGTTGCTGGTAGGTCAGTGAGATGCTGAAATAACTAACGGTAACATGTCAACAGAATCACTTGACATCAAACTCAGTATTCATGTAAGTGGCCTCTTTGCATCTCTACACTCAATACGTGGCACCATCACTCAGATCCTTAAAACACATCTTGTTTCTTTCATTCTGAGACACACTTTTTTTCACTTCTTAACATCTCTGAAAACAGGATGCATCTCTGAAGGCATCTTACAAATGTCTGACTTTTTTCAGCAGCTGTGAATTTTGCTGTTACCGCTTCCCACTCCTCCCCAGTGAGAATAGAGCTGCTAGTTTTTTCTTTTCTTCTTTTTCCAAACCCAAAACCCTGGACAATGTGCTTTTATGTCAACCAAACATGCCAAAGGACACAGTAGATTTCCTTGTACCACTGCTTTGCTCTGATATCTGCCATCTGAGGTAGCAGTCAGAAGACTGTATTCTGTTTTGTTTTATGTTGGGTAAGACAAAGGGAGGAAACTCACCTTGTACGTACCGGGCCTTTAAAGAGATTTTTGAATACATATAAAATACAGTTATAACAAAGCCTATTTTTCTTGATACTTTTGCATCATAAAATTCAAAATAATGGTATTCCTTACACAAATGGTATGCTAAATCTGATGAAATTTAGGGGATAGTGATAAACTTTATAAATGAAAAGTTGAAACAACAGATGGAAGAAACAAAGGATCTGGTCTCTCATTAGGAGGATATGCCAAAAAAAAATTAAAATCCTTTCATTTAAAATTTTTCCTGGGCCACTGCTGATATAATGACTAAGCATCCCACATGACCTATTATCATTTGGCACCTTGCTTTCCTTTTGGGAATTGTCCATATGGACATTCATCAGATAATGTCCTTCACAGAAAAGGGAATCTTCTGTCCCACCCTTGCACTGGGTCATCTGATGTACTCTGCAAAGACTGCTATTGCTGACACTGTCCTTTGTTCAGAATCTCCTCTGAGAAAATTAGATCCATTTCCTCAGAGTTCAGTTGGAGGCAATTTTGCGGGGCACTACACTAATTCATGTGTCAAATCTAAAATGTAACATCCCTTTTAAGATAAAGATAAGGCTTAATTCAACAGCAAAAAAATAACTATAGTGGTGGAAATTATCCCTCAGCACTTGAGGTTATTTCATGATAGTTCAAGAAAATACAAGATGGTACTCTGTACAAACACAGCCTGAACAAGCTTACATTCCAGTTTTAGTTCAAAATAATTAAAATAATAAAAAACAGGCGTGGCTATTCACCTAAGCCATAAAATATCGCTTTCCAGGGAACACTTTGGTGACCCCTTCTGTTGGGATTTATTTCCAAAAGTCTTTAAAATTTCCATTCAAAATTTAAAGGGAAGAAAAGAGCAATGATGATGAGGTGAGGTGGGAGGAATTACAGTTTTGAAAGACATACCACCCAAGCAGACATGAATTTTAATCAACAAATTGTAAAATAAATTTATGCTCCTTGTAAAATCATTAGATATTTTAATAACCACTGAATATTTGATAAAACTAAGGAGGCACTATTTAACAAAAAAAATTAGATGAAGGTCATGCATCTATTTTATCCCAGGATGAGTTCCTTGTCTATTTTTAAAACTCCAGGGTAAAAGAACCCTATAGCCACAGTGTATAGCTGTCTCTTGAAGATCTCTAAGTTCCACAGCCTGTTACCTTCTTGTGCTAGTCCATTCAGTCTGTGAAAACAAAATACCATAACTGGGATGGTTTACAAAACAATAGAATCTATTTCTCATAGCACTGGAGTATGAGGATCCAAGATCAAGGTCCTAGCAGATTCAATGTCTGGCAAGCACCTGCTTTCTCATACCTGGCACCTTCTTGCTGTGACTATACCTTCAGAGGGCAGAAAAAGAAAGATCTTTCAGAAATGGGCAAGGGATCAAGAGATGGGGTCTGGGAGAGAAAGGGGATGAAAAAAGAATTAAGACGAGCTATGTACATGTACCACCTCTTCATAATGAATGTAATCATTATGCACTGCAAATATTCATTAATAAAAATCATTAAAAGATATATTAGGCACTAATCCTATCAATAGAGACATAAATATTCAGACCACAATACTCCTTAAACAATAATCCCATGAACAGACAAATAGCCCCAAAATTTGTCACACTATTACAGTTATTTATTTACATGTCTGTCTTCTCCTGTAGACTGCCAGCTCCTAAGAACAAGAGTTTGTTACTTCTCATTTGTAAACTCAACACCCAGTAAAGTCCTTATACTCAGGTGTCTGTAAATACTGCCTATTAAACTTATTAATGAATAACTAGTGTTTATGATGACCAAATTATAGACTATTAGAGCTAGAAATGTTTATTATTTAGGACAAAAACCTTACTGAATAGATCGGAAGTCTATATTCTGAAAGTTAGACATTTCTCATGATTTCATCACTCATAAGTGGCAGAATGACAAACTGGGTGTGTTGATGACATTTCTTCAACTCTTCCTACTATAAAAGGCAGATTTCCTGTAGTATCATTCACAATACACTTCTAAATGAGAATATTAAAACTATATATATATATATATATATAATTACTCTTTCGTCCTGCAAAAATGATGAATTAGGAAACAAAAGCTCAGAGTTTTCTCCTTCAAACTCAGAACCAAAACCTGAGATTAACTTTATACAGTAGATCTATTTTTTGAATTGTTACTATAACAAAAATACATGACTTTTAAAAACTAAGTTTTGGTCAAAGTAAGAAACCGGAAGGACACACAAAACTAGAGTGAGCTTAGAATCTACCTTAATTGCCCCGTCTTTTAAATAAAGGGTTACACTTCTTACCTCCAACACATCCAGCCAGAGGAAAAGCTATGAAGGCTGAGATAGCAATATCCACCTACCACCCAGTGGTACAAATCCTTGTCAAGCTTTCAGTAGGGTGTGGTGGCAGGAAATACAGAATACTGAAGCTAAATGGCAGCTTGTGCAACAAATGTTTATACCACCTCAGCCTCAACTTCTAAATATGGTTGGAATCATTTCAGTATAATTGAAAACAGTTAAAGTACGAGTAATGATAGCCTCAATTTTCAATCATTGTACAAAAGACCTCTTCACTTCATACAAGAACATTTCTTCCCTGACGTTCCATACAGCAAGAGTTAAAAAAAAAAAAACTGCTAGAAGGTTACTATTCTAAAACTGGCTGCTAATCACATAGTAGGAAACATTCACAATGCATCTTCACTCTCTCTGCCCCACACTGGCCTGCTTTCCCCTCAAGGCACCAGTGGAATTTATCTGACAGGCAGTCAATTCTGGGGAGGAAGATGCAGCACAGGGAACAAAAAGCAGAACTTTACACTTCACAGTATGAACAATCATTTCTAGCCTTCTCCAAAATTGCATGAGACATGTATTTCTTTGCAAAATAAAATGCACAAAGGCATATGAGGACCATTCATTTCAGTTTCATTACTGGTAATTGATCACACTGCCCAGAGGAAATCAGTCCATTTGGTTTTCATGAGCCAGACTGGATAGAGGTCACTATTCACATCTTTCCTTTATAATGAACTAATTATCAAAACAATGCACACTTAATGAAAAGCATGGCCAAGGAAACATGTTTGTCCTCATTCTTTTCAACTTTCAACTCATAGAGATAAGGCACTCAGAAATTTTCTCTGCTAATCGTTGTTATAATAAAACTTGATATTTAACCTTCATTCCAAATCATCTTCCAAAAACTGATCATAAAATTGCTGATTTCATTCTCTCCAACACAACAGATGTGCATGCCGAACATTAAAAGAAGAGTCTATTCCCTCAAAAATGTTCTAAGACAGTCTCACTCTAATTGGTTTGTGCACCTTGCAAAGAAAATGCCAGCATAAGCATAAACAGACTGACAGGTTGTCTGATTCTACTGTGGCTCTTACAAGTCCCTGTATTCAGTGAGCTTCCAGAATATCCTCTGGCAATGCTCATTAGCAAAACACAGCTGATACCTCTCCAAAGGTAATTGGTTTGGGGTAGTAGGAGAAGGAAAGGGTATATCCTTTCTCTTGCTGGGTAAAGCCCAAAGACTATAAAATCCTATATACTTCACAACACTAAAATACCTAAAATCATTTTTTTAATGCAGAAACTTCTCTTCACTAAGCTTTGGCAATCTGGTTCACACCTTTCAGCTGAAGTTTTAGATCTCATTTCCTGCCTTGAGTCACATCAAAGATAAGGACCAACACATATTGGCACTATTCAAGGTACTGACTACAGATATTAACCCCTAGTCAATGACGACCTTTTCTGACAGATTTTAATATACTGACTTTTTACAGACTTTACACAGTCTTAATATACTATCTATTACCCTATCCCCAAAAGGTTGTGATTCATTTAGTTACAACCACTTTAAAATGAATCCAGTATATATTGCAATATGTTCAGAAGTTGCTTATGGCACCAGGGAGTGTATAATTATTCCCTCCCAGCTATTCAGTTTTGCTACCAGCAGATAATAATTGTGTACCCCTACACCCTACATAACCCTAGGGGGCCTTTCAAAGTAACAAATTTTGAAAACAATTTAATGAAAAATATTCTGAAAATGGCAGCAGCCATAACCAAGCACAGAACTTTTAAAATATAATTTGAGAACCAGGCTTGGTGGCATGTCTTACTCTCTGCTACATGGAAGACTAAGGCATAAGGATTTCTTGAGCTCAGGAATTCCTGGCTAGCCTGGGCAACACTGTACAAAGAGAGAGACAAAGGGAAGAAGGAAGGATGGAGGAAGGAAGGGAAGGAAAGAAGGAGAGAGGGGGGAGGGAGTAAAAGAAAAAAGAAGGAAGGAAGGAAGGAAGAAAGGAAGGAAGGAAGGAAATTTGAATTTTGTCAGGAAAGTAGGGATAGGGCAGAGAAAAACAAACCTGTGTTGACTCTGAGAAAAAGAGAGATGAGGATTTTTTTCATATGATTCTCTGATAAATATCAGACTGCTGTTTATTTGTCTTTTACTCCCTTACTCTACACATATTGTGAGTTCCAAGTAAACACACAAATTCACAGCAATGTCAAGAACTAGCTAGAAACCTGTATACCACATCCTCCAGAAGCCATTCACAGATATATCTACACAGCGTGGCTTTCCCTCCAAGGGAACTTGGATAAACATTGCACTCTTGTGTATTCTACTTTAGTATTTTGGAAGTATGTTTCTCACAATTCACTTTATTAAAAATAATAGTCAAGTACAAATGTAAACTATGTCATAAAGGTCACTGACACAACTTATCTAAAAGCAGCAGCCTCAGAGGGAGCTCCTGGGCCTTATAAAAGAGATGGCTAGAAAGAAACAGAAAAGAATAGTTTTCTTCCTCAAATAAAAAGCTGTGAGAAGGGGTTAATAAGGATGAGTAAAAGATGGTACAGAAGAAAAGGTCTCAGCTTATAAACTTTCCATGGATTTAGAACTGATAAGATCCAAGCCCTCTGGTTATTATCAAAATCATGAGTCTTTGTACACTTAGGTTCCACAGCCTGCTCCATTACACCTGTGCCTTATAAAGTACTCATAGATGCTTTCTTGTTCCTTCTGTGACGTTCTCTCTACCCATCATGCAAGATGGGCCAAGACAGAAACACTTCAAGGCAAAGCTATCTTCTCAGTACACTTATCAGCAGCTGAGTTGAGAAGTTTCTGATGCCTCTGAGAGAAAAGCAAGCAGAACTGGTAGAAATATATCACAGGTTGGAAGAAAGGTGGTCTGGAGTTATGCTATCAGTGGTCCACAAAATATTAACTTACTTTATTATCTCTAAGTTCCTTTAAGTTTTTCCTATCCTGCTGTGTCTTTATAACTTTTTCCTCTTGCTACTGCAGGGCTCTTGTCTTGTTATCATTATTTTTATATTTATGTGTTTGGATATTGTTAGGTCTTGTGTCTAGATGTCCCCCAAAAGCCTCCCTCAGTCATAGATGGGTTTTTTTCAGAGGTGGCTGGATCTAGACAGTATGGAACTGGAATTGATTCATGGTGCAATGCTAGGATCAAGGGCACTAGCATTAAGGTTGTGAGTGCTACCTACCCTAAGTAACCTGGATAAGATATTACGATAGAAAGAGCTGTGGTTAGCCCTTGTTGCTTTACTACCTTCTGCCCACCATGAACTGTTTCTCCTTTTAGATGCCTGTCTCCCATTCCACTCTGCCTTGGAACCAGCTGATTATGGACTGAAACCTCTACAAACTGTAAGCTAAATAAACCTTTCCTTCTTTAACTTGTGGGTGCTGGGTATTTTGTCTCAGCAACAAGAAAAGTAACTAAGACAGCTGTCTTTTGGAATGAGGCAAAGCATAAAATCATGTATTAATTTGTCATGGAGCTGTGATAAGAAATTTCATAAACAACAAAATTTATTCTATATTTAGAGCAAAATTAGTAAAATATATCTTTTTATGCTTGTGTTCAATCCAAAACAGGAAATATGACAGATTACTACCCTTCATTATGTAACATATGTCATAATCTGCATATTACATTAAGTATCCAGTAATCCACAAGTACTATTTCATTAGTGTCACGGACTGAATGTTTGTGTTCTCCAGAATTCGTATGTTGAACTTCTAACTCACGATGTGATGATATTAAGACAGGGAATATTTGAGCAGTGTTATGGTTGATATCTGGATTTCCCCCCAAAGTCTCTTGTGCTGAACGGTGGGGCTTGTGGTAATTGATTGGATTATGGGGGCAGAAAGCCTCACTGGCTTTCTGTCCGGAGGCAGGGACTAGTTGGTGTAGATGGGTCACTGTAGGCACAGCCTGGAAGGGTTTGTCTCCCTTCCTAGATCCTCCTGTGACTCTCTGCTTTCTATCTGCTGTGCTCTGAGTGCTCTCCTCCACCATACCCATCCTGCCATGCTGTCTTACCTTGAAGCCAGCTGATTATTGACTGAAATGTGAGCCAAAATAAACCTCTTCTTTTTTTAAGTTGTAGGTGTCAGGCATTTTGTCTCAGTAACAAGGGAAGTAACTAAGGCAAGAAGAAATTAGGTCATGAGGGTAGAGCCTTCCTGAAAAGGATTATGTATTTATAACAGAAAACACAAAACTTTGCTCTTGCTCTCTATCTCTGCTATCTGAGGATTCAGTGGGAAAAATGATCAGAGATTTGCAGGTGTCTTTATCTTATACTACCCAGCCTCCAACATTATAAGAAATGAATTTGTGTTATAAAATACACCCAGTCTATGATTTGTTGTTGTAGGAGCCTGAACCACCCAAGACAATTAGGGAAGACAAACCTTACCAAATACAATACTCCAAGATGAATACATTATGTGGATCTGTATATAAGGATGATGGAAATAATAATGGTAATAATAATAATAACAATAGAAGAGATCTCATAAGCTGCTAATATAAACTGCAGTCACTTTTATATGACAGAATTTAATCTGTCAGTGAAGTTAAAAGCACAGGATAAAAATCATTTCTGTGAGGGCCAAGTATATGGCTATTTGGTATTCTAACTTTACCTGGTTGAGAATCCAGAGGAGTGGACATTTGGCATCTTTCTATCATATCCAACTAAAGTCCAGATTTAGTAGGCTACCAAGAATAGTCTAAAAGAGAAAATCACTAGGCTCTTCAAAGTGAGAATGAAGTTATCAGTAAATTTCTCTTTGGAGAAATGTGGAGAAAGCAAATATCAGGAAAGTGTATAAAGGTAGATTAGGTTCCATAAGTAAAGAGCCAGAAAGGATCCAGACGACTAAGAGTTTATAATAAGGACAGCAAATGCATAAGGTTATAAATGAGAGAAAGTAATTCTGGACAAAGGACATAAATGATGTCCAGTTCTTTCAGCCATTAATTTTACATAAGCTTCATAGCATTTGTCTTGACTAGTAATTAAACATGGCAAAATAGTATCTAGATTTTTTTTGTACAATCTGGAAATCAAACAATTTTAGATCAAACTCACAGGATATGAATGTTTGAAGAACACAGGTATTTAATGTGGAGTTAATAACTTTTTTCCATAAACACCAGGACTACAAATGGTAAAGATGGTATTTTCTTTGAAAATAGAGTGTGCATTGTGTTCTTACCCAGAAAGCAAGGTACCACCTAGAGAACATTTGGAATGCTGTAGTGGTATTCAAAATCAATGTCATCAAACATCTCTACCCATCTTTCCCAGTATGACCTCTCACAGGTCACTTGGAGCCACAGAAGTTGTTCTCAAAGACATGCCAGGGATTGGATCTCAATCCCATATATGCATCTCTGTTTCAGGTTTATGGAAAGAGAGCCTTCTTCTAATTATGACAGAGGCTTTGGGCGGCCACAAAGGGAAAACCAAGTCAAAATCCAGACAGAGGCAGGGGTTTTGTAGAAAAGGGCAATTGATCTACCAGGGACAGATAAGTTAAAGAAAAAAATTCCCAGAAGAGCCAGCAGTAGCTGTAGAATTTCATAGCTCAAGGTTAGAGAAAGAATCAGCATTGGTGAGCACCGCAATTTAGCACCATTCCCACAAAGAAACTCAAACTCTAGGCTTGGGGTGGGAGATGTTACAAACCACTAGAGACCAAACTGTCATAATGTCAATACTGATTGTTAATATTGCCTGAGAAATATTATAATAGTGATTGGTAGCCAATTATGGGAACCATTTAGCAATGGTTGTTTTACTTACAATACACAATAGTAACTATTAACAGCAATTGTGATAACAATGTGCTCACTAAGAATTGAGCACATTCAAATCAAGAAGAGACAAAAAAATTAGAAAAAAAATAGTTTACAGAGTGTCTGAAAGCTTGAATAGGCACAGGTGTGATAACTGAAAGTCAATTCTAACTGAAGAAAGAATGGTTGGTGACTGTTAAGGATGTCAAGGATGTTTCAGAAATACATACAAGATTCCTCAAAAGCTCTTCTTAATACACTCCATCAGTACTCAGAACTGGCTGGATGCTAGACTGATGAAAGTGATAATCAGGCAAGAAATTATTCAGAATGAGATATTGACAGAGAACTGAAAAAGCCCATTAGGCTTCAAAGATTCAATGCAAAAAATGTTTAGGAGGAAGGGCTTAGAGCAGTCAAACATTACTTTAAATCCTGCCTCTATATTTTAGTAACATGTAGCCTTAGGCAAGGTAACTAACATTTTATAATAATAAGTGAAAAGAAAGAAACTGTGGAACTATTAAATATCCTTTACATTTTTAAAAAAATAAAGGAACCTAGAGTTTGTATATGTAGTTATATCTATCAATATTCAAGATATCAGAAATTTAAACTCAGAATTTAAAAAATATTTACTCAATTTATATACATGTAATAGCAATAAATCTATTGAAGGTTAATGTAACATACTTATGAAAAATAACTATATTGTCAAAAACAGTAAGAAAGATCATGTTTTATATTTTTGCACATTGTTAATACTTTGATTTAACAGAAAAGAGTAGGATTCTCATATCCACCTCTGTATTCAACCTGTTGCAATAGGTTATTTTGGTTGAAATATATAAAGAATATCTGGCTACATGGAAATATGTTTTTAGAGATGAAAGAATATGTTAATAGCCTTATAAGATAATAGCAGCTATTCTTCCCTGATAGTGTATATCAACATTTAACAAGTTGGAGCGTCTTAGGGCTAGGTGTAATGTGGGAGCTGAAACCAGACCAGTGCACTTTATGCAGTCTGTTAGATTACAGCTCACTGGTCTACCTTGCACAAGCAATGGATCTTTTACCAACCCGGCAGCATCGCTTTTTGCAAACATCCCATTATTTCACAAAGCATATTTAAAAATTGTGTATTCAATAGTCATGATGCAATACAATTAGTCCTTTTTACTATTTCATCAAGGATCTTTTTAAGTGAAATTCGCTGTTTTTTTGTTTTATTTTTTGGTATGAGTGTATGGTGATGAAGAATACAATAACTTTGAGTACAATTTCAGGTCACTGCCTTCATTTATGTTAACGTTTATTCCACTCGCTACTGTTTTATAAAATCAGTGCAGTTGTCAACATAGTGAAAAAAATTCCAATAGAAATAATTTACCCTCACAGAATGCTTACAAATGTCTTGTAAGCACCAACAAATCCACAGAACCACACTTTGCAAACTACTACTATTATTTAAGAAACACCAAAGATTGGGTAGATACCAAGAAAGAAAAGAATCTGTACATCTATTCTACACTAATTACAGTACTTTAAAAAGAGTCATTTGATCCTTATCTTCAAAGAACAAGAACTTACAGTCTGGTTGTGCTGGTAAGGCAGACACACAAAGAAAATTCCAACTTGACCTGTGGCAACTGCCACCACTCCGCAGAAAGGTATGGAAAGAGGCACAAAATAGATGTAGGATTCTCCTCTCAAGGACTGAAAATATGAAGTTGAAATTCTCTTTAAAATTTTTAATATATGAATACTAAGTAACATGTTTCTCTATGTAAAACTAAAAACAACTGTAAAAGCTACCAAGAAGAAAGTATTAGCAATAATATCCTTCTCAGATTCAGTTAACTACTAATTTGATATATTTGAATGGTGTCTTTGTCTACAAATATATATAGTTCTTTTTACTAATTTGTAAAATTTTTACTAATTATCTCATATATATTCATGGTTTTATGTATAGTTTTCAGTTCAATATTATATTATGAAGATTACCCATAAAACTTGTAGAAACTTCAGACACATGACTTTTAAGGATATTATGTTGTTATTGGATGGGTAAATCACAATTCACTTAGCCACCCTGGTATATTAGATTTTTGGTATTATGTGGTGTTCTGATAATTCAATATAAACAAAAATTTATTTCTGAATGTCATCTTATTTTCCTCAAGGTTTGTTTCCTCAAGTAGAAACACTGGGTAAAGGGTAAGAATAGTTCTTACGGTCTTGCCATTTAAACCACATTTAGTTCAAAGAAGGCTCTGTTTGTTCAGTATAAGATACACACCAAAAAACATCTTATTTTTTTCTCACAAGTTTGCATTAATTGTTTAGCTACAACTTTTTCAGTCAGACTAAGCATAGAGAATTTTTTTTTTACAACACCAGGTCATCTTCCAGTGGAGGGAGGCAGTATAGGTGTTGAAGTCTGAGAGAAGGAAGTACAGCAGATCTTTAGAAATATCAAACCTCCATAATATATGAAAAGAAAGTATGTAACAGTTAACCAAAACAAGAACTGTCTAAGATTTCCCATTCCTAAAAATAAAATCCTCCTTCCTGGGCACTGAAGAGCAGGACATGACAGCATCCTCTCTGCCCATCAGGAGCACTGTGCAAAGCCTCTGTCACCAAACTCTGTCCTTTATGGTTTTGAAATGAGGATGTTATATTCAAGGGGTTTTAGGCAGAGACCTATAACACTCACAATAATCCCAAGCCAAGTAGCTGTACTGGTTAAATTAACCAAGCCAAGAGAACATGGAATCAAATAGTGGTGAAGAAGAGTTCTTCAAAAACACACCATTTAAGAAGCTGTGCATGGTGGCTCACGCCTTCACTCCTAGCACTTGCAAGGCAGAGGCCACAGGATTGCCACCAGTTTGAGGCCAGCTGGGCTACATAGTGAGTTCCAGTCCAGCATGAGCTACATGGTGAGTCTCTTTTAAAAGGAAAATTCCATTTAGTATCTTCACAAAGAGTCAAGAGAATATCATGTCCATAAATCAAGACATTTCTATGACAAGTGAGCAACTCAAGGACAAAAAAAGTAAGGGTTTAGAGAATTTTTTTTAAAGAAAATTAATTAATTATGGGCTAAATGACTTTTAAATTTTTCTGCCCAATAAGTATAATCATTGTATGACACACTGTATACCTGTATCCATGTATCTATCTATATCTGCATCTGCTTCATAAATTATAACTTCCATTTAGAGCCTTGAGCTCTGTATAATAATTCTACTTATTTTTTTTCAAAGAAATCATTACATTTATTTCATGACTCATTGATAGGTTGTGATCCAGAGTTTTCATAACAGTTGGTTTAATGGAAGAATAGAACAATGAATAACAAGTGGGTGGTCTATAGAACAAAAATAAGAAATCTCACAGAATAAAAGGTGAAACAACAAATAAATGGGTAAAAAAAGTAGTGAGAAGTTAAGAATTTCATATAGAATATCCAGTAAGTACAATATATACAAATAGAAAAGAAATAACTCAGGGGAGAAGAGAAAAAATAAAGTAAATAACAGAACAGAAAGATGTGTTTCGCAGGAATAGTTCCAATAAGACTGAACAAAATTAATAAAATTTGAAAATAAAACAAACATAGCACTACATGTATTGGTCAGCTTTCATATTGCTGGGACAAAATCCTTCCACCACATCTTAAAGGAGGAGAGGTGTATTTAAAGGAAGAGAGGTGTAGTTTCAGAGATTTCAGTCCATAGGCAGCTGGCTCCATCTCCAACTCATGGTAGAAGAGCATGGTAGAGCAAACCTGCCTACTTCACGTTGGATAGAAGCAGAGCACAAGAGAAGACCAACAGAGAAGGAAAGGGCCAGAAAATAGACACAGTACCTGTGATCACACCTCAAGGACTCCACTCAGGCACACCAAGAACAGGACTTTAGTAATCTTCTAGGCAGCTCTAAGCCTATCAAGCTGACGATCATGCTTAAACATAACATAAACCTATAAACTTCCAGATGAGACTTCTGAATTCTAAGAAGAAATAAAAGACCCTAAAAGCTTCCAAAGAAAATAAACCAACCCTAAAACCTCTCAGAGAAAATGAAGCAATCATATACAATGAAACAAGGAACTCTGCATACCTGATATTACATACCTCATTTTCATCAGCATCCTGTTTGCAAGAAAACAAACAAACAAACAAAAATCATGATTTTCAAATCTTAAAGGTCATTGACAGTGAATTTAAATTTCCATACCCCATCAAATGGATATTGGGGAAAACAGAAATGTTGTACAAATGAAAGTAAATAAAACATTTTCATGCAATTATTTTATTTGAAAAATCTACTGAACCAGATTTTCCACCAAAACAAAAAGAACTACAAGTGTAATGAGAACACAGGGTGTAAGAAAGAGACAGCTGAGGGGGAAAATGAAGAAGGTACAAAATGAAAAAGAGTATCAATTACAGATAAGATAGAGTATCAATTGCCTGGAAGAGGATTCCTTGGAACAATAAAGTTATGGAGATTAAAAATATAACTTTTGCAGGGATCCAATAATATTGTGGATTTATAGTGATATATATATACACAATCATAAGTTTTTAATGTTTGCTTGTTTTTTAGTTTTTTAGAATAA
>NW_004624730.1:46397471-46429076 GCF_000247695.1 Heterocephalus glaber | reverse complement strand
GGAAGTCTGTTTTTGAGGCTTGTTTACATGTCTTCTCATTTCCACGGTGTGCAGGGGTGTGCTTCTGGAGCCCGTGCGGCTCAGCTTTTCTGCCCTAGGAGCGTGGGTTTGCGGTGGGCAGGGGAGCTTCCTTCTGGGTGCTGGGACCGGCTCACCTTCTCTGCCCTAGGAGCTTGGGATGGTGGCAGGTTAGCTTCCTTCCGGGTGCTGGGACCAGCTCACCTTCCCTCTGTGTAATTTTAAATATTTGTATTTGCACTTTGAATTTCATTTGTTAAATATTTGTGCTATGAGTTCATATTGATTTACTTTTATTCATTTGAAAGAGCTCTTCATATATTACACAATCTAACCTCTGCTCATCTTATTTGTGGCAAACATAGTGCCTGATTCTTCATTTATCTTGTAATATTATTTCCAGGGTATTTTTTAATTTGAGCAATTTTTTCTTTAATACTAAGCTTTTATATTTATAGCTTTCATAGACCTTAAACTTTCAAGTATTACATATTGATATTTTAAAAATGCTTTCTCTATACTTGAATGTATATTTTTCATAGCAAGTAATTAAGAGTGATTGTTAAAACACTTCATGGAACAGACTTCTGATGAAATACCTAGAGTTGCAGAGGACACAGAAGCCACAGCTCTTTCAGTGACATTATATTTAGACATACTTCCACTCAAAATTACAATTCTCTTAGGCAAAGTATCTGTGAATGATGAAGGTGTGAGGCATTTCCTGCAGAACCTCTGAGTATCTGAGGACTCCAAGTTGTTTATTCAAGCAGGACCACTATTTATGTCAGGATATTGAACTTCCTAATCTCACTCTACATGTTGCTCTTTTTACTCTTTTCACTCTCAGGAGGAACAGTGGAGTCCCACACAGCGATGAGCGGCAAGGATGGAGTAGGAGAAAAGCCTTCAACTATAGGATATGGGAGGTGCCTAGCATAAGGGGTTTTATAGCTCACAGAACACTTGGATGCCTCAACCTATAATGACTAAGGCTCCTATGGCTTAGTTCTAAAATGTCTCACAAAAGTCTCAAGTGTTTGGAGGTAAGGTAAGGCCTACTTGGAGACAAGTCACTGAGGGCATGACCTGAAAGAGTAAATGCTTGGCCTTAGTTCTTCCCTTCATTCTGTGTTCCTGCCCACTGTGGGGTGAACAGTTTTCTTGACCAGGCCCTTCTATCATAACTTTTCTGCATGGAGCCAGTCAACCATGGATTGAATTCTCTCAAAACCATGAGCCATAAATAAACTTCACCTCTGTTAAGTTGTAGGTGTCAGGCATTTTGTTCTGGTGACAACAAAATGACTAATATAGAAAATTAATACCAGGAGTGGGGTTGTGGCTGTGACTCTACCTGATCATGTGATTTGTAAAAGGAATTTGGAAAAATTTGGAGATGTTGGCTGTAAGAGACCTAGAATTCTCTAAGATGAGCATGATGAGTGATTCTGATTGGATCTCTGAAGACCAGAATGCTGACCAGAATGCAGATAGTAAAGGCCATTCTCATGAGGTTCTAGATGAAAATGAAAATTGTACTGGAAACTGCACTACAGGCTACGCATGTTCCATTCTGGCAAATAATATGTCTACATTTTGTCCATGTCCTAAGACTTTGTATAAGGCTGAATTGAAGTGTGGTGGACTAAACAATCTAATAAAGGAAATTTCAAGGCCTTCCATGTTGTGTCATGGGTACTGCTGGTTGCTTTCAGCCAGATTTATAGTGGGAATCAGGAGCACAGAGCAGAGATGAAAAATGTAGAAAATTTTGCTAGTTGCCAGAAAGGAAGTGTCTCTAAAGTTGGAATGAGGAATATGGCTGCTGAAAAGATTAGCATTAAAAAGAAATCAAGTACTGTACATGAAGAAAATAGGAAGAATGATTTGGTGGCATCTCAGGAAATGGCCAGAGCCTTCCTTTACTGGTTCGGGGGTGTAAACGGGTAAATATTAGGAAGGACTGCTTTGAGAAGAGAGGCTCAGGGTGTCTTGATCATTTAAGGTTTCACAGGGAAGTGTTTCCCCATGTTCAAGGATCCAGCACACTTTAAATGCTGCAGCTATGGTCCAAGGTGTACAAACTACTGCTCAAGCCAGGTGTAGCCTTTGGTTTCACCCAAATGGTGCTGGTTTTTCATGTGTGTAGAAAAGAATTGTGGGCTTGGGAAACTTCTACCCATATTTCAAAAGAAGCCTGAGAGGCCAGAAAATGTGTTCCTGAGAATCACATGCTTGAAGCTGTGAAAGTGAAGGCAAATGTAGAGTTGACACCCCAGAAAGTTGGAGATGCAACAAAAATAGACTATCTCATGAGGAAAGATACTTTCATTGAGAGGAGCCAGCCTAAGAGAAAGATTATGTGGGCTGCAATCAGCAATATTGGGTCAGCTCAAGTCCTTTGAAACTCACATCTCACCACAAGCTGTCCAGGTGCTAAACACAGAGCTACAAGATTTAAATATTTGCCTTGCTGGCTTTTGGTCTCAGCTTTGGTCTGATTCCTTTGTTTTCTACTGTTCCTCCCTTTTAGAATGGGAATTTTTACCCTGTGACATTGTATGTTGAAAGTATTTAATTTTCTTTTTTATTTTTACAGGCACTCACTAGAGTTTGCCTTGAGTCTCTGAGGACACTTTGGACTTGGACTTTTCAGCAATGCTGGAACTGTTTTACTTTGGTGACTCTTAGAAATATATTAGAAGCATTTTTATAGTAAGATGGACATGAGTCTTTTGGGGATCAAAGGCAAAAATATCATGGTTTGGATTTAAACTGTCCTGTAAAAGTCTCAAGTGTTTGGTGGGGCCTGGTCAGAGTGGTAGGTAAGTGGGGTTATGACTTAAAAGGGAGTATTAATGACCCTGGCTCCTCTCTTTGCTCTTTGCTTCCTAGACATGTTGTGAGCAGGTATTCTTTGCCATGCCCTTCTACCATGCTATTCCTGCTTGGAACCAGCCAACCATGAACTGAATGGCATGAAAACAGTTAAAGTGTGGGTGTCAGGTAGTTTGTGCCAGAGACAGGAAAATGAGTATTACAGAGCCAGAAATCCCAACTTACCCTCTCTCCCTACACTGCACAAAACAGGTACTGGCACAAAGGTTTGAAGGCAGAGCCATCAGCCTCTGAGAGTGGAATAATAAAAGGACAACTGTGGATAAGGGAAAGGAGATGTTCATCTTAATTTGCTCAATCCTCAACACAAAGGCAGCCTCCAAGAGTCTCAGAGCTTGTGGAAGATCTGAAAAGTCCTCTAAATTTCCCTGACTCGGGCCTGGGAATTTAGCTCAGTGGTTCTGCTGCCTGCCTCGCAAGCGCAAGGTTCAGAGTTTGATCCCTGGTACCAAAAAAACAAAGAACAAAAATAAATAAATAAATAAATAAATTTCCCTGACCCAAGAGGATAGTTCAGAAACGCCGTCAAGAATTTCTTTTTTTTGTTTTCATTTTAGAAAGAGGAGACTCTCCTCCTAAAATAAGTGGCCCTTTTAGTGCACTTGGGATGTTTACATTTCAAATACATTTTTAAATTAGCAGTGTTAACTAACCTAGAAAAATTTTATTATATCTGATAATGATTTTCCTATTAGGAAACTCTTTTTAAACCTGACATATAGGTTAAATCTTCATACATGTTCTTGGTAATTTTCTAACAACTTATTTATTTATTTATTTATTTATTTATTTATCTGCTTTTACTTTTCTGTTTAGTTCATGCGGCATTAATTTTCTTACTAGTGTATGCAAATATAGTATTACTTGATTTTCTTCACACACAAATGAATTTTCATAACATTTTATGTTAAACAATGTATATTTTTCTCTTGTGGTTCACAGCATTCTAATTATGATGATAATTTTATATTAGTATAGAAAGGATTAGAAAGCTTTATTCACAAAATACAGAGACACACATACATACACACCCTTCCCCGGATCAAGATATCTAAGAAGCCAAATAATTTGTCAGAATATTCTTAGGTTAGTTGAAATCAGAATGAAAGATGATCAATGTTCTTAAGGACATTTCATCAAGACTTTGGTAAAAGATAAAATAACTTCACATGAAAGCACAACAGATCTTCATTTTTACTGGAATGAGTTTGTCACATAGCCAATGTTTGCCTTCTTAGTATAAAAATGGATGCCCATTATAGTTTTCATCTCTTGACGAATTTCCTCAAGTTTAATTGTGTCAGTGTTACTGTCACAATATTCTATGGGGTTTTTCTGCTCATTAGATTAGGCAACACCCGATCACCTAGTGTCACTTTATTGAGCATCTTTTTCTTTTTCCCAGTACTGGGGATTGTACCCAGGGCTTTCACAGTCCATCATCACCAGCACCTTTTTATTATGTATTTTATATCATTTTGAGGCAAGGTCTTGCTAAGTCATTAAATTATGCAGGCTAGGTGTGAATTTAGGATCTGGCTGTCCAGCCTCCAAACAGAATGAATTCTGGCTAGAATTTTATTAATTTGTTTTATTTTATTGGGATTTATATAAGTGTACGATATTGTTTTTAATTGATAGTATTAAATCTTTTCAGAATGTATTCCATTGATTAGAAGTTTAAATGATTGTTTAAATTTTCAAAATAATGAGCACTCTAATTTTTATCAACTGCAACAGAATTTTCTTCTTAAAATTTAATAGATTTATTCAAAATGGCCTACATTTTAAAATATTAGTAGTGGGTATTAACCTATGTAGCATCCTCAGACTTAGTGCTGTTAATGTTAACACCATTCCTAATGTTAGACAATTTTTGCTTCTTAAAATAATTTTTTAGTTTAGAATAACTTTAATAAATTATTGTGAATGATGGTATTGGAACTACTGAATTTTTTTTCTTTGACAATATTTTACTTGGGATCTCTGCCTTTGTTTCTCAAACAAGTAATGAGTACTTCCAGGTTTTAAAACACCATAAAAAAATTCCTGTAACAGTAGCATGTAATATGCATGTTTGTGAATGCATGTGTATCTATACGTGTGTGTATGTGTTGTGTGGTACCTCAATTAACAGGAAAAACACATGAGGTGATTGCAAGATTGTTTCAGCAGGTCAGTCATGCCATCAGGGATCCAAACTCTTTTCAGCTATCTCTTACATCATTTTTCACTAAAGGCAAAGGCTTTCATTTTTTTTTTCCTCTTGATACCTTATATTTGTAAAATGGTTGCTAACACTCCAGTCAATATCATGAAGCCTTGCTCTTCTATCTGACCCTTATATTAAGAATTTTCAGAATTTCTCTTAAGTTCCATTGTCCAGAACCAAATCAATCAGACATATCCAAGTTCTAAGGAGGGTTGGTAATGTAAGTGACTAGAAAACAGAAATTTGATTGTTATCCTTAAATTAGCACAATGATAATTAACCATCTTGGGTTGGATGCTCACAAAGAAAATAAAGATTTTATTAGCAAGGAAAGGGGTAGATTGGAGATGGTTCAAAGATAAATTTAATATATCTGCAATCATAATTTTTTTCATATACACAGCCTTTTTGTATTAAATTTATTGTATTCAGTAATCAAACATAATGCTAGTTTTGTAACATTTGGATATGAAATATTCCAAATTTTCCATGCCCTCCAAAGGATATAAATTTTTAGTATTGGAAAAATATTTTTTTCTGTAAAAATTGTCATTACGTTTTAGTCCAATTGCCTTCCTAAATCATTTGATGAATATTTATGGTATCAAAGAATGTACCCAGTACAATTTTAAATTTGAAGGAATTTTGTAAATCATTGCCTCTCCATTTTTAAGAAGGATGGTCTTTGAAATTTACAAATTTCAATTTTATGAAGATTCTTTTATCATGGTCAATTTTTCCTACTTGTGTTACTTTATTATACCCACTTTTTTTGGCAGAAAAAACCAGTCAATTCTTCTAAAACATTTATTTTTGTCAATTTTGGTTGCATTCTTAACAGTGTTGACCACATCAATTTTTCTGTTTTAGCTTCAATGAGATTGTAATCTTTCCTTTAAATCAAAGAAAACTAAATTCTTCCTGGAAAAATTTTTGTCTGAAATAAAAATAGCCTTTTAATTCTTTCTATTTGTAATGCCTAGATATTGTTCCAATCATTTATTCTTTTAAAATTCTCTGTCCTTGACAAGTAGGACTTTAGTTTTTAATCAAATGTGAAAATCTTACATGCTCACTGAAGAGACTTTTAATTGACACAGTTATTGTATGTGGCATCCTACTGTACAGCTTCTTACCACTTTACAATACTTACAGTGATTTATATCTTTTAATATCTTATACTCTCCAGTGATATGCATCATGTACAGAGTATCCCAGTTGTACAGATCCCAACTGTCAATAACCAAAACCAAACAAACAATATCAAAAAACATTATAGCCTTTTTCTCCCCACCATGTAAGATAAGGAAATTAGCCATATTATAGTATTCATTATACTCTGCCTTATATTTTCAGATCTTCAGTTAATGTAATCAAAGACCTCAATAGATTTTTAATTAAATGACTACATTGTCCATAATTATTTAGAAATTCTCCTGTTACTGAATTTTACTACCAAATGTAAAATGATCAGTATCATTCAGTTTACTGTTGAACTATCTCAAATTTACCTCCTTTCTTTGTACACATTTCCTCATTTTTAACATCTCAGTTTTTAGTCATTTCACATGGCAAAAGTACTGCTAACAGTATTAATTTTTCAAAAAGGAATTTTTCTTAATCTTTTCAATTTGAAATTTTTAATAATGAATAGCTTGACATACATATCTTTTCACAAATCTTGTGAATTGCATGGAGTCCTATCCAATTTAATTTGTTTTTATCTCTTTACTTGTTAAAAGACATTCCAAGTTGTTTCTCATATTTCAGCACAGATTGATCGTAGGTCTTGCCATTTAATAATTTTAGTTGTTTTCCCCATATGTCCTAGTGGTAATTATTAATAGAAACTCAGGAATTGCTATTATCATTTTACCCTGATCTTGACTATCGGCTTCTTACCTGAAAATCAATCTTTTTGCTGATATATGATATTATATTTTTCTTTTAAAAATAAGTCTCAGGTCCAGAGGGGAAGGGACAGTGGGAGGGGAAGAGGAAAGGAAATAAGAGAAAGGAATAAATATGAGAAAAGGAAAAAACAGAAACAAAGTCTTTGAAAACAGGGAGGAGTGGAGGGGTTGAAGGGAGGGCAGGAGAATGGGGAAAAAAATAAGAACCAAGATACATCATGTAAAGGTACAAATTCCCAACAACAAATGTCATCATATTGTATACCTAAAATGTACCAATAAACTTAATGAATAAAAAAAATTAAGTCTCCAGAAAAAAGAAGAAAGTAATGTAGAGGAAAAAAAAAGAAATACCAAGAACGGGGTTCTAACTTTATGTGAATTTGGATTGCGGTTCAGCTGCATAAAAAAAGTAAAGTGCATGAGAGATGTATGTGTGTTAGGAGGGTGGCTGGGGAGGACCCTGTAGAGAGCATTTTGTTGGCCTGGACAACATTCCAGCTCAGCAGCCTACACTAGAGCAAATG
The DNA here is from genome assembly GCF_000247695.1 of Heterocephalus glaber. The sequence continues at coordinate 46,421,505 of NW_004624730.1, read as the reverse complement.
GAAGTTTCTAAAAGAGCTCTCTCTTGCTCTTACCCTTGCAGTCCAAATTTCAACCTTCATTCCTTCAAAGCTCTGCTTAGTAAGTGCAGTCATAAAAACAAGTACAATTTATCCTATACTCATTGCAAAAGTTAATTCAAACTTACTTGGTCACTAATAGAAACTCAGTGTCTTTCTCCTGTGTCTGATAGAGCCTAAGCCTGCTGATTGCTAAGGTCTCCTTAATAAATTTTCCTAAGCTGTATGGATAGTGAGATAACATATTTGGGAGAATTAAAATGTTAATTATGTGTACAGGTTAGTAAATACGCTCAGTGACTTGAACTGATTCATTAGATGAGCTTAAATTATTATTACAAGGGTGAATGTCAACCATTCATGATACATTACCCTCATCATAAAATAACCAAATTCAACCATGTTCTCTCCAAAAATTAATGACCACTATAAAATTATTTTCATTTACCTTAAATAATTCCAGAAGAGATCTCCTGACACTCTAAGCATTCCCCAAAATACCTGTGTCCACTGCTTTTCCACCCAAGAAACTGAAGAAAATCTTCAGATAATAACAAAGGATTGGAGGTCAGACACTTTAAGTATTTGACCAAGGTCATACACCCAAGTAGTGGCAGAAAAATTCAAAATAAGTGTTCCTGTTATCAAAACCTGTTTTCTTTCGGTTATGATTTCATCACCTTTCAATAAATAAAAATAGCTAACATTTATTAAGAATTCACCTTATTACTCATTTAACATATTTACTTCTTATAATCACACTTCCAGATAGATTTAATTTTTCCCATTTTACCAAGAAGAAATTGAGCCTTAAAAAGTTATAAGTGTACTATATAAACAACTCCTTGAGAGAATAAAAAATATTAGCTGAGGTAGTAAGCATGAAATCTGTCTTAAAATATCTTTAATGAACAGTGTTATTGTTTAGAGTTTGGGATACAAACAATTGAGTCAGAATTCTTATTTCAGAAAGCAAAAAATCCAGAAAGCTCTCCCAGTCAGGAGGACATGCTTACGTGGACTTTTCTGATGTGTCTTGCTCATTTGGCAGTCAGTAGGAACACAACTAATTCAGCACTCCCATTTATAAATACCGTAAATCACTCCTCTCTGTGGCTATCTTCTCAGCTGCCCTCAGCATTTTGGGAGGAGGAAGATCCCAGTGAGCCAGTTACCGTTTTGCTCAGGGCTAAGTACAAGCTTTTTATAGCCCTAACTGCTTGTCCACCGCCTGAGATGTGTGCCAACTTTACTCGTGTGAAACACAAACAACTCCCATGATTCAATTACAGAGCAGCCCCTAAAATAGAAGACAAGATTAAAGTCATACTATTATGGTGAGTAAATCAGTGAGCAACGACCATATCTTTTACTGGGTATGAGGGAAAATAATGGCATTAATCTAACTAAAGAGTAGAATATGTTCATTTATTCTAAAAGGTATATGTTCCAGGTTATAGCTTTCTATCTTGGAAAGCTGTAAGTATGATGCTGATTGTTGAATCCATACATATCAGTTATTGAGTCCTACATTTTCAAGTGTGTTTCAGGTTAATGAGATATGAGGTCAGCCTTACCCAACATCTATTCACCTCTTAATTACTAAGTTTGATTTCAGCTGACCTGGAAGAAAGAAAATAATCCCCTTCCATTTTAGCTGGGCAGAAGCAAATTATTATTCTGTCAAAAATCCTACACATGCATTTATTAATCTTATGTTGTATTCAATCTCATTTCCAAAATAGGTCACTAGCTCCGCCACCACTGAGAACTAATCTAAACAAAGCCATAGAATCTATGTTATTGCCACTAACTCTATGCAGAGGCAGCAATTATACACCTCTCATAACATATTTTATGGATACAATCTCTGTATCTTAAACCCTTTTAATGATAGAACACTTAAGAGAATGAGAAATTAATATAATATCAAGATTCTGAATTTACCAGCCTGCACCTGAACTTCCTGAAGTTATGACAGTGGATTGGTATCTTCACCTCCTGATTCATTGATAGATACGAAAACAATTATAAAGCAATCCTTCCCTACCCACAGATTTCTTGTGAGCAAAAGACACTATGTGGTGCATACCTAAAATATAAACAGAAATTTGTAGTACATAAAAATTGGAACTAAACATTCAACAGGAAGTGAATGACCCTTGTTAATATACTATATGTCTAATACAGATTACACATATTAAGCAAGTATCACTAAACTGAATACAGGTAATGATACATTATTTTTAAAGGATACAATATATGAGTTTTTTAAATGTATTTTTTAAATTCTGAAAAAACACACAATAGTGTTAACAGTAATGATCAGTTAGATAGTAACTTAATGTCTGATTTAAAACAAATTTTCTTACTTTTCAAAAATAAGTAATGTATATATTGGTTTAACTGTAAAAGTATTTAAAATGTTGTATAATTCTTTGTACACTATCATATACTGTCAAACATACTACTTAATAATATTTGAATAAAAATTTTAAAAAATCGGGCTGGGGATTTAGCTCAGTGGTTCTACCACCTGCCTCACAAGCTCAAGGTCCCGAGTTCTATCCCCAGTACCCTCCCCAAAAAATTTTTTTAAAAATCTATTTTCTATTAATGTAGCAGTTTAGCTCATTTCTACACAGAAGCTCAAGTTTCTTAAAACATAAGATGAAACAAAGTGTTATTATTCTAATAATGCAATTTAGGATCTCAAGACACTAATAGATGGGAAGTGTAAGGTAGGTGTAATATAAAATAAAACCCTAGTTAACATAATTAACTGGTATATTAGCATGTAATTCTGGTGGTAAAATAAGAGCATTCAAAATAAAATGTAACAAGTTTATTTAAGCAAATGTGGTAGTCTAGATGATATAACTAGTACTATTTGTCAGAGGCCTGTTTTCTTAAAAATATTTCACATTCCAAAGAAATCTTCACTAGCTAATAATTAGTTTAAGAATTTAAAGAGTTCAAACTCACTGAAAAAGATTAGTAATAACTTAAGATTCTACGCAAGCACAAGGACCCGAGTTCAATCCCTGGTACCAAAAAAAAAAAAAAAAAAAAGAATTTAAGATTAAGTAATTATTCCAAATACATTAAAATAATGTTACAAAATAATATTTCTGTAAAAGATGTACATCAAAATTTTGGGTTAACAGATGAAAAATTTAAAAATTAATTAATGTTAGGAGACTAATCAAATTTAATGTATTTTAATATTTGTTCAATTAGCTAGTACTCATAATGGAAATCAGAGAGTAGGAGTGTGAGAGATGATTCTTGACCTCATTTTAAGAATTTGACTTATTCATATAATTATAATCCAATTTTCTTATAATAAATATTTAAAATGTCACAGCTACATCACAAGGAAAATTATGAAACACATTACATGGAGAAACATGATTTTTCAGTACATGTATATACTGTTTAATGTTCAAATCAGGTTAAACAGTATCTATCTCCTCATTTAACATGGCTTTATAGTGAAAACATTCAAAATCCTTTCTTCTAGTTCTCCTTAAATGTACAGTACATTAGTGTTATCTATAGTCACGCTACTATGCAAATGCACATGACAAAGAGAACGGACTTCAAGAAAGGAAAACAGCATGCCACATTCTGATTGCTCCATTTCTATACAAGCCTGGCACTAATGACAAAATAATAAAAATAATTCGCCCCCACCAATCCAAATAGGTACAACAGAAAGTGCACATGAAAATCCAATCGTGGCAATTTGACCAAAACAAAGACAAGTTTCCCTATGGTATATCTCTCACCACATCAGGTTGCAAAACTGAATAATAAACTCTTCCATCTATTAGAAAAGACACACATTGATTGTTTTGACTGGACAGGAGGAATCTCTGCTACAGCTACAATGTAGTATAACTCACAGCTAGGAATGTGCTCAGGAGCCTCATTATTTAATTAAGGGTAGGAATTACAAGAGCATTAAATGCACTGAAGCAGTACAATTTGCAAGGGCTCCAAATTTATGGTTTTCATTAATTAACATAAAGTAGTGTAGGCAAGTGAAATCAAGTGATCTGCTCGGCTATTAGAATTTTGAGAGTTAATTAATATAACAGTACAGATCATTGAGCTCAGAAATTATGAGTAACATATAGAATTTTAAAGAGTATCATGATGTTTTATAATTACAAGCTACTCCTCTCCTTCAAATTGTCTTCTTTTGAAGCTTAGTTACTTAATTCAAGATCAGATATGGCTAAATCCACATAAAGAAAAAAAAATTAAAAATTTGTGAATTCAATTTTGCAAACACTTATAACAAATTATTTGCATATTTACTTAATCAGCTGTGGTGATTATCGACCATTAGTGAGCCATTAATAAATAAAACTGTTTGCATTTCACAAGTGTGTCTGAATGTTAGACTCCTTAAATTTCTCATGAGGAAAAGAAACAAAGCAATGTTTCCCATGACCATAGCTTAAAACATAGTTGAGCAAATTTTCATTTCAAGGGGAATTGGAGGCTGTGCGAATTGCCAGGTCTTCCATTATAAACATTCTGAATTACCTGTGCTCTTCCCAGGGTTGCTCCTTAATTTCAGAACTCTAGAGTATTGTAGGCTATTGTTCCTCTTCATCTACGTGAAAAGCTTGTAAATCAAAGTCAACTGCTGCCATTCCCATCCAAATTTAATTTCTTAAGAAGCAGACATGCTCCATAACCTGAATAGCATTTTCTATGATGTCTTTATAGATTCCTATTATATTTTAGTACCTTCTAAATTACAGGAGAAAAACATTTTCACTTATAGTCAAAATATCAACGACCTAAATTTTCCCTGGTCTAAGCATAGCTTTATGTATTTATTTCAGAAGTATAATAATCATCTACTGGGTCCTTAAAATTTCTCCAATACTGCTTTACATAGATTGTCTTTTTATTGTGTTAAAGGATCTTGAAGGGTTGGTTTTCATTTTATAATAACGGAAGCTGAGGATTTAGCTCAGTGGTTCCAGCGCCTGCATTGCAAGCACAAGGTCCTGAGTTCAATCCCCGATACCAAAAAATAAAAGTAAATAAAAAAGGAAGCTGAAGGAAACTCTGATGGCCTGAATAGTCATCTCCTAAAATTCATATGTTGAAGTCCTAATCCCCAATACCTTCAAGCATGATCACATTTTGAAATAGGGGATTTAAAGAAACAGTAAGGTAAAGTGAGGTTGTGTGGCCTGGACTTAATCCAATAATCCAATATGACTTGTGTCCTTACTAAAAAAAAAAGAAAGAAAAAGAAATTAGGATACACACAACGCATACAACAAGGTGAACACACGAAAACGGCCACATGAGGGCTGGAGATTTAGCTCAGTGGTTTTGCTGCCTGCCTCGCAAGTGTAAGGATCCCAGTTCGAGCCCTGGTACCAAAAAAAAAAAAAAGAAAAGAAAAGAAAACAGCCACATGAAAGAGAGGCCTTAGAGTAAACCAAACCTACCAACCTCTTGATTATGAACTTCTAGCCTCCAGAACTGTGAGAAAATAAATATTTGTTGCTTGACCATCCTGTCTATGGTATCTTGTTACGGCAGCTCAAGCAAAATAACATCAAAACAATAATGTTGATACAACAACCCTAATTCCAGTGGCTGAGTATTTCCCTTAGTCTGGCTAATCACAATCTCTAACATGTAAGATATCCAGAAAATGAGTGGGCAAAGAGGTAAATTTATCCCAGCCTGGTCAAAACAGAAGCTCTTTTTCACTATTCCAGTTATTTTTAAGAAAAAGGGAAAAAGTTGTCAAGAAAAACTTATGTAATACCAGAATATTAAAACAAATGAATAATCTTATTTGAATGAAATGAGTAAATATCAGGAACTCATTTCCTTATCTCCTGAGACACTGGCGTCTGAAGTATTATAGACAGCTGAGTTAGGTAGAAATATTATAGGAAATCAGATAAGGCTAGGTCTTGGAGAAAGTCAGCACAAAAGTGAACCATACCACATCTGAGGCCAGAGACACATTTGTTGGAGACCAGGCCTCAAAATAAAGACAAGTTGATTGGACCTGTAAACTGCCTCAAAGGACAAACACTGGGCCTAATAAAGTTTAGTCATCAGCCACCCGGTGGGTGACCAGAGACCTCTGGACCCACCATTTCCTAGGAGAAATCTTTGTTCTTTCCATCCACGCTTATTACATTACGTGTTTCCCAACTGACCACTATTACCTAAGTGACTACACTGTAACATTATTGTTTGATAATTGGCTGTTGCCCATGTTGTTCCACATGGGTTTTGCTCTATTACACTCCTCCATACAGTTGAGTCCCAGCTACCCACTTGGGTTCCTTCCTGCAACTCAGAAGCTATCCTATCAATAAATATCTCCCTACTCTTAACCTCTGTTGTTCCTAGAATTCATTCTTCGATTTTTAGAGAACAAGAACTCGGCTTATCAGACAGCTAACAGGTTGGGAGATATAATATTTCATATTTCATTTCCAGTATTTCCTGTATCAGAAGCACCACACTGGACTTTTTGCCATGCTAAAGCTAAAGAGGAACCCAGCTGAGAAATCCTTGCGGGAGATAATTGTGCTGGTCCTTTTAGGGAAGCACCTCACATTCTATTCCATTGCATGGCTGTATCCATTTACTTTACACCTTGGTAAACTTTAGGGTCTTTTTTCAAGATATAGTTATAACAAATAAAACTGCTATGAACATTCAAATAAAAATATCTGTCATGGTTCAGTTGTCCCGAGTAAATCCTCAGGAGAGAAACAGTTTAGTGATGTGGTAGTTAAGTGTTTTAGTTTTGAGGGAACTGCCAACTGTTTGTAAAGTGGTTGTATCATTTTTACATTTTACCTGAATAGTATGAAAGTTCCAATCTATCCACATTTTTCCATATAGCCTTTTAAATTGTAGACATTCTAGTAGCTATGTAGTTATATTTCCTTGTGGTTTCAATTTGCATTTCTCAAATGACTGATCATGTTGAACATTTTTTCACGTACTTATTTGCCATCTGTATATCTTTTGGGGGAATGTGTCTTTAAACTTTTTGCCAACTTTTAAAATTGAGCTGTTTTCTTACTGAATTTTGATAGTCCCTTATGTATCCAGGATATATATACTCTACCTGATGTGGGATTTTTTTGAAGTATTCTCCGATATTGTGGCTCTCTTAATTTTCTTAACAATGTATCTCAAAGAACACAGGTTTTAAAACTGATGAAATCTAATTTATCAATTTGGCTTTTTAAAGGATTGTACTTTTGGTAAAATATCCAAAATAGGTTAGCCTAAGCCAAGATGACAAAGTTATCTTATGTGTCTGTCAAGAAAATTTATATTTTTTTGTTTTATACTTAGATCCATGATCCATTTTTAATTTTTTGTTCTGTTGTTTTTTTTATTGCATATGCATATCCAATAATTTCAGTACCATTTGAAGAGAAAAAATGAAAACTATCCCTTACCCACTGAATTGGATTTGCAGCTTTGTAGGCAATCATCTGTCTGTGTATATATATATGGGCCTATTTCTGGGCTCTCCTCTTCTGTTCCATTGATATATTTGTCTATCCTTATGCCAATACCATACTGTATGATTATTGTAGATTCATAAGTCTTGATATCAGGTAATGTTAATTCTCTAACTTGTCTTCTACTTCAATGTTATTTTGGCTACTTTGGGTCCTTTACATAAATAATTTTCTATATAATTTGCAAAACGGGAGTGAATTTCCACCAAAAGAAAAAAAATCCTGCTAGGACTATAATTAAGATTACATTGACTCAATAGATTGAAGTTAATTGACATTTAACACTATTGTGACAACAGACAATAAACAGGACTTATCACACTTTTATTCAATCATCAATTTTTGTAGCAATATTTTACAATTTTATGTATTATTTTGGTATATATTTTTCTTGCCTTTCTGTTTTGTGTGGTTTTGTTTGGTTTTATTCTTAGTGCTAGAGATTGAACCTAGGGTTTTGCATATACCAGGCAAGTACTCGACCACTGAGTTATACTCCCAGTCCTGTTCTTCCCAATTTTTGTCAGATTTATATCAAAATATTCCATACTTGTTCATTATATTGTATAAATAGTATTAATTTGTTAGTTTTAACATTATATGATTTGTTGCTAGTGTTTAGAAATATATTTAATTTTGAATATTTATATCTTGCAAACTTGGTACATTTATTAATATCATTTTTCATAGATTTTTATCAGATTTCTTATATAGACAATAAGGCCATTTGCAAATGAGAAATGTCTTACTTCTTTTCCAATGATAGCACTTTTAATTTATTTTTCTTGCCTAACTTTACTGGCTGGACCCTTTCACATGTTGTTGAATAGAAGTGGTCAGAGTGAACATTCCTACATTCTTCACATTATCTAGAAAGCATACTATTTTCTTACCATTAATTATTTATTAGCAGTAAATTTTTTTCAGTGCCCTTTATCAGGCTGAGGACATTCTATTCTATTCTATGCTGTTCCAAGATATTTTTTTTCTTTTGCTTTGCTTTTGTAGTACTGGGGATTGAATCCAGAGCCTTGCCCGTGTTAGACAAACACTCTATCACTAAACTATACCCTCAGTCCTCAGAGTTTTTAATCAAAGGAATAATGGATCTGTCAAATGCTATTATGCATCTATTAAAATTATTAAATGTCTTCTTTTTCAGTTTGTTAATTTGTTAGATTGTTATTGCACTATATTACATTCCTGAGATAAATGCCACCTGTTCATTATCTTTTTTATATATGGTTGAACTAGATTTTCTAAAACTTTTGTTCAGAAGCTTTACTTCAAAATTCATGGGATATCTTGCTCTATACTTTTATTTCTCTTACAACTTTCTCTCTGTTTTTAGTACCAGGACAATGTTGTACACAAAGAAGGAACTAGAAAGTTTTAAATTCTATCAATGAGTTTGTATAGCACTGATACTATCTCCTCTCACATGTTTGGTAGTATTCATCAGAGATGCCCTAAAGTCTGGAGTTTGTTGTTTTTGATTTAGGTTTTGTTTTGTTTTGTTTTGTTTGAGATCTGGAACTACAAATATGATTTATGTATAAGCATTTGGCCATTCAGGTTATTAGTTTCTTATTAAGCAAACATTAATAATTTGTGCCTTTTGATGAATATGCCCATTACATCAAATTGCTCAATTTCTTAACATGAAGTTATTCATATATTCTTCCCCTTTTTGTTCTTTAAATATTTATAGAATCTAAGGTGATGTTACCTCTGCTATATCTAATTTATATCTTCTTTGTTTTTCCTTATCATTCTGGCTAGGGGTTTTAAAATTTTATTGATCTTGTCAAAGAACCAGTTTTAGTTTCACTGATTTTCTCTACTGCTTTTTCTGTTTTCTATTTTATGGGTTTCCTCTCTGATCTTCAGTGTTTCCTTCATCCTGCTTAATTAGGGTTTAATTTGCATTTACATTTTTACATTTTTAAGGTAGAACCTGAGGGCATTGATTTGAGACCTATCTTCATTTCTAATATACACATTTGGTGCTAAAAATTTTACCCTAAGTACTGCTATAATAGCATCTCACAAATTTTCATCATACTGTGTATATATTTGCATTTAATTCAAACTACTTTTTACTTCCCCTTTTGATTTCTTGTTTGAACAATGGATTGTTCATGTATAAATATTTGAGGAATTTTCAAATATCACTCTTCTTTTACTTACTTTACATTAAGTTTCATTATAGTCAGAGAATATTTATATGGCTTGCATGTTTTCAATTTATTGATGGTCTATTTTTTTTCTTGAGATAGGTTCTTGCTTTGTAGTTCAGGATTGCCTTGAACTCACCATATAGTCCAAGTTGGCCTTGAACTCATAGTGATCCTCCTGCTTCAGCCTCCTGAATGCTAGACTTATAGGCATGCACCACCATGCCCGACCTTGATTATAGTTTTGAGTAACTGAGAAAGTTTGGTTATTTGGTAACGGTTTGATGCTTTGGGTCATCTTTTTTTTCTAATTCTTTTGTTGGTACATTTCAGGTATACAATACGTTTACATTTATCACTGGGTGCCTGTACCTGTACATGATGTATCTTGGTTCTTATTTTTTTCCCCATTACCTGTGCACCCTTCAACCCCTCCACCCTTCCCTATTTACATAGATTTTGTTTCCATTTACTTTCTTTTCTCATAATTTTTCCTTTCCCTTCTTCCCTTTCCACTTCCCCTCCCACCACCCCTACACCTTTGGACCTTTTCCTATTTCAAATTATCAATTATTCATTTTAATCATTTTAATCCTTATTTACACTTTCAGTTTCTCACACTAGAGAAATTATTCAGTATTTACACATGTGCATCCTATTTATTTCACTTAAGAGTATGGATTTAATATGCATCCATTTAGCTATAAATGTCTCTAGTTTCTCATTCTTTATGGCTGAATAGTACTCCATTTTATTTTAAAAAACCACATCTTCTTTATCCAGTTTCCAGTTGATGGGCACTTGGGCTGTTTCCAAGCTTTAGCTATTACAAACTGTGCCGCTATAAATATGGGTGCACATATATCGCTGTGGTATGGTTCTTTTAATTCTTTGGGGAAGATACCCAGCAGGGGAATAGCTGGGTCAAATGGGACCTCTAGCCCTAGTTCTTTGAAGTATCTCCATATGGATTTCCAGAGTGGTTGCACCAGTCTGCACTCCCACCAACAATGCAGAAGGGTTCCTTTCTCCCCACAACCCCACCAGCATTTGTTATTGGTTCATTTGTTGATAGTAGCCATTCTTTCTGGGTTGAGGTGGAATCTCAGTGTAGTTTTCAGCTGCATCTCTCGAATGACCAGTGATGTTGAACATTTTTTCATATATTTATTTGGTGCTTTTACTTCATTGAGAAACATCTGTTCATTTCAGATGTCCATTTTTGAATTGGGTCTTTGAATTTGGGGGGTCTGATTTTTATGATTTATTAGACGGACTCAAAGCATTGCTTAGGGTTAATCATTTCCCACTATTAAGTATTCTACCCAATGACCCATTAATTATGATCTTTTGAGTCTGGCCAGTAGGAACATACTTTATTCTGTTAGCATCAAACACAGTTAAAGGAATCCAAGATGATTCTTTTGTCAATGACTTTGATGGTCATTCTTTGGTCTTAAGGAGGACCCTCTAGATTTCCAGCATTCTCTCACTGTGGGGTTGTCTTTCCCTTTCAGTGCTCTGTTGTTGCAACTCTAAACTGCTCAGTCTCCCTGAGCTCAGCTCTGTCTCAACTCAGGGAGGCTCACAGTCTGTGCCTGAGCTCATCTTCTCTGTACAACGGCCCAGAAACTCTCTTAAGGCTTTAAGCTGGGGCAACCATTTGTATCCTACCTCTCAGACATTCACAGACTCATGTCTCAAAAACTACTGTTTAATATATTTAATCTATTTTAATAGGGTTTTTTTTAGGTTGACTCCTAAATCAAGTTGCTGCTTCTCTCTTGTAACCAGAAGTAGAAGACATTTCCCAATTCTCATTTTAAAGTAATTTAAAATGTGTATGCTTCCTAGAAGAGTTGTGTATCATTTAATATGTGGATACCACTGAGTGCTTTTAATTTTGATAGATAAGATCAAGTAAGATAGGATTGGGTTTTTTTTGATGCTGGGAATCAAACTCAGGACCTTGCACTTGCGAAGCAGGCACCAGAACCACTGAGCTAAATCCCCGGCCCCTAAAATAGGATTTTTATGAGCATGAGGCATGCAGTCCCACAAAAAGCACTCAACTGAGAAAACCAGTGCTAAGCTTCATTACTAAGAAGAAACACCTCAAACAGTTAAACACTTAAAACTGGTTTTGTCAACTAAAAAAATAAAAAGATTAGCTGTTCATGGTGGCACATGTCAGTAATCCCACCAGTCAGAGACTGAAGCAGGAAAAGGTCCATGAGTCCAAGGCCACCTTGGATTACCTAGTGAGGCAAGGCCAGTCTGAACTACATAGTGAGACCCTGGCTCAAACAAACAAACAAACAAACAAACAGATTAGAGGTGATGATTAAATGTGCTTCTATCAAATTTAAAGACTTTATACTCCAAGAAATTGAAAAGAGAGAAGGAAAAGAATGGAAAAAGTGGAACAAGGGACAACTGGAGAAGAAAACATCTGAGCACCCAGGTTGCACAATTATACATCTTGCTTCAATGCATTATTAAAATCACATCCATGCTGCTTTTGCCATAGTCACAATTTATCAAAATTATGGTACCTGTTATAATCTAGGAGTATGCAATATTACCTTTCAGGGCCTTATAACCTTTCCACAGTTAATTTTTTCTCCTCAGCACAATGTCATGTCATCTCTTCAACCACCAAAAGAAAATGAAAGGACATTTTTGTAAAAAAAAAAAGAAAGAAAGAAATATATAAGCCTATAACTTTTCATAGAGAAAAGAAAGGATTTATCTAATTAATTTTCTATATATTAGTTCTAGCTTCTATATTATTATTTAAATGTATAGTGAAATACTTATAGAAACTCTTACAAAAACTAAATCTTGCTTTTTACTTCTGATATGTGCTTGGATTATCAAGAATTAGTGTTTTTTAAATGGTGTGTAATTGTTTATACATATATTGAAAAATTTTTGAGAATATAACATGGAAAAATACTGAATCACTGCATTTTTCATTTTTCCTTCTATCTAGAAAAATAAAAGAATTTTGGAATTTAGAACAAGAAAAAAGTTGATATTTCTTACCATTGTGAATATTTCTTTTTATTAGATAGTGATAGCAACGCATTCTATTTAATATATTTCTTCTTGCTCTTTGAAACTCAGAACCAGTATAACAGTTAATAGAAGAAAATATATGGCATTTGTGTCACACCTTGCTCCTATTCTAGATATCATTAATCAAGCACGACAGAATTTCCCAGTTGAACCCACTTGGACTTAAAATCTTTTTGATATTATATCCTAGTTATTTATGACCAATTGAGCAGGATTTGCAATTCACATGACATAAAATTCCTTTAACCAGCCTGCCCTATTTGCTCCTGTAAATGGTTTCTTAAATTTTTCTTATATCTATTTGTTAGTTTTATTGACATATCTTTTACCATTAAGTAATCAAATTATTTTCAGAAATTCAAAGATCACAAAGCTTTTATGACTGCCAGAGGTTTTTGAGTATAGTTGTGAATTTACAGGAAGTATTACCTGGAGATAATTAGTTTAAAAAAAAGGAGGTCCAAGCTCAAATGTAATAAAATTTAAAATCTCATTGTAAATAATTTTTGAAAATAAAAAAATAAGGATTAGGACTTTTCTGAAAGGCAAAACTACAAATTATGAAAATAGTGCACCTACCTCACAGGACTGTTACAGTGATGAAATAAAAAATTCCCCACTAGTACAGCCTGCAAGGAGTCACCAGGATTCATGGCCAAGGAGTTAAAACTACCTTTCCCTTCATTTTTGCAGCTGGATGTGGTCAAGGGACTAAGTACAAGTACCCAACAATAGCATATGAGCAAAAGTAATGTGTGTAACTTCCACTTTTGACAATTAAAAGGAAGAAAGCTATGATTAAGAGAAATGAAAGCAAGAATGAAGTTTCTTGGGTTGTACCAATGAAGCAATATAATGTAGGAAAACAGATAACAGCATGGAAAGAGTCATGACATTTGCCCAGAGCTTTACAATGAAAAAGTAAAGAACTTCTACTTTATTTTATTCCTGTCATTGTGACCCTTTGTCACACTGATATACCAGCTAAGTCTACATGTGAAGCTTGGAACAGTACTTGGCATATGGAACACTTTAAATAATTGATAACTATTGCTATTATTAACTTCTGACATTCAAAAACTCTCATAATCCATGATTTTTTTCTTTTTCAAAATGATAACTCTGCTAGACTTTTGATAATAATCCTGATAGTGGTTCAAATAGTTCTCCATTATTGCCTCTGTGGATTTTATGAAATTCCATTATCTTTTATATTATTATTACTATTTTCATTCAGCAGTGATTTGCATTTCACTACTCAATAACTGTTCATATAACATACTGGTTAGAAAAGTAAGTTGTTCTGTTTTATACTAAAACCCTGATCAGAGAAGGTATTGATGTAACAGAAATCAGAACATCTGCATGAAGATAGCTGAGTGGGGGTGAAGTGGTTGGTTCATTAGTGGATGGTTCACGTTATAACCTCTTCTCTTCTTTATTAACTCATGAACTTTTATAAAAAGAAGAGTCTTCTCATCAACTATTTGACTATCCTTGAAGTATAGTAGTTTATTTAAGAAAAACTAGATAAGTTTTTGATTCTATCCTTTATCAGTTTTCAAAATTCTATTTAACAATAACATATTCAAACAAGCTAAAGTCAAAGTATCTTGTATCTAGGGGTTGTAATTTCAGCTAGAGACCCATAACATTAAACTTGTTGTAAGAATATATGTTTTTTAATCTTGTGGCAATTTAATGGCAAAGAAAAAATGCTGAGTTCAAAAGTGATAGTGACACATGTCAGCTGGAGCAGGTCTTTCTTGGCAGAGAGCTAAAGAAAAGAATACAGACAAGCTATCAGCTCAGATTTTCTAAAATCATTTTCCTAATAATGACCCTTTGTTACTGCTAGGTAATTTTTCTCTATGTAGAAAGTGTTTCATTTACTCCCATTGTGGTAGCAATATCTGTCTCCACATTACTGGTTCCTCTCTATGACAAACTAACTCAGTTTATTTAAAAATGTCTTTATGAGGGCTGGTATTTGATCCTGGATGGCAACAACTCCAGACTCATCAAACTGCTGTTAAAATGTCAGCTGGATCATGTCATTTCTCTGCTCACTTCTCTCCAATGACTTCCCATCTCAGGCAGAGTAGAATTTAAATCCTTATAAAAGCCTAAAATCCATTAGCAGCATGTCTACTCTCTCTGTTCTTACATCTTTCAACTCAGCCCATCTCTCTATCCTTTCAACTCAACCTCTGTCACCCCTGCTTCACACATAAGCACTGATGCTGGGGTTAAGTCACCTCAGAAACAGTCTTATCTCTGGGCCTTTGCATTCTTTCTTCCTGGAATGTTCTCCACAAGATACATATCCCTAAAATCAAAGTGTTAGCAGGTATAGTTCCTTCTGGTGGTTCTGAAGGACAATATCTCCTGGGTCTCTACCAGAGTTCCGGTGACTGACAGCAATCCATA
This sequence comes from Heterocephalus glaber, assembly GCF_000247695.1. The sequence continues at coordinate 46,406,255 of NW_004624730.1, read as the reverse complement.
CTGGTGTTTGTCTCATTGATATATCACTCTGATCCCTGTCTTCACCTGGAATTCTCCTTTCTTTTTTCTGGGTCCACATTTCCCTACTCTTACAAGGACACTGGTCATTGAATTAAGGCCCACTTTAATCCAGTATGACTTCATATTAACTTGAATACAATTAGAGAAACCTTATCTCTATCGAAGTTCATAGATTCTGGGTGGACATAAATTTAGGTGGAGCACTATTCAACTCTGTACAGAAGGTAAAGGTTATGTCTTCATTTCAGAACATTTCCTAATTATCTTTTGTAAAGAAATTTTTTTTGTTAAAGAAGGTATAGTTTTAAAGCAAGGAAATATTTTAAAGTATTTTTAGAAAGGGAAGAGCTTCTATAGTAATGGACAGTTACTCCTGAAATTTTATCAATATTTTTATATAAAAACATTCCAGAAAGATGTGCATGTGTGGTAACAAACTCTTAACAAGAGAAAGATGAAAGAAAAGTTAATCTTGAAAGTAAAACTTTGTTTCATCTCCATGGGAACTTTTTTGAAGAATATATTTTATATTTGGTGCAACCTCAAAGACATGATGCATTGAAAAGCCCATCAATACAAGATGAAGCAACAGTTTGATTTCATCTCATCCAAAGTAACAGAAACTGAATGTATCTAACCTTCTTCATCTAGTTGGTACCAGCATTTTATTAAATGATTTTATGCCACTGTTTTCATATGTCTTTGTTTATTTTTCACTTGTTATTAATTCAATTAGAATGAAAAGTAAAAAGATAAAGATGTGGGAAGACTAATAAACCGGATTAACACACACTCATCTCTTTAAACAAAACAGAAGATTGAATGATAGGAGGATTTAATGATTTGGATTAGCCTAATATCATGGTTTTGGGAACATAATCAATTGCCTCATCCCACATCAAAAATTCTCATCTCTCAGAAAACCTTAAATCAAGTGTAAGCCATTGGTAGGGAAATAAATCAACATGAAATTTCTGTAATTTGTAATAAGAGAAGGATCACCATATGATCAGTCACAGGGTTAATCTTATTTAAATTAAAAACTTTGACTTCTTATTAAGATTGAATTGTGAGTTCAGGTAGAAATACTCTCTCAGCTTCAAACCCATAGCAATGAAGGAAACACATAAACATACATATATTTATATCTTTATGTTACATTAAGTATTATAATAATTGCAATAATTATATACAATTTTTGAAAAACAAAACAGGAATAACATAAACATCTTGAAACAGAAACAAAAAAAATGGAACAAGTAACAAGCTGCTGGATAAAGAAAAAACTTTAAAGTCTTCCTAAGTCAAAAGCTATCTTATTGATATACAAACAATGATTAGACTGACAACACGTGCCTCATCAACTACAACAGCAACCAAAATAGTCCAAAATGTTGACAGAAAATGACTATCAATCTAAAATTATATATTTAGCTAGAATAACCTTTAAGAGTAATGATATGTCTTAGACTCTTTAGATATATAAGGAGGAGAGTTTATGACCTGCAGATACTCTATACAAGAATTACTAAAGTATATGCTTTTGGAAGAAAAGAGAAAGAATGAGATACATAAAAGCAGCGACAAAAGTAATTATAAAACACATTGGCTACTTTGAACACTGAATCTAAAAATTAATGCATAGGGTTTTAAATATATAAATGGAAAAGAAAATTCAAGATTTAGAAAAATAACAAACAGTGGGGATAAATCAGGAGTGGAGTTTCTTGTCTTATTCTAGAGGAGGAGAGACTTACTAACAACTTAGATTTTTCTAGAAAAATCTAAATAGTTACATATTTAAATTGCATTAATGATTTTTAGTTCTATTTCTGAGTCTAAGAAAACAATAAAATAACATGATTGGTATAATAGTTTGATTTTTGTTTAATCAATATAAAGTGTGTAAAGAGTAATTTAAAAACTTGTAGGTATTATAAAACTGTAGGTACTGTAAAACGAAAGTGAAAAGTATTCTACTTTCAATGCCAGTATTTCATAATTTGATCTACAGAATAAGGGAACTTGTGCATTGTATGTTCAAAGGAAGGGCACAGCACTCAGGAATAAGAATCAAGTAGGGTATCTGAGGATGAGACAATGAAGACACATGACAATAGGCAGGGTGAGAAAAAACAAGTCATTTCAGAGGGAAGAAAAACACTAGAAAAGGCATGCAAGTGTTGGGCAGAGAAAGCAGTCTACATCTGGCATAGGCGCATAAGGGACTCCTTGCCTGTAGGTAATCTAAAATCATTGATAACACCCAACATGGTTGATTGGCCATAGATCAAGAGACACTCCTATTGCATTTGGCTTTTGGCTGTCACAGCTCATTCAAACAATAGTTCCTTTCCCATTACTTCCTTTTGCTTAAATCTTGCTCCTTAAGAATCTAACTCATTTATTTCCTATTAAAATGCCTTCCTCCTTTATCTAGCAATAAATAGTTCCTCCTCTCCACTCCCATGGATTGTTGCTTTCTAGGTAAATGTGTTTTGCAAATAGACCTTTTGAGTCTTGGATTCCTGATCTATGAAATAGACATAACAATGATAACAATCTTATCAAATCATGAATGTGAAATGAAATGAGGGAGTATTTTTAAAACTTTTCCAGATGCAAGAAAACAGGCCAACTCCAAATTCATGGTTCCCCCACCCCAACGGGACCAAGCAGCCCTGTGCCAGATGTGCAGCCCCACCCTGATGCAAAGGTGCAACCATCCACTAACTCCATGCCATAGCTACATTTTGCTTTTCCTTAGCAGAGGGCAGAAGAAGTGAGGACTGAACAGTGGACCTGCTTCTCAACCATGACAATGGCCAGAGAAAGAAGGGAACAACCATATCCGGAGACTGTCAACAATAAGCTCAATAGCCCACTTCTGAAACCTTGCCTTGCTGTCTACATCCAACAGAGACCAGAGGGTTGATTGCACTTTCTGCCTATCAACAGAAACAGGGACACGTCTTGGGTCGGACAGTAAATGGACAGAGAGAGAGGAGCCTCTGGTGCAGAGAGGGCACATCAAAAACCCACAGACCCTAAAGCTAGGTGGAGAAAATCCTGATGGGCTGGATTCCAAGACTGCAGATCTTGGGGGGAAAAAAAAAAACACAGAATTTTTTTTCTTTGACTCAATCTTTTTTTGATTTTCCTAGTTTTTAATATTTTTATCTTTCCTTTATCAGGTTTTTGGGATTTAAGGTTTCTTCTGCCATTTTCTTCCTTTTTCCTCTATTATTTGTTCTTTCCTTTTCTCTTTTTGCTGGATAACTTTTCCCCCTTCTTATCTTACTTCCTGTATTTTCTTCTTCATTTGTCTTTTTTCCTCTTTTTTTTTTGTTCATTCTTGTTCACTGCTTCCCATGGCTGTTCTCTGACACAACTAATTTCCCTCTAGTCCTCAATAGGACTCCCATCTCACTTTTCTCTGCTCGGTTTTAGAGCCTATTAAATGATTTTTTTTTCAAATTTTGCTTTTTTTTTTTCAGGTTCCCCACCTCCTCTATTTGTAGTAATATACAACTACTAATCATTATGAATCTTTAGATAGCTAGTTAACCTTACACTACTGCTGTCAAATATTGTTTTATTGTTAGTAGAAATAAAGTTGATCCACTTATGAAATATTTAATATAGGTCAATAGTAAGTCAATATTTGGTTTGTCTTAGTGTTCATACTACAATTATAGATCTTTTCTTGTATGATAAAGGTTGGCACATTATTGTTCCTTAGTGTTTGTCAATATTCAGCTTGTATCTGGTGCTGTTATTGGTACTAACTTTACTACTATAGGCAAGGTGACATAGTTGTTTCTATTATTTGGTTTTCTTTGGATGAAGATATGTGAATTACCTTGGAATCATTAATAATACTTTGCCCCATTCTTGGTGAACTGGAGTACTGACCCAATTATCCCACAACCCCTCATCTCAAGTAAATGAAAATGGTAGGATACTGGGACAGATGCAAAGACAAATAGCCATGCCCAGAGGACACCACTGAGTAAGAGACATTAAATAAAGAGGTCATCATACTAGAAACAAAGTTTTTCACTACAATCAATACAGAAGCCTTGAAACCCACACCAAAAAAATAAAACATGAAGAGACAAGCCAACAAAATGCTTATAAAGACTCCCAACTTCCCCAAAGATGATCCATGGGGCATCAGAGAAGAAGAAACTAAAGCCACACACATAAATTATTTGAAATGATATCAAGAGTGATAACAAAATAGATCAATAAGGCATTTCACAAGCTCACATAAAATATAAATAAAAAGATACTGGACCAAATAAACAAAATAACTAGCAAGACTACAGAAGATAGTAACAGAAACCTCACAGTGCTAGTCAAAGTGATGCAAAACATGAACAAACAGCATAACAAGAATTAGAGTAAGGCTCCAAATAGAAATTCAGGACATTAAAATTTCTATCAAAAGGGCCCGAGGATTTAGCTCAATAGTTTCACCGCCTGCTGCGCAAGCGCCAGTACCCGAGTTCGATCCCCAGTACCAAAAAAAAAAAATTCTATCAAAAATATGGGCAGAAAAAGTGAAGAATGTGAGGAGAGTGTCAGAACTAGAAGAAAGGGCTATTGTCAGTGATCAGTTAATAAGAGATAATTAAGAGCAACAAGAACACGTAAAAAATAGATTCAACAGCTCCTAGATGATGCAAAGAAGACTAACCTAAGATTAACTGGAATTAGTGAAAACTTAGAAGACAGCAAAAATGGCATAAAAAACTGATTACTTAAATAATAGCAGAAAACTTTCCAAATAAGCAAAAATAATTTAACATACAGGCCAGTGAAGCATAAAGAACCACAAACAGCTACAGTCAGAAAAGAGCTGCTCTATGACACATTAAAGTCAAAATCCTGGAAATCTAACACAAGAAGAGAATCTTACAAGCAGGTAGAGAAAAGTAATTAATCACTTAAAAAGATAAACCTATTATAATGACAGCTGACTTTTCAGCACAAAAACTTTAAAGCCAAAAAGAGCTTGGAATAACATGCTTCACGTTCTAAAAGAAAACAATTTCCAACCCAAGCTGAAATATCCTGCAAAACTGTCTTTCAAAATTGATGGAGAAATAAAATATTTTCATGATAAAGTACACCTAAATAAATTCATGACCACTAAACCACCACTCCAAAAAATTATGAAGGAATCCTAGAAAGAGACAATGAAGGTAACAAATGCAAAATGTCTAACAGTAAGAATATACCAGGAAGGGTGTGCAGTTAAGAAGGGAAAGACGGGGAATTAGCAATAGGAAAATAAGGCAATGATACGCATAAATAAGTACCTATCAGTAATAACTTTGAATGTAAATAATGTAAATTTTATGAATTCACTAATCAAAAGACAAAGATTGGTAGAATGAATCAAGAAACAAAATCCAATGCTATGTTGTATAAAAGAAATACATTTAATCCAAAAAGAAACTTGGAGACTAAAAATCAAAGGATATAATAGAATATTCCTTGAAATACAAAGTTAAAACAAAAGCAGGTGCTGCTATCCTGTATTCAAACAAAATGAACTTCAAGCCAAAACTGATCAAAAGAGGTAAAAAAAATTCACTACATATGGCTTAAGACAACAATTCAACAGGAGAAAATAAGAGAACAATCCAACAGAAGGAAATGACAATTATTAATATATATGAACTGAACAATGGCACATATAACTTCATAAAACAAGCATTGGACATAATAGACCAGATAAACACAATTTTAGTTGGGGACCTCAATACCCCACTAACACAAACAGACAGATCAACTAGTCAAAAAATCAACAATGAAATATCAGAGTTGAACAAAATCTTCAAGCAAGTGGAATTAAGAAATATCTACAGAGTGCTCCCCCAACAACAGAACACACAGAACTTTCTCCAAAATAGACTACAAAATAACCATTTATTAAGCCATTTACTTAAGCTTTATGCAAGCTTAAGTAAAAGAATTAAAATTATATCAGATTATAGCACAATGAAACTAAAAATCAACAACAAAAGAAAATACAGACATTATATAAATGCATCGAAACTAAACAATACACTCTTAAATAAATAATGGTTTACAGAAGAAACCACAAATGAGATCGTTTCTAGAACTAAATAATAATGCCAGTACAGCATACCAGAACTTATAGAATACAATGAAAGCAGTCCTAAAAGGGAAGCTTATAGTTTTGAATGACCACATCACAAGAACATAGTGAGTCAAATAAGTAACCTAACAATTCAAGTCAAAGTCCTGTAAAAAAAAATCCACATGCAAAACTAGTTCAAGAAAGTACATTATAAAAAATAGAGCAGAATCCAATAAAATTGAGATCAAATAAACAATAAAAGGAACCAGTGAATCACAGCTATATCTTTGAAAGAATAAACAAACTAGACAAACTCTTAGCCAATCTAACCAATGGAAGAAAAGATCCAAATCAATGCAATTAGAAATGAAAAATGTGAAATCACAACAGACACTGCCAAAATCAAAAAGATTGTTAGCAATGATTTCACAAACCTGTGTGCCAATACATTGGAGAATTTAGAAGAAATGAATAGATTCCTCTACATGCATCGATTAGCAAAATTGAACCAAGATTAAAAACCCTAAATAATCCAATATCAGGCAATGAAACTGAAGCAGTAATAAAAAAGTACTGACTAAGAAAAGCCCAGGTCTGAATGAATTCACTGCTGAATTCTACAAAAATTTTAATGATCTAACACCAATAATCCTGAAACTTTTTTATGAAATTGAAAAAGGAACATTCCCAAAGTTATTCCAGGAAGCTGGAATTACCTTGATTCTAAAACCATACAAGAGGGGATTTAGCTCAGTGGTTGGGTCGCCTGCCCCACAAGCACAAGGACTCAAGTTTGAACCCCCGTACCAAAAAAAAAAAAAAAAAAAGATCCTCAGTTTCCAAAACCAGAAAAGAATCCAACCAATAAAGAGAACTACAGAATAATCATTGTAATGAGTATAGATACAAAAATCCTCAACAAGATACTGGCAAACAGAATGAACCAAATCATCAACAATATCATATACATCGTAACCAAGTAGGTTTCATCCCAAGGATGCAAGGATGCCTTAGCACATGCAAAGCAATAAATGTAACACTTCGCTTAAAAAAAGGCAAAGACAAAAATTACATGATCACCTTAATAGATCCAGAAAAAGCCTTTGACAAAATGCAACATCCTTTCATGATAATAAAAAAAAAACTGTAGAAACAGGTATAGAAGGATCTTATCTCGATCTGACAAAAGTCATGTATGACTAACCTACTACCAACATCATATAAAACGAGGAAAAACTGAAAGCTTTCCCACTAAAATTAGGAATAAGACAAGGCTGTACACTATAACTCCTGTTCAACACAGTACTTGAAAGATTAGCAAGAGCTACTAGGCAAGAAAAAAAAGTATGTGTATAGGAAATAAAGAAGTCGAATTATTGTTACTTGCAGATGACATGATTCTTTCCATAAAAGGCCCCCCAAAATCCACCAAAAGACGCTTAGAATTAATAACCCATTTCAGTAGTGCAACAAGAAAATTAACACATAGAAGTCAATAGTGTTCCTGTATACTAATAATGAACTCACTGAAAAAGAAATTAGGAAAAAATACCAATAACAACGGCATCAAGAAAAATACTTAGGAGTTTACCCAACCGAGGAAGTGCAAGACCTCTACGATGGAAACTATGGCACTGAAGAAAATTGAAGAGAAAGTCAGAAAATGGAAAGATATCCTTCTGGACTGGCAGAACCACTATAATCAAAATGGTCATACTTCCAAAATTGACATATAGATTTAATGCAATCAAAATACTATCACCACTCTTCCTAGAATTGGAAGAAACAATCCTAAAATTTATATGAAACTAAATGAGACCAAGAATAGCAAAAGTATTCCTGGGAAACAAGAGCAAAGTAAGAGGTATAATAATCCCATACTTGAAATTACATTTCAAAGCTACAGTGATAAATATAGCATGGAACTGGCACAAAAATAGACATGAGGACCAATGGAACAGCACAGAAGATGCCAAAAGAACCCTAAGGACATTTAACAATTTGATCTTTGAGAAAGGAGCCAGAAAGCTACAATGGAAGAAAGATAGCCTCTTTAATAAATGATATTGGGAAAACTGGCTATCCACATGCAGAAGGTTAACTCTATCCCCACATCTTTCATCACGCACTAAACTAAAACCAAAGTGAATCAAAGAACTAAATGTTAAAACAGAAACACTTAACCTACTGGAAGATAAAATATGTAAAACTCTTGAGGTCCTAGTTGCACTGAAATAGTACCAAGAATCAACAAATGGGATTGTATCAAATTAAAAAGCATCTGCACAACAACAAAAATAACCAACATAGTGAAAAGACAACCTACAGAATGGTAATAAATTTTCCAGCTATTGCTAACACAGTGGACTTATATCTGGAATATATAAAGAACTTGAAAAACTCAGATTCCCCAAAATAAAAGACCAAATCAAAAATGGACAACTGGACACCCTACCGAGGTCCCCAGTCATGCGGAACACACGCCGAATCAGCCCGCTGCAGACAGGCAGGTCTGTGCATGCCCTACCGAGGTCCTGAGTCACACGGAAGACACTGAATCACCCCGCTGCAGACAGGCAGCCACCTGATTCCACACTACAAAGACGCAGAGGACACCAGACCACAAGATCAAGGTACTGAGTCCCACT
>NW_004624730.1:46304947-46391821 GCF_000247695.1 Heterocephalus glaber | reverse complement strand
AGGGCGTGTAGGGAGGGCTAGGAATGGGGAAAAAATAAGAACCAAGATGCATTATATAAAGGTACAACTCCCAATGAGAAATGTAATTGTTGTTGTATACCTACAATGTACCAATAAAAGAATTTAATCCAAAAAAATGGACAACTGAAATGAATAGACATTTCAAAGAAGAAGGGCAAATGGCCAATAAATACATGAATAAATGCTCAATATTGCTGGCAATTAGAGAAATACAAATTTAAACAACACTGAGATTCCATCTTACCCCAGGCAGAATGGTCATCATCAGGAAATCAAAGGGCCAGGAATGTAGATCAGTGGCACAGTGGCTGCCCGGCAAGTGCAAGGGCCTGAGTTCAATTCCTGGTAAACCCCCCCAAAAGAAATCAAATAATAATACTGGCCAAAACTGTAGGAAAAGGAAGCCTTCTACATTGTTGGCGGGAGTGTAAACTAGTACAACCATTACGGAAATCAGTATGGAGATTCCTCTAACATTAAAACTAGAAATTCCATGTGACCCAGCTCTTTCTCTTCTTAGTATCTTTCCGAAAGTGTTAAAGACATCATAATTCAATGATACGTGCACACTCATATGTATAGCAGCACTACTCATGAAAGCTTAATCTTGGTAGTAACCTATACACCTACCAACAGATGAATGGATAAAGAAAATGTAGTATTTACACATGCCTCTGCCATAAAGAAAGATAAACTCTGGTCATTTGTAGGAAAATGGATGCAGCTTGAGACCATAAAGTTGAGTGAAATAAATCAGATGTAAAAGCTTAAATATAACTTGCTTTCTCTTATATGAGAAACTCAAATTATAAATGAAGAGCAAAATAAAGATAAATGATAAGAAGTAGTGAGATAGAGCTTTCTTAAAGGGGAAGGGAATCAAGAGATCAAAAGAGGGTATAGGGAGGGGAGGGATGGGGATAAAGAAAGGAATTAGATGTTTTATGTACATGTACTATATGCACACTAAGAATGTAAAAATTATGTACAAGCATGTACTAATAAAAAGAAAAGAAGGAAAAAGGACAAAGAAGGCTGACAAAAATTTAACTGTTTAACATTAATTTTTCAGTTCTTATACCTCTTTATTCCACTTGCACAAAGGATTAATTCATGTTTCCTCCACAGCCCAAGTTATCCACAATGAAGGTACCTAATATTTCCCTAGTTACTTAAAAACTTCTGGTCTGAAATTCAAAGCTTTTTATCTTAACATCATATGTCTTCCTTTCATAACCACAAGCTTTAAAAGCACAAAGGCAAAAATTAGAGAGCAGCTTCCTAAAATTTTTTTAAAAGTTTAAGGCTGCTCATTAAAACAATCTCAAATTTACCTGTTGTGATTCTCTGTGAAATACGACTTTTTGGTTTTTCTAAGCCCTAGCCTTAAATCGCTATTGCTGCTTTCTATTTGATTCCTTCTTGAGTTCCATACATTCTGAGTCCAGGCAGAGAGCAAGATATGTTTGCAATAACCATCACTGATCATCATGAGAATGGAAGTTTAAATACACAAAGAAAACTACCCAGCCTCAACCAGACAATAAAGTTCAGAATCTACAATTAATAAGTTGCCTCAGGAAACACATGGTGTGGTAGGGGCACTCTTCATTCTGTGAAGTTTACTTGCAAGTGTTCAAGTTCACACCAACACCTATGTGCTATATGACCTTGATCACACTCCTTAATCCTTCCAAGTCCCAATTTCTTCCTAGCAACTGGAGATAATCAGCACATAAAAATTAGTGGTATCACTATATAAACTAATGGGATTCAAATACTTAGAGCCATGGTGAACACAGGACATGTGATCATAAATAGTACCATTATTATTGCCAGGAATCTTGAAAACTGCATCTCTTGATTTGCTGTTTTTTGCCTTTTTAAAAGATGATAATTTATATTTACTTTAAGAGGCAATTATTGTTTTAATTTTGTTCTACTGAAGAATGATATTCAGACAGAGAAGTACACAATCAATATACAATTTATCTCGATAAATCTTCTCAGCAGGAACACATCACGAACATTTTAGAAAGAGAACATTTAAGAAAGAGAACATTACCACCAGCTCAGGAACCGCCACCCTGCTCACTTGCAGGTACTACCCTCAGAAAAACAAACTATTATCTTAGAACATGCACTAGTTTTGCTGTTTTTGAACTTTATGTAAAGAGAATCATACCTTACATAATTTCTTGTGACTAAATTCATTTTTTCAACATTATTTCTGAAATTTACCTCTATTGTTGTTTAAATGGATACATTTTTAATGTGTGCTTTCAATTATATACTTATAAAAAGAAAATATGCTATTATAGGACTCTAAAAAATAAAGTCACCCTTACCTACTTGGTTAATAAGCAATAAATACAGTCCAATTAAATGTTTAGTATATAGTAGTGTTTTTTGACTTTCATAAAAAAAGTAATTTTAAAATATAATCTGTGGTATCATCTCTTGCTGCTTTTAATATTCAGTATCCTGCACACGGAAACCATCTAAGGGAAGGTGGAAGCTCATGAAACAGGAGAGCCACAAAGAAATCCATAAGAACGGTAATTACTGTTCGAGTACATCTGAACTGCCATGAACAATAAGACCTCTGGGGTTTGTTCTGCCAGGCATAACAAGTACCTCCAATGTCACCCGTTTCCAAATTTGACTCTGACATGGGACAGAGGAGACTGGTGACAGATGGGCAAAATTTAGCATGCAGCTTGGATGGTCTTTGGGATGGAAGTCTTGTTATCTCTAACTTGCTGCCAAGTCCTGCATGTTGCTTTCTAACAGACACCACTGGGAAACTGGATCCTCAGCCAGAAACATGGACTTGAAAGAACCAGATTTCCTCACTGTTGGTATTTGTAACATCTCACCCACATAGAGCTCCATTGCAATAATGAAATAGTCACCAATATGAATCAGTGTGAAAAAGCATTCTGACACTGGATTGAATTTTGTTTTAAATTCAGGACAATGGCTTGCTGGATAGGAAATTAGTCATTTCTAAATCAATTCTGTTGACTACTAAAGTATTTCAAACTGGCCCTTAGGCTAAATCTATGAATAGTCTATTAGAATCAGCTTTAGAAAACAATATAAACACTTAAAGTTGAATACATAATATATGATCATATATTATTATCAACGTTTCTGATTTAAATTTAAACAGAGAATCATTTTTTAAAGAATCAATTCTTTTAGAATTTTAGTTACTGACTATGGTCACACATAATTAATCATTAATAATCTATTAATAAAATAACAATATTACCATAGCTCTGAGGATTTCCTAGTCAGTTCAGAATAAGCAAATGTGCTGCAAAATATTTTCTGATTGATGGATACAAATACAGACATTGTAAGATTAACATTTTGAATTATATATCTTCTGTCTCCAACCAATTTGCCTACCTGTATGAGTTGGTTATGTAACTAGAACTATTTCCTAAGTCCTGGTTAAGAAACTGTATTAGGAAACATAATAGATCACCAAAATATTTTAACTATGATTTTTGTTAATAGCTGTGACCCTTATATTATTTTGGAATATGTTCAACTGAAAATAATAAAATATTACTATAATGTTTCAAACAAATAACAAAAGCTCAGAGGTTGGCTATTAAACCCATAGGTTCAACTACTAAATGAAAACACCTGGGACCCAGGGATTTTTTTCTACGTTTACACCTTCCCTTTCTCAGCAAGTAAGCCATTTGTGACCAGCTAAATTTAAATGGAAGTTAAAGCTGGGCATGGTGGTATACCCTGCAGTGCCACATACTTGGGATACTTGGGTAGAAGATTGGGTGCCAGAAAATTGCAGCTAGCCTGGGAAATATCATAAGACCCAGTCTCAAAACAAAGAATAAAATAAAAAGTAAATGGAAGTCAGTCATGCTGGAATTTATTCTTAACCTGGGGGAGGATGTGATACCTTAGAGGAGCAGCAGACACTTTGCTATCATGACTTTAAAATTCTTTAAATAACTGTTTATTTATTGTCCATAACTGGAAGCATAAGTAGTTGTACTCCCTAGTTCAAGTTCTAAACGAAGTAACAAGCAGAAAGATGAAATTTAAAATGCCAAGAATGGATAAGCTAAGCATGTATACTTTCGTTTAAAGTAAAGGCATCAAGAGATGCCACACCCTACTTCTGCTAGATCTCACTAGTAAAATCAAATCACATGGATGGGAAAAGCGGGGAATAGGATTCATAAAAAGTTTGCATTTATCTTGGGCTAACTGACAAAGGAAAGAAATAGATGATACTAGATGTACAATTACCTATTTTGTAATCCATATTTGACACAGAATCCTTACATATATTTACACAAAATAACAAATGATTAAATATATAATAAAACAGGTCCAGAGATTTAGCTCAGTGGTTCCGGCGCCTGCCTCGCAAGCACAAGGTCCTGAGTTCAATCCCCGGTCCAAAAAAAAATATATATGTATATAATAAAACAGACTCCTTAAAACCATGCTTCTCATAATAACCATGTTCAAGGAAAGATTACATAAGCCCAATTAATCTGTAACATAGTGTCAGTTTCATTTTGAACACCAATATTTATGTGTATTTTAATATATTTCACTATATGTCAGATCTGCATTTTGTAAACATTTTGCACATTTCAGACAAGCATAGGCTCACTAAGCCTCTAATACCCAATAGTGCACTATATGTTATATCAGTATTTTATAGCCAGTTCACATTTCAGAGGATCCTGGAATTACCTCCACCATCCCAAGTTCTCACTGAATCTCTAGGGCCAATTCAGAAGAGAATAAATTTTTAAAATGTCTCTTGAGCTACCATATTCTTACCCATACCCATACCCTGAAGGCGGTTCAAAAGGTCTCTGAAGTTAACTTGGCGTTCAGTGGCAACCAGCAGCCAGTGAAAGCTGTCTTGTGATGCTGGTAGCTCCCTGTATCCTCTGGAGATGGGTGGATTGACATGAATCCACTACTTGCTAGAATAATCTAATTATACCTAAAGGTTTCCACTGAAAAGGCTTTATTTCAGGTCTCTGTCACTTTCCCTGTGGGTGAAGTCAGCTATCCAATGACTTTCAAACACTCTCTGTATGTGGCTTTGTAACACATGAAGAAGTTCCTTAAATGTTAATCCTAAGGGACAGGTGTTCGTGTCACTGAAGCAATGCATCATAACCTCTGCACTTTCTAGATCTTTCAGACAAAAGCCAAAAGCTATGAAGGCCATGATGAAATTATTCTTGCTACCCAAGGGCTGATATTTCCAAAGAGATGTATACGCATATGAGCAGTAATGGGGATGAATTTGCAGGATAGTATCTCTTACAAAGCCTGTCCCCTGAATAAAAATCTCCTGTTTTCTAAAGCCTGAAGAATCTGGTAACATTCAGAACATATGGATATTCATTTAAGTAGGTGGAAAAAAGTTAAAAGTGTGACATTTCTTTTAACCCACAATTTTACAGCTGGAAGAAATCTTTTCCACTCTTATGTGGTATAATGTGACAATCTAAGCAACCAAGTTTAAGGCCTGTAAATTCACCACTTTTCTTCTACTAGCAAATTCCAAGATTTATTAAACATCTCCTCTCATACCATTCTGGGGTTTATGAGCCAACCAAATTTGACCTTTACAAGGGCGGAAGCATCTGGATTATTTCAACTGATTGTTCTACTGGCAGTTTTTGAGTTCCCTATTGTATTTCTATCTTGTATCTGACTCCTTAGACAAAATGCGGAGAGGGGGCATTTGAAGGATGTATATTTCTGATTTTTAATGCATTCATATGTTTAACTTAAAATGAGGAAACCATTAGTCCGGATGCATTACCATATTAGATATCACAATGCTACTTTATACCCAGCTGGTGAACTAACTTCACTACTTTTGATTTTAGTCCATAATTCTCAATCTCCATTCCCAGAAATGCTCTTTCTTATCCCAGCAACCAATGTAAGAGTCTAACATCATTTGCCCCAAATTCAGAACATTAAGGTCAAAGACATAGAAAGGGAAGCATGACTCTGGTACTGTGTTGTAACTTTTAATGATACACATTTAGGGATTTTCCATTCAAGATCTCAAAGGGAATCTCCTTAATGGGCTTCCATAATCATAACAGGTCCACAAGAGTGCAAAAGAGCCCCAGGGCACGGGTGGAAGGTTCATCTCAGGGTCGTAATCCCATTGCAGACTGTGAATAGATGGTGCAACTTTATCATTTTGAGAGGAAAAGCAGTTCCTGCTGAAACAGAGGCACATTTATTGGATCTACTAAAATTGATCTGTAATCCCAAGTAATCCCCTAATTTCTACATGTTTTAAATATAAAACAGGAAAATGAATGCTAACTGCCCCTCTTAGTGCTTGCAATTCTTGCTATGGATACCAGAGATGATTGTATCATGTTTTGAAAAGTCATTATAATGAACGATGTTCATGTGTTTGGGTCCTTGTATTAAACAGAGGATTAAAAATTATGGGAAAAAAACAATATGTACGCAAATCTGAATAATTCTGGACTCTATTCAACCATTTACTATGATGCCTTGGGTAAGACTGATTTATCTAGTGTATTAATGACAGATGATCCTGGAGTACCTTTTTCATACATTCAATGAGTCTACCATTTTCTCCATCCTTTCAACAAATATGAAATAGAGTCATTGAGCTCAGTGTTGTGCTGAGCAATGAGGATCTTAGATATAAAATGGCTCGACTGTTCTATGGTCCTCTGCCAGAAAAGAATGTCAAAGGGTTGTTCTTGACAAGAATATGAGTAGAATAGACCAAAAAAAATTTTCTTCTGTCATCATCATGAAGTTCTATTATTTTTTAGTAAAATGAGAAAAAACACATTTTACCTAATGTGAGAATATTTAGAAATATTTTCCATACATGCTAATTACCTATATTTATAGTATTTGAATAATCACGACTAATATTTTGAATGTATCTATTTAAATTTCTCACATGCATTATTATTTCATTTGATCTTCACAATTATAAAGTAAATAGTAATATATCCCCATTTTATAGGATACTCTACAAACATGAATTCAAAGAGATTTGATGGCTACCCTAGCGGCCAATATTTGCACATAGGCTCGTCTGGCTCCAAGGCCTGGTTCTTTGAACTTGAACATTAAATAATTCCAAAATTGCTGCATTTCCCAGGAAAACCTGTTTCAATATTTGCACATATTCATGTTAGTACCCAAATCATAGATTTTGAAGGTATAGAACTTCAGAACTAAAAAAAGATCTTAGGAACTGTCTAGTTAGTCTAAACTATTTATTTATAGTGAAATAATAGGCACTGAAGTTAGAGACATAAATACATACTGAGTGAAAAGCTTAAAAATACTGAATAGGGAAAAGTAAGTGATGAATCTCGCATTATCCTCCTTGTATTCCTAGAATTTAACACAAACCTCAGCAAATAGAGAAAACTCAATACATGTTTGGGCAATTGGATTACATTACATATTATAAGTTTTTAAACTAGAGTTTCCCAAAGGTCAAAAGAGACACAAGACATTTTCACTTACTCAAGGTTGAAAATACGTGAAAATGGATAAATGACAAATCTATGATAGATGTTAATTTCAATCCTGTTAGGTGATCTTTGTACTTTTCCTTTAACTTCATTTGGATATACGGTCTGAAGTGTGGGTGCTCACCAATGTGTGACAATGAAATACTGCAGGATACTATTTCATGACAGTCTAGCTACAACTGTATGGACTTGACATATCATTGCTCTCAATTATATAAAGCAAAATGTCTAGGCAACTTCTACCATGTCCATACAGTTTGAATTGATGCAACACTTTGATTTCCATCTCCCTAGATTTCTAAAAATCCAAGAATGTGCTATGTCAGATTTTTTAGGTTACCAAATATAAAACTACACTAACATCAGAAGCATTAATTATTCATTTGCCATTATACATAACCAATGAAATCTGAAATAAAAGTGAAAAGAAAAAAATTGTATTCCAGTGTTGTATGGAGTTCACTAATTCTAATAAACATATTAAAAGGCATTGTAAAGATCAGTCTTTTTTAAATACACTTAATAGAATAGTGCTAAATTATGTAGATGCTTAGAGATTTCTCATGTGTTGATTACCCAGACGCATGTTAGATTTTGCAGGAATTAGATTTGATATTATCTCCTTATTATGCAAAACCATGGAAAACATTTAATTAAAACTTAATTAAAATCTCCATGATGCTTCAACCCCATGGAGTCCATTTTTCAACAACAAGCAGGAAAGTAAGCCTCCAGGACAAACTGTTTTTCAAAAATACTGCATTGAAACTCACTTTCCTTAGTACTTGTACCTCTCTAAATTATCTTCCATCTTCACAACAATGTTTTCTCATTTTCATCAGCTTATAAATTGACCAATACCAAAAGTAATGAGCATTAATTGTAATTAAATATATAGCTCAGTAAATATTAGATCAGTTACTGGTGCTTAATTTCTAATAGAGGTTTTACATATCAATTGAAAACATAGGGAAATTCATATAGTATTAAGTCTGCCACACAGTAGGCTTCAAATAATTATTAAATAAAATTAATAAATATTAGATATGTATATACCAAAAACTTAAAGACTCTGATACAATTTTTAAAATATTCATGCACAAGTATGTTAACTATTACTTGGCATTGTGATTAGAAATTTTATGTGGAAATATCTAGTAGAATATGTTGTAGTGAGAAGTGGTCTTAGTCTCTAACTTCTAACAAGATAGTCCATTCTTCCCATACAGTTTTAGCTCATCTCCTAAGACAAGAGCTCATGAGAAAAGCATTCATGTCTGGTAATAAAAATGAATGAGCTGCTGATTCATAGAACATCATGTATGAATCTCCAAAATTATTATATTGAGGGAAAGAAGCTAGACATTACAGAGGGGATACTTGATTATGACATTTCTATGAAGTTCTAGTATAAGCTTTACTAACTTATGTTGACAGAAATCAGAATGTTGTCTTGTTCGTCGTTGGATTTTAATTCAGAGAATGATAGAAAGGAGCAGAAAAAGCTCTAAGGTGATGACATATTCTGTATTTTGGCAGGGATGTACGTTACACAGATAGATGCCATTTTCAAAACCTACTGAACTGTACACTTATAATCTATGCATTTTATTGTATGTAAATTATACTTAATGTTTTAAAACATTAATAATTATATCTATCATATATAATTCATCTCGAAGAGATTACTCTTCCAACTATGATATGGCTGTCGCATCAAGATTTTGGAACTCTCTTTTTCTGGAAATCCACTCAGAAATTACAACTCTTTTCTTTGATATCAGTGGCACAAAATCTCTTAGGGGTAAAATTGACTTTAAGAAAAATGCAGCATCATTCAGTGTCAAATCTGTATATTACAAGTGATTACACTGGAAAACAATATTTTTGCTTCTCATAATGGAGTAGTGACTAACATAATGACACTGATTTTTTTCACTGACTGCTCACACACAGTTACTCACAAACTGATTGGTATCTTAAAACTCATTTAAGCACTCAAAAAACTTCTTAGTTAAATGTGAAATCCCTGAAGTAAGTGTCAAAGGCAACCTGTATCACCACTTTAAAGCGAACAACTTTAATCACAGGTTGGAGGGATGGTAGAGTATAATTACTCTGATAAGTTAATTACACCTGTTCTATGATGCATGTACACACACCACAGTTCAAAATAAGATCTTTACTAGAAAAAACACTTCATATTTTTCTTCTTATTATAATATCTATGAGATATTCTCAGGCGAAATTTTAATTTCCAATTATGCTCAAATTTAATCCCTACTAATAGTAAAGTGATTTTTTTCTATCCAAATTCATTTACCATCTAATACGTATGATGCAGTGATCACATTTCTCCCTCTATTGCTCCTCTATCCAACAAGATTGCAACAGAACAGAATAAATCTTTAACTTTCCATTTGGAATAGTAGTCACCAATAAAATACCATTTTATTCCATAATTCAGATGGGTAGCATAGATTATCTTAGTACACAACTCATGTTAAGAACACAAGCAGACATCAGCAATATGGTTTGGTCAGCCCCGAGTAGTCCATCTTACAGAGACACCTGGGAGCAGGTAGACAACCCACTCTGGGTAACTAGTCAGAACCCAAGGAGGCAGCCAGGTGACCCCATACATGCACTCTCAACTTCAGGAAGCAGCTGATAAATGCACCTTGCACAAACTTCAGACACTGATGAGTGTATGCCTAGCTTCTTGGTGCAGCCCAACCCTTATGTGGCCCTCAGGCATTGACAAGCACCAGGACTCCAATTCCAATCAAAATGTGCAAAGCACGAGGCTGGGATGACTGAAGACATTCCATTTCTGTGTAACTCATAGAAACTGAAAGGTTACCAATTGGGTGCACTAAGTCCAGAGGAAATGAAAATTGGGTGCACTAAGTCCAGAGGAAATGAAAAACTTAGATCTGCATCCCAGCTGTAGATCAACCCCACAAACCCAGTAGTCCAGGCCTGAGGGAAACACACAGGCATTGCATTGCAATGATGGGTACAGCTGAAGAAGCCATGCAGGCACTACACTATTATACCCACCTGGAACAAAATATCTGTGCACCCTACTCAAACAACACCCTGGGACGCAGCTCTGGGCAAAAGATTTTACTATGACTGCCAACCTATAAAACTGGTAGAGATACCTAATCTGCCAGATGTAAAAATGTCAATGTAGGGAAACAAAAAACATGACAAATCAAAGTAATATGACATCTCAGAAGTAACCCAATTCTAGCAACAGACTACAAAAAAAAAATTGATGAGTTGCCTAAAAAAGTGTGTGAAATGATTATTTTAGATGAAACTCAATGAGACACAAATGAATACAAACAACTCAACAAAATTAGGAATACAATTTATGATCAGAATAAAAACTTCAGTAAAGACAAAGACATCAGTAAAAAATACAACAGAAATCTTGGAGCTGAAGAACTCAATTAGTGAAATTCTTAAAACTGCAACTGAGAGGCTCAGCAATAGATTAAATCAAGCAGGAGTAGCATGTAGCTAAATTTAACAGTAGTTTTTTTTTTTTTTTAAATAACCCAGTCAGAATAAAGAAGAGTAAAACGTAAAAAGAAAGCTGAGAATTATGGGACAAAATTAAGTTAACAAATATTTTTATGGTGAGTGTTCCATAAGAAGAAAGGCAAAACAGCATAGAAAATATATTTAAGAAAATAACTGCTCCAAACTTTTATGAGGCTGCATTACCATGGTACAAAACCAGACAAGAACGTAACAAAAAAGAAAACCGCAGACCAATAACGGTGATGAATACAGATGCAAAAACTCTTAACAAAATACTAGCAAAAACAATCTAACGACACATCAAAAAAGATAATATTCCACAATCAACTAAGATATATACTATAGATTCAAGGATGTATTCGTATACACAAATTAATAAAAATAATATATCAGCAGTGTGGGAAATCATATGATTAACTCAACAGATGCAGAAAAAGGATTTGATAAAATTCAACATTATTTCATGATGAAAAAAAACCTTCAACAAATAAGGTATAGAAGTTACATACCTCAGCACAATAATCTGATTTTTTAGAGCTTGTTTGGAGGTTCTGGGAGGGGAGTGTAGCTACTCATATACCCTTGACTGAGGAAAGGTTACTCCTCTGTCGGGGGTGGTTGTCCTCTTTGACCAAGTGCACAGCTTTGGGAGGGATGCACATGGAGTGGTGAGGGAGAAAGAAGACACCTGCCTAGCCCGCCAGGCCAGCCAAATCAATCCTGGCAATCAATGAGGTGACAGATGTCAAAGCCAAATCACCCTCACATCTGATAATCTGATGTTTGGAAATGGGCAAATGATATGAACAGTTAACAGAATATACACAATTGGCCAATGGATATGTGAAAACTGTTCAGCATCACTAATCATGAGGAAAATGAAATCAAAACTACAAAAAAATCACCTCACCCCAGTTAGAATGTCTATAATAATACAGACAAAAATTAAAAAATGCTGACAAGAATGTGGAGGAAGGGGAACTTTTATATACTGTTGGTGAGAATGTAAATTAGGACAGCCACTGTGGAAAATCTTATGCAGATTTCTCAAAAAATTAAAATCTGAACCACCATATGATCCAGCTATCCCACTATGTAGTAAATCTCAAAGGAAATTAAATCAGTATATCAAAGATATTTGCATTCTTATGTTTATTGAGTACTGCTCAAAGACAAGATATGGAATTAAGGTTTCCATAAATAAAAGAATGGATCAAAAATGTGGTACTCACATGTATGAAGAATGGAATATTATTCAGCCATATAAAGAATGAAATGCAATCCTTTGCAGGAACATGGATGACACTGAAGAACAATATTTATGTCAAATAAGGCAGCTACAGCAAGACAAATATCACATTTTCTCAATCAAATGTGAAAACTAAAAAAGTTGGTTTTGTAGAAGTAGAGAATTAAGAAGTGTGGAGCAGTATACAATGAGGTTTAATAGCAGGTACCAAAATACAATGACCAAGAAAGAATGAGTTCTAGTGTTCTATAATGTATTAGAATGACTGTAGTTCTCAACAATTTATTATATCTTGTATAAAGAATGAAAATTAAGACATTTCAAAGGCTCCCAACACAAAAAATTATAAATGTTTAAGGAGATAGTAATGTTAATTACTCTAATTTGATCATCATATAGATGTGTATGTTAAATTATAAATTATCACATTGTATCTCATAAATATGTTCAATCATTATGTACCAATTTAAAAAAGAAAGGAAAGAGGGAAGGGAATGAGGGAGGAGGGAAGGAGAGGGAAAATGATAGAAGCAACCATCAGAATGTCAAGAGCATGGCCATCAAAATGAATTGGGTATTTAAACAGAAACAGGTTTCACATACCAATACAGACTTTGCTTAATTAGATCTAGGAAACTCGAATTTACTGGCTTCTGATCAATTAATTTTTGGCCAAAAGAAGCATCTTCGGTTGAAAAAGTTCTGTAAAATAAGCA
The DNA here is from genome assembly GCF_000247695.1 of Heterocephalus glaber. The sequence goes on along the minus strand of NW_004624730.1, from coordinate 46,378,709 downwards.
ATCTACTTGAAGTTCTAGTTAACTATTGCATGCACTGAAACCCATGCTGGGATTCTAGTTTCTCTGTGCTAAATATGAAAGGTTTGAACTATATATCCTCAAAAATCCCTGTCAAGTCTATCATCAGATCGTCTACAAATGTCTGTAATGTAAGTCAGACAGTTACCTAAAATCGAGGGCAGTAGTCATTGTCTTAAGTTAGTGACATGTAACTTAATGAAGTGTAGATATATAATCTTGGTATCCTCCTACCAAAAAATCACAGTTATCTGCATACAGATTTTTAGAGAACAGACAAATATATTTGGGGTGTTTCAAAGGAACCATGAAATAACTGTTACAATATTATATCTGTTATTTAAAATTAATATAGCATCTCACAATCATTAAATACATTACTACTGTTTTCATTAGATGTTAATCAACCACATTCCTTTAGAATATGTGGGCGTTTAAAACATGAGGATAGTGGGGGTTTTTTTTTTAATCTCTCTAGGAATATGAAAGTACCAAGTACAAAGATAAAGCACAGAATTCTTAGTTGTTGACCAGCTTTGTCCAATAAGGTTCCAATTTTATTCTCAAACAGTTCAATATTTCTGGCTGTTCATCTTCTAGTGCCTACAGGTTATCTCATTCATATTTTTATAGAAAGACATTTGATAAAGATGAAAATTTATACTATTTTACTGCCCTAATCATTCATTATAAAATGTAACCAGTCTCATTGTCAAGAAATCATTTTTTAATGTCAAACATGAATCATGCCATCCATCAAGACTCCAAGAGGAGTCTTGGAGGAGTTAAATAATCCTAAACTGTTTTTGCTATGGTTATTCTTTCCTAATACTCCTGTACTATTATCTTATTTTAATCTTTGTGATCACTCTTTTAAGTTTTTTAGACCAGACACCATAGTCTAGGAAGTACCTAGGGGCTAGGGATGTGGCTTAGTGGCAGAGTACTTGCCTAGCATGTGCAAGGACCTGGGTTCAATTCCTAGCACAAGAAGTTAAAAAAAAAAAAAAAGAAGGAGGAGGAGGAGAAGGAGAAGGAGGAGAAGGAGGAGGAGAAGGAGAAGGAGAAGGAGAAGGAGAAGAAGAAGAAGAGGAGGAGGAGGAGGAAGAAGAAGAGGAGGAGCCACTTGGCTCAGGAGTTAGCAAACTACAACCTACAGACCAAATATCCCTGATACTGTAAATAAAGTATTACTGGAATATAGCCATGATCATTAATTTATGGCTATGTGCTTGCATTGGAGACCATATGTCCTGCAAATCAGAAAAAAAAGTTTTAAAAATTGGATCCTTGACCTAGAAATTATTTAAAACATACAAGTTCTTTACGTTTCATTTTACTTGTGAGCAAATGAGGTTTGAGCCATTTTATCATTGGCTTTTCAACATTTTCAGACCTTCTGTCCCTAGTGTAAGATGGGATTTATTAAGCTTAGTGTAACATAACATCATAAAATATTGACGGATGGCAAAAGCTTAAGAGTGTTCTATATGGTGTGCAGTTCAAGTTGATGATCATTTTCTACCCTTAACTGTGAGCAGGAAAATTTTTTCAGTAAGAAGTGTTAATTCTTCCTCACACAGGAACGCAGAATCAGAACTTGATAAGAAAAGATACACTAAGGCCAACATTACTGGCATCCTGTCACCTCCTTATGATATAATTGATCCTTGTTCCCTACAATTTGCATAACTGAGGACTCTACACTGAATGCTTTTAGTGCAGTTAAGCTGTCTAAATGAGTAAGGTAGGCCAGGGTGAGAATGCAAGGCAGGGGCTGCAGAAAACCAGAGTGAATGTGGCTGCCAAAATGTATTAAGACAGATCTGCTCCAAATAGCTGCTCCTGAGTGATAAAGAGCCCAAAGCAGACAGGTCTTGAGATTTTTTTTCAAGGGAAACTGTACAAGTTTCAAATTTCTTAATACATGTTGAGGATCAACACTGCTAGGGACAAAATACCTCACCTGTGTCCACCCAAAGCTGCAAAAATATTAAAGATGTATCTGTCAATTGAGATATGTCTTCTGAGGAGATGACTTTAATTAAAGCTTATTTTAGAAATGAAGAAAATGAGGCTCAAAAAAATTTAAATTATTGGCCTAAGATTGCACTGAATGTAGCTTGAATAGAGCTACAACTCTAGTCTAGTGCAATTTTTCACATTCTGCTTCACAAACACTTCTTAATTAAAAGATTTAAGGGACCCATTGAAAATATGATAAAATTCAAGGGGGCTTTCAGAGAAAAATTCATACAAATGAAAACCTACAAAAAGTGCTGACTTATAAAGGATTTCATACACTCATGAAGTACATCCATGCACAGCCCCTCCTCCTGATTCATTAATATGAAGAAACTATAATATGCCAATAATGTCATATAAAAATAATTGAAATATTTTATAATATCTAAATAGGCTTCATTTACTATTGCCACTCCTTTATTTTACTATGATGTCACCTCATTACACAGCAAATCTGTCAGAGAACATGTCTACAAACTCCTAATGGTGGTTATATAACATTCTTTGTTATTTAAAATAATTGATATTTTATTCAAGTAAGTTAGTATCATATTTAATATCAAATAAGTTGTGTCAGATTTAGAATAAATTATCATTTGATTCCAGCCATGTTGAAAGATCTAAAGAAGATCTTCTTGGATGCACTGATTTGTACTTATTTTCAAAATCAACTTACTAACATCTTCCTCTAGGAAAAGAGAGTATCTCTCTCATGCTGTCATTATACTGCATGTACTGCCTTCATTGATTCATTTGAGGTTTTGTGGGTTTTTTTGGCTTTTGTATATGCACTCTTAGTTATTTGAAGATGAGAGGTAACTTGAACTCTGAGCATTGTCTCTGCCACATAATAAGCACTCTATTAACGTTAGATGAGAGTTAACATAGCTCTCACAAGACATTTCACCAGGTCTAGGTTCAGTTCAGAGCTTCATTTAAAAAATTATCCCAAGCTGGGCAGGGTGGCACACATGTTCCCAGCATTCTGGGAGACTGAGATAGGGGGACTGCAAGTTCAGCCATGCATAGGAAATTTAGTGACATTGTGAGACCCTTTCTCAAAAAAATAAATAAATGAGTATCTCTGTAAATCTATATCTATCTATATAGATATAGATATAAAGATGTGAGCAGTATTTTGGTATTTGGTATTTTGCCCATCTAAATGTTTTTATTTTTTAATAAAGGAAATATATGAATGATTAACTTTAGAAACGTTTCTCTATGTAGGAAATGTGAGAACATTTCATAAAATAATGGCTCATGTTATTTAAGAATATCCATATTTTAAAATACAAAGGAACTCTTTCAAATCAATGAGGAATGAGGTAGCATCCTATATTTCAAAAGACACAAAAACCCCAACAATGGCATATTACACAGGATCTGAGTTTTTCTTCTCTGGCTACATAGGATATTTGACCAATGGGTCTACAGATCACTGCATATTAATTTTTTGGTTTTGATAAATCTCCTATGCTTATACACAGTAATTTTTTTGTTCTTAGAAATATCCACCAAAGTGTTAAAGAGAATCAGGCCTGAAAAGTTAAGGATAATAAAATATATAAACAATAAATATACAAGTTTTAATCAGTGGCCACTTTTAATTTCAATCTTATTTGAAGAAAGACACAAAGATATTTTGTTTGCTTTGCTTCCTTTCTATTTCTCCTTTTTATTTGTAATTGAAGAGTGCATGAAAAAGTAGAGCAACTCAAGCATAATTCAAACCAACAATTTAGAGTCTACACTACTATAGCTATTTCTGAGTTAATACAAGCAGACAGTAAATTTGGTTTGTGGTAAAACTTTCTTATTTCCCATTCTACCTTACAGCTCCTTTTCCAATGAAAAGATAAAACTATATAGAATGTGGATAGATATAGATATACAGATTTTTAAACCCTCTTACAAAAGCAAGAACTTTTAACCCTCACTCTACCAGTGTTCAAAAAAAAGCAGAACTACAAACACTAAAATGTACTGACATTTTGATAGCACCAGCCCTACCCCTAACTGCCTATGAACACGCTGGTCTCTCTCGAGGAAACTGTGCAATTGTTATCATCTTGGCCATAGGCCCTACCTTGTACATTTGCTATCCACTGAGGGGAGAAAGGCAGAGTTTCCCAGTACCCACTCCTTGATAGCCTATCAAGCACTTGTTTCTGGCAGTCTGACTCATGAAGAAAGAAAAAAAACAACTTGCACAGGGCCCAGATTCCTCACAGCACAATAGCCATGAGCATACCAGACTTTCTGTCAAAGGTGGCACCTGCTTCCCTCAGAGCACCTTGGTTCTGCAGCAGGCTCTCTAACCTTCCCATCACTCTGAGAAGCCAACCATCTTTTCCCCAATTACCTTCTAGTGAAATCATTTTGGGCTTAAAATAACCAGATTCTTTTGCTTGGAACCAAGAATCCCAATTGACCAAAATGTTATTAGGATTTCTAAAATTTCAATTTAAAATACCTCTATTAATGGGAACCCAATAGGGTCTGTTTACATGTGAACAAATCTCTCTGGGGCATTTGCAAGTGAGGAGAGAAGATTGGCTTCACATGGCCTCTCTGGTTATTTAGACATAGGCTTTCACACAGATTAATTCCTACAAGAGGTAATTAAAGCTAAATTCTTTTGATGTGCTGGAAGTTGAGATAAAGATGAAAAAGTACTTGACTCTCTAAGTTTGCTAAAACATTTTAATTGAACATGTGGCTGTTTCCAGAGACGGCTGACCTGGTAGAGGCTCTCTTTATCTGGAAAAGTGCAACCACTGCTGACAACCAAAAAAACTATTTCTAAAAGATTTTTCTCCAAAAATAAAACTTTTGTTTTTGCCACAAAGAAAAATTTTTGTATTCACAAAGCAAATGGATTTCATGTCAAAAAAATTTACTCAGTTTTTCTTCATGAAGGTAGGTTTAAATTAATTGAAAAGGAGCTATTACAAAACGGTAACTTTCCCTTTTTCTATAAACAATATAAAAGTATGCTGAATGATTGGAATTAGAGTAATAACCAGCCTGTTGTGATGGCAAGCAGGATCATATCAATGGAACAAATAACTAAAATTGTGATAAAGCCCAAAGGCATTTATTTTAGATAGGTTACACTAGCTCTTATTCATGCTCAATTGGGCAAATGTAGCTATAAATAAAGCAAGATCATGGTAGCTTAGATGAGGGTCGCAAGGAAGATAGTGAAAAATGACACATTCTTAACTTAATTTGAGCCTAAAACAAAAAGATCGTTTGAAATATTGGGCATTGGGTGGTAAAGAAAAAGTTCACAGAAGACATTCATACTTATGGCTTGAAGAGTTGGGCAAAAAAGAAAGGTAAGCCTTTGGAGTAAATAATAAATTCAGGGAAAAGATAAGGAACTCAACTTTGAACATACCCAATGCTCTTCAAGCAAATGATCTTCAAAAGCATTTCTTTTCTTAAAATACTTGGCCTAATAAACTACTAACTAGCATAAGCTCCTTATTTTCAAAGAGTTTATCACCCATATACCATCATTTCTACCTCACTAAAAGAAGGCACACTTTATACAGTTAAATTCATCCAGAAACAAAATTAAGGGCAAGTACAAAATAAATATAACACTAAGTTGGATATCAAAATGTATGAGAGAAATAAATTTTAAGGATGTTGGAAAGTGAAGACACTACTAACTTATCTAATAGGACAAAACTTTCTAAATTGTTCGTCCACTTACATACATGGAAAATGAGATTCTTGATTTTTAAAAGATCATTTAGAGTCCAATAGAAAAATATGTCTCAAATCTGTTCACCTTTTTTGGACAACTTTATCATAATATCACTGAGTAATGTGACATCCATCAGCAAATAAGTGAACCCAGGAACCCTTTTTTAGAATACACCATAGCTTCAGAGACAAATATATTAGAATTCAGATTTAGATAGCTATATCATACATTTTATATGTTTGCTGCCCCACCAAGTGATTTAGACCTGTATTAAAGAGACAGACTCTGTGGACATCTATCTTCTTGCCTATCAATCAACAAAGCCGACATTACCTAAAGAGTCAACCTTACAATTACCTATTTGAGAAACCATTTCTCATTTTTCCAAATATAAATGTAATATTTACTGATTTTTTCAACACTGTTTTATGGTATAACATTTAAATCAAAAAACATATGCAGGAAGGGTGGAGCGGGTGAAGGGAGGGCTAGGAATGGGGAAAAAATAAGAACCAAGATGCATTATGTAAAGGTACAATTCCCAATGAGAAATGTAATTGTGTTGTTTACCTACAATGTACCAATAAAAGAATTTAAAAAAAAAACATATGCACATAATGATTTAGTGAAAATAAATTTAAACCACATGCCACTGCATACACAGCACCCTTCACAGGTTATCAGGCCAAGCAATCATGTAGAGGGTTGAAACTACTTCAGTGTATTAGTAACCAAAATTTTACTAAAGTTTGATATTACAAAGCTTTGAATTTCACCCCAACCTGTCTCATCTTCAAAATTTAGAGTTCAAGGTCCATTAGAAGAAGAAAAATTACTAAATGCACAAAAATATCCTGATTTGCATCCAACCTAAATAGGGAGACAAATGTGCTACTTCAATCAAAATCAACTGTTGCCACTCCTCCCTCATCAACCAACACACACACACACACACACACACACACACACACACACACACACACAGCATACCCAAGCCTCTGCAATCTCCAGTTGAGTGGATCAGGAAACATATGGGAAGAGCTTCCCATGAATCTGCTAAAACTCTGCCACAGCCAATAAAAAATTAAAATATGTGTCCCCTAGGACAGAAAAGCAGAATGAGGGCTGCAAAGACATCATTATTAATGCAAAGAGCAAAACACACAGTCAGATTTGAGGTGGGTACCTTTTTAATATAAAGTGACATTTTGTATAACATCTGGACCATGAGCCTGCATGTCTGATATAGATAATTTCTTCAGAAATTGAGAATACCAAATTTGTGTGGGATAGCAGTAAATTGGGGTCGAAAATGATGGACAGTTTTGAGTTCCTGTTTGTCCCTGAATCAGTTCTGCAGTGTTCTGATTATATTTTCATGCATTACCCTGTACTTCAGTATTAATAGGATTTTTTGACAATTATGTGTAAAGGATGCAAAAGCAGCACCCATTTTCTGACTGATGAATATTGTCTTTTCAAACTCTGTCAGCTTTCCTAAGCTTGGAAACAGCACAAGAATACTGTGAAGGAAAACAGATTCAGGTCAGCAACCCTGAATACAAAAGCTCCACTTGCAATACATTTGTAATAGTGAGAAAAGCAATTGCCCATGAATTCTTGGTGAACCAAAAGCAATTAGATTTACAAAAAAGAAAACTGTTAGAAATAAGTTTTCCATAAAAAAAATAGCACAGACACTATTCCTATTACTAAAGTCCATCAGAAGTGATAGTGGTTGTATCACAATATTCCTAACTTGTTAAAAATAAACGGCATGTTTTTATTCAAGGTGACTAAGAAATAAAGTTGGTGCTTTCAACTTTGTTGATACTGTGACTGGGGCATATAGGAATGCATTTAAGAGGTGAATTCAAAATCTGTCAGACATGGTAGGGCTTAAATCGCTCAACAAAATGAAATCTAATACCGTTCTCTTAATGCGGGCTTTGAACAAGTGTGAGTAACAGTTTAATCAACCCCCAACAGCTAAATGGATAGATGAAAGTAGATAGGAGAAGCAGAGCTGCCTCTCACAGAGAAGCGCAGTAAGAAAAATAAATGAGGAATATCATGTATTATAGATAGTGCTTCTCTTCTAGGCTCACAAAACACTACCAATGACTTTTCTAATTAATTCCTAAAACATTTTATAGGAGATTTGTGGGGGGTAGTTTATTACCTATTTTACACAGGAAACAAGAGTAAATCCAAGCCTGCTCAAGGTCCTATAGGTGAGAGAGCCAGGAACAGAATTCACATTTCCTAATTCTATCTTCTATATTCCAACTGCACCAGATCTGTGTATTCCCATATTCTTTGGGTGGGGGCTTTGATATGAGAAGATATTAAAAATATAACCCAAGGTAAAATCAACAAAAACAGCCTCAAGAGGATGTCTTCCTTTGAGTCACACTTTTTAAAAAATTTTTATTTTATTTCTGATTCATTGATAGAAAATCTTTTAAAATATAGGCAAATCTTTTTATACTAACCATTATTTTGATTTATGAGTTGATAACAATGCAGGACAAATCTCTTAATATTTTCAAAGCTCAATCTTGTAATTCTAAAATACATGCAAAGGGAGCCACAATTCAATCAGCTAACATTATCACACTAAAAAGAAATACCCAAAATGTATTATTGAATCACACAAAGAAATTAAGAAAATGATTGCCAATTATCTTGACAAGAATTCCTTAATTAATTGCCAGCACTAATACCATGTTATCTTCCTTATTATTAAAACAATGAGACTTCTATTAAAAACTATTCATTAAAGATTCATTCGTTTCTTATTGCATTCTGCTGTTTCATATCTTACGTAGCTAAAGGGCTGCTTCCTAGAGTATGAAGTGCTGCTGTGCTGAGAGGAAACACCAACTGCAGACATTATGTTGAGAGATGTTATGCCTTTGACTTTTCTCTCTAGAATATCATAAGGGCACTACTTACAAAAACAAACAGCTAATGCATAGAAGTCTGAGATGGGAATGACTGTGTGTGTATACATCCACTTAACTCTAAGATGTTCGTGTTCCCTGCAATTATTCCATTTTCTTGGGACTGCTAAACCTCAGAACTGCCCTTCTTATGGACTACTAAAGTGACAAGAAGAACTAATTAGGATGAGAAACTTGGGAATATTCCTCTCATAAATTCCATAGCAGTGGCCCCCCAAAACAGGTAACTTTACAACCTTTCCCAGAGGACTTTTGGCAGTATCTAGAGATGTTTTTGTTTTTCACAACTGGGTAGGGGCTCGGCTAGCATTCGGTGTATAGAGGCCAGAAATGCTTTTAAGCATCCTTTCATCGGTAAGACAGACACCAACAACAAAAGAATTATCCAGCACAAGTGTCAATAGTGCTGCTGTTGAGAAATCTTGATTTAGAGAGAAAATATTTGCATTCTGTTACCAGTAGCCACTGTTGCTCTTAGCAAGCTAAGCTGAAGTTGTGAAAAGATTTAAGTTAGCACTTAGATAATGCTACTAAGATAATTAGAAAGGAGGGATTCTTTCCTGCATTTCTCCTCATAAATGACCCAAAATAAGGAGTGGAGTAATTGGTTAAGCATTTCTTTAATTGCCACTTAATGCTACCACACTCAACCTCTCTCTACAGCCCAGTCCAAATGCTAAGAACGGCTAACATTTTAAATTAGAAAGAATAGAATCCTGTGTGTCTGACATATTTGAATTGAAGCCAAGGAGACAAACCAAACCTTAGTCTGTAACCTCCCTTGGGAAATCTTTGTTCATTTTAATACTTGTTCAGTCAGCTGTCTGACTGAATGGCAAGGTTTTTATCTCTAGTGTGAGTGGCTTTGAAGGCTACTTGCATTATCCATTCCTCAGCAACTGCTGTTGAAACCACAAGTTGCAAACTGATAATTAAATCCAGCTGCCTGTACTATGAATTCAATCATATCAAAATTAGCAGCAATCTTAGTGGTTGTTGGTAAGTTCCTTTTCCCACTTACAGACAACATAATTAACTTCACTAGCCCTCCTAGATTAAGTGAAACTCAGAGCTAAAGAATATTATGAATTAAACAACTACAGCTACCATTCATTCAAAAGAAAGCTGTTGGATCATTAGGATGCTAAACCAGTTCCAATGAATTCCTTATTTGTAGCTAGCTATTTGACCTAATACACATTAACATTAGGTTCAACACATATCATAGGTACAGTTTCAGATTCTACTTGTAAAAGCTCCCGTTAACTGACAATTCATCACTCATAAAAATTAAGTTGAAAGCCTATAAGACATAGTTCACAATGTAAAAGAGCCAACTTATCAAACATTGACATGCACCCATTAAAATAATATCAAATTGCTTTCACAGCATTGAAATAATACAAAGATATATATGAGGTCTAGGGATTTAGCTCAGTGGTGCTGCCACCTGCCTCACAAGCACAAAATCCCGGGTTCAATCCCCGGGACCAAAAAAAAAAATAAAAAGATATATGTGTATGTGCTCTAGTTGATGTAAAATAATCTGTCACAGTTAAATATTTCAAAATTATATGATCCTTAAATTATGAGGATGCCTATAGTAGTTCATGACCTCAAATTCACCATAATATATAGTATATATACAATTTGATCAGTTTTTTACATTAGTAGCAAGGCAAAAATATTTCATAAAAGTAACACATTTTCTTGCACAAGTCTAACAATTATTACTTTTTCAGAGCAAACATTTGAAAAATAAATAATATAGCCTCATTATAAGTATGGATTATTCAATGACTATATTAATTTTATATTGCTGCTATAACAAATTGCCACAAATTTACTGTCTTAAAATAAAAAAACTATTATTTTCTGGATCATAAGTCCTACACAGGTTTTATTGGGTTGAATTCAAGTTATAGCTATGAAAGTTTCCTTGTGGAGGCTCTAGAAAATTTGTTCTTATGCTTGTTTCAACTTGTAAAGGTTGCCTGTATTCTTTGGCTAGTTTCACTTTCCCCCATTTTCCAATGCAACATCACAGCATCCTCATATAACTCTCTCATCACAGTGGCAAAAGTTCTCCGCTTTTAAGTATTCACATGCACCCAACCAGATAACCCAAGGTAGTCTTCCTATCTCAAGGCCTTTACCTTTAATCACATCGGCAAAGTCACTTTCCCCAGTGACTGTAGCTAACATGATAGAGCTTATAATAGTACCTCATACTACAGTTTATATTTGCATAGTTCTTAAGTATTGTGTCTGTATAATCCATGTAAGTCAACTGTTGTTCCTAGAACTTTGCGGTTCCAGGAATTCAGATGTTGACATCTTTGGGGAGCTATTACTTTACCTATAAGAGCAACTGTTGAGTGAATTTTTACATTAATACACATTATCAAAATCAAAGGTAAGAATTTAATACTCTTTCTTTCAATTGCACATTACAAAAGGAAAATTATATTTAATAGGAAACAAACATTGGCAATGATGTTTAAAATACTAATAGAATAACTTAAATGAATTTAATGTCATAGAATAAAGTGACCAAGAGAGAAATCATAGTGGACATAAGTTTGATCTGGTGTCCCAAAGCATTGTCAGTTTCACCTTCTGCCATCATAGATGTGAGTCCAAAGGATTTACACACCATAAACAATTTTCACAACATAAACACACCAAACTTATAATGCTTGATGATAAGCTTTATGCTCAATAATCATTCTTTTACCTAGATGAGGGATATCCTATGACTTTATAGATTAATTTTCACATCTATCCACCACATAAAATAAACATTGTTTGTTATAGTATACAGACTGCCAATCACAGTAGATAAAAATTATTCTTTTTTCAAAAGCACCATTTGGTAGGAAGGGTCTTACGTGGGTCTATGCAGATCCTCAAACCTTAACTATGAATTTTAGTATTTTTGTGCACCAGTTAACATATTTCTCCTTAAAAACTCCCAGAAATTTGTAGTCTCGAGAACAGATTTGCTGAGAATGACTAAATCTACAGTTGGTGATGTACTATCAACAGTTTACCTGCATGGATTATACAGACACAATACCTAAGAACTATGCAAATATAAAGTGTAATGTGAGGTATTATTCTATTCTAAGCTCTCTGATATCAACAGAGAAAAAAATAAAAATTCCTATCCTTGAAAAGATTCCTTTCTTTTGAGGTAAAGAGTCAATACACAAAATATACATTATAAGAGACAGTGTTAAAGGCTCAGGTGAAAAACAAATGCAGTTCCATGGGCAAAAAGTGTTAGCAGTGAAAGAAATCGGGGGAGGTAAAATTTCAAATGGAGAGGCCAGGGCAAGCCTGAAGAGAAAGTAACTGTGTTTATTTATGGCCATCACCTTATTAAGCAGAACTAGCTCAGAGGCAATTCTGCCTGGGATCTGCCCTCATTCCTATTCTTCTATTCATTTTTCTCAAGTGTTACATGTAGGTGGTCTTCTAAATCTCATACTGTATTATGTAGCATATTCATCTTGGTTTGTTCATATCTGGGCTATCTGTATCACTTACTCCCAAAAATTCTACCTTCGTATGGATAGTTTTTTTCAAAGCTTTAATGTCTACTATGAATCAATAACTTTGATTATATCTATACTTATCAGAACTTAGATACATAAAAATATAGGCAGTGTAAGGAGCCACAACTCTCCTATACTGCATGAATTTCACAATAACTAGAATCTTTTAAAATTCTTTTCCTGGAAATGGGAGAGTTACATCTTAAGAGCACGGGTCATCGCATTTAGATTTGCTCCAACTCATGGGAAGAATAGCCACCATTTCTGAATGGCATAACACTGTACATAGGCTGATGCTCTATAAATACCTTTTGAGTATGTTACCATTTATCTACCAGGTGTTTTGTATACAGTATAATCCTCACTGTAACCTTACAAGGTGAAACTTATGGTCCCCATTTTACATGTGACAAAACATGCTGAGAAAGGTTACATAATCTTCCTAAGGTGGCATAGTTGAAAAGCATGAAGGCAGAATCTCTGCCAAAGTGAGATCCCTTCCCCAGCAGGGTGCAACTGGAGCAGTAGCTAGCTTCATACACCCCTTACCTCTCATCACCGCATTATTGCACTGCTCCTATTCTACACAGAGTAACTGTGGCATCAGTCAGGCCCTCTTGCCTTCCTGCATAATTTTTGTGATCTAACCGATTAATTTGTGCTATAATTGGATGTTTAAATGGCACTGCCTTAAGATAAAAAATAAAATGAGTTATTTGGAATCCTTTGGGGATGAACCATTGTAGGTTAAACATTTTTTTCTAAATAGCTAAAACCTAAACTTTCTTATTCTAAATATCATTTTTAAAACAGAAATATTTCTAAAACATACTATGAGTGCCTTTTGACTCATTTGTAAAACACTGAGTAAATAGTACATAACATCATCACTACTCGGGCTCATCAGTGGATCATTAAATATTCACTAAGTTCAATACATAGATTTACAAATAGTTTGTCCTATCAGCACAGCCAGGTCTAGAAAAAAATCCACTCAATCCAGTGACTTTATGATTGACCTGTGCCTTTCAAAAAGCAAATGAAAAATGTAACTGGCTGCCAGGCATTGAGGCTTGGCTATTTTCCTGCCAAATCAGTTAAACAGAGATGATGATGTTAATGATGATGATGACGATGATGATGATGGTGGTGGTGGTGGGTGATATTGGAGGTAATGGCAGTTTACTGGATTCTTATTACATGTCAGGCAGACATGTAATCATCCAGTAATGATTAATCATTAATCAATCAATAGTGACATCAGATATGGATTGTTCCTCCTTTTTACTTTATATGAAAAAAAATTAAGGTGCAGAGAATAAATAACCCTTCCAAGGTATCCAACTCGAAATTGCAAAACTCAGCTAAAACATCATCTAATTTCAGATTGCTTTTAAACACTATACTCTATTGGTTCAAATTAAAGGTAGAGCAGTCATCACTTGAGATGCTCACCTTCCAGAAAATAATTGTCTTACACACTGTTGCTAGCTGTTTACCACCATTCAGAGCAGCAGAGAACATTCACGCATGTTGATTAGCTAATGAAGTCAATCAAAGACAAGCCCCCTGGGACAGGTATTCATCTGGAGATGCACAGAGTGCTGAAGAGCTTCAACTATGGAGCCAGACTGCTTGAACCCAAGATTTTATATTTCTTTGCTGTGTGATCTTAAAAACACTACACAACTGGGCCAGGGATTTAGCTCAGTGGTTCTGGCGCCTGCCTCGCAAGCACAAGGTTCTGAGTTCGATCCCCAGTACCAAAAAAAAAACCCACTACACAACTATTCTGTCTTAGCTTCAAGTAGTGGCAATGAGAATCTACCTCATGCAGACATTGCCAGAATTAAATAAGCAGTTTTCATGCAAAAGGTATGGAGCAGTGCCTGGCACTAGGTGCTCAACAGATGAATTATTAGAGTTCCATCTCTATTAACGAAGGGATATTCTACTATTTAAAGAACTCATGCAACAGTAATAAAGGCATACTTTCCTCCATGAAATTCAGCAACTGGAACATTCCAGCAGAACAAAGGAAAATCAGAGCACAGTCATTATTGGTATCCCAGTGAGCTTTGACTCAAGCAACCTTCAATCTACTCTCAGCTCTGTCGCTTTACAAAATCACAGGTGCCAGAAGATGCTGAGATATTCAATGGGTTCACCCTAGTATTTTAGGCACATCTACCTGCCAGAAACCTTACAAATCACTAACAACATTCAATAAATTGGCATATCTCAGTTGATTAGTCTGTTCCCACTGTTCTATAGCTATGTGACCATTATAAGAATATTGAATGAAATGTATATTCTAGACAATTTAATTTGGGTGCTAAAATCTTTGCTTCAACTATTTATAAAAACTTTTTCAGAATAAGTCACATAGCTTCCTGAGTTAGTAAATAAGATATAGTGAATGATTCTGCTACAAATAAACTATGAAGTTTTCAGTGACTGGTACATACTGTGAGGGAAGCAAATACATGTAAGAAATGATCTGAAAACCAAAGTTCTTATATCTAGTCAGGAGGGCAGGATTCAGATTATTGACCATAGAAGAAAGGGTATGTTAGTTACCTAAGGTTAATATAACAAAATACTACAGCCTGGGTGGCTTAAAAAACAAAATTTATGTCTCACTGTTCTGAATGCTGAGAAGTTCAAGACAAAGGTAAATTTTATTCTGTAGCGTCTTGTTTCGGATTGCAGTTAGCTACCACCTTGCCTCATAGACCTCTTTTTTGTGCACAGATGGGTAAACCAAGTCTCTGATGTCTTTTCTTATAGGGCTATTATTTCTGTCCTATCAGGCCCTGCACCTATAAGCTCATCTAACTTTAATTACCTCCTTGTACTTCCTGTCTCCATAGAGTCACACTGAGGGTTAGGACTTCAACAAAACAATTTGAGAAGGACACAATTCAGTCCATACTGATATAAATAAAACCTTGATAGTTTAAAATACTAAAAATAATAGTGAGCTTGTAAAATCAGAGTGGATTTCATAGAAAAACTGAGACTCTAACAGGCCTGAAAAGCTCACAAACTATGCACTTGAACTTATTCTACACTCCCAATATGCAATTTCCTTTCGACATTACAACACCCACTCACAGGATGTTTGTGGATGTCCATGTTTAGAATTATCTTGAAGAAAACCTGGACTCCATGTGAAAGAACTCTATAATTTGCACTGTTTGCTATAGGGAGAGAATACAGTCACAGAGGAAGCCCCAAGCTTTCCCTCTTCTAACCAGCTCTGCTTCTTCCTGAACTTCTGCCCCTAATTCTATTCCTCTCTGCAGCAAATATCTAACAGTTTTTCCTTCTCTTTCTTCTTCTTTACTGCTCAGATTTTCTCACTTTCAATTTTTCCAACAAAACCATTAAAGTTATCATTTCCTTTTTTTTTTTTTTTTTTTGGTACCGGGTATCAAACTCGGGTCCTTGCACTTGCACAGCAGGCAGAGAAACCACTGAGCCAAATCCCCAGCCCAATCATTTCTTTTTATTAATAAACCAAAACACGATATCCCATTCAAACCTGAAGATCTGGCTATTCTCAGCTTCTTTACCAACCAATTCCTCATTGCTGTTTTTGTTATTTAAGACTCCGACTATTTATTACTGTGGCCTGCAGGAAAGCCTTTGTTGAGGTTAACTTATGACAGATTCTCAACAAGATGAAAAGTGTATGAAGGTTGCTGTTGCTGAGAGAACAAACTGCCTGTACTAATGCCTGCCTCTCTTAGACCACAGAATCCATGTGGAATATGAGAGTAGAAAGATAACTTAAGAATAAAGTTTATTGGGCCAGGGATTTAGCTGCACGAGGTCCCAAGTTCGATCCCTGGTACCAAAAAAAAAGAATAAAGTTTATTTTCTTTCTTGTATAGAATATTATAACAATGTCCATAACATCAAGTTATTTTCCCAGGGAAAACACAAAAGTTTTATAACAGAAACCAGAACAGGAATTAAAATTCCTAAACCCATGCTCTTTTGAAGGGACTGGTCTACAACCTGCCCCAAACACTGTCTGCAAGAAGATGCATCATCTTGGAGATCTATACAGTCTACATTTCCTTTGCATTCTTTTGTTCATGCACTGATCCTGGAAATTTTCTAGGAGGCTCTTGCCCTGCATGAAGTTTACAGTTGCATATTTATTGGAGTTCATTTCTTAATGCTTCCTAAATCTCTAATATATTATCATTTGAGCATTGTAGGTCATATGTGCTTACCTTTTGGCTCCTAAACCTGGTATAACCAGACTGTATGATTAGTCAAACTTCAATAAAGCCTCTAGTATCTACTGCAGTGGAGAAGGATGTGCTGAATTCCTGAGGTCCCCAAAATCAAAGGTTTCAATGTTCCATATATAAATGACAGCCAGTATTTTCACTAATTTATATCAGTGACTTCAAAGTAGTGATTGTTGTATGTAGTTAATACTAAAAAGTTTGTTGGAGACTCCTGAAAATAATTACAATAGGCACCATTTATTGGGTATTTGCCAACTGCCTACCAATTAAAATGCGTGTTACCCATACAATGTTTTAATCTCTCAACAACCCTGAAACCAAGCACTATTGCTTCCACTTTACAGGTGGGAGGAAAAGAAAAGTAACTGAGAAGTATGGAATCCCTGGGAGCAATTTTGAGAATGAAGTCACAGATTTTTTTTTAAACTTATGTGAATAAATCCATATCAAAAAGATATTTCTCATTATTCTTTTCACACACATTCTACTGTATAGATTCATATGTTAAACAAAACAGCAGCCTTCTCCTTTCTAAAATGTATGCTCTACTCAGTCATACCCTTTTGAGATCCAGAGGATGCAAATGCCTGGCAGTTCAGGGAGATTTTCTTGGAAAAATTTAGGTTTTTATGTCCTCAGTCCCCTTGTGACCAAAGAAACCTAACAGATTGCCAGGGACTTCCAGAGATGCTTTGGGGGCTTCTTGGTGGCTGAAACACTGTCGCCTGGACCATGGTCAAACCAATGACGAACAAATCATCAGCATTGGCTTTTAACTAGACTAACTGTCCAAGACAAATTTATATAATTACATGACTGCTGAATGTGTACTTGAAAAGCCTTCAAAGAAAACAGTTTACTCTCTGTAAACACCAGTTTTCACACCTCAAAACCATTTCCTAGACCCTTTATTCCAAATAAAAATTGCCTGAAAAATGTACACAGGACATCTAAGTGGTTCTTGTTGAGGCTTGCAGTGGGATGTTTATGCTTATTTATAAACTTCTGCCATCAGAAATCTTAGTGCTGCTATGGTATCTCACTCAGTCTTTCTTACATTTTGATTAGGAGAAAATGCAAACTACTCTGTTCTCTGCTCCACTTTTGCAAGGTTACCCAGCACTTTGAGCCAGTAGCAATTGAAAGCTAGTAGCTAGAAAGTAATTTACTTCTTTGAGTCTCACTCTTCAGAGCCAGTACAATCTGAGCACATTTTTGCACCACAGACATTAAGGGAAAATTCCTTTTCAAGTGGTTATTCTTGAATTCATTTACTTTGACACACAATGAAATCCCAATTCTCCTGAAGGCTGCGGTGCCTTTGTTTGCTATTTTGTGCACTGTCTATCTCCTTGCATCTTTGAATGAACAGCTGCAGAAGTTACAGAAACTTGTGAGTGCTTCAAGACAGACTATTACCAATGGAACTTGGCTGGCTGATGATTTTCAATCACCATTTTGCTGTTTCCTTTTTAAGACGAGTGAGAAATGACAAGAGTCTCACTTTTTAACAGGTCCCATGAAGCATGGCAATTTTGGCAGGTGCATTTTCAAACAATAAAACTATTTCTGATAAAAGGGACTATGATTTCTAATGTGATTAAAAAACTAAAGCATCCCTTGAAATCTATAGAAGATAATCCTGTTGGCTAGAAGTTGTCTTACAAACCAGAGGCAGAAGGAAAGGTGAATTTACATTCCACAGTTAAAGTACGGGACTTCTGACAAGAGGGGTGACAACAGTCCTGAGGCAGGAAACACACCAGTGTCAAAAGTAACACTGATTCACACAGAATCATGGCAAAGACATGGGATAATGCTCAGATCATGGGCTCTTCATCTGCGTCCTGTTTCTCACACTGACCCTGGGCAATTTACTTAACTGCTCTTTGCCTCCATCTTCTCATCTCAAAATAGGGGTATAAAGAGGTATAATAAAGTACCTCTTTCGCAGAACTGCTGTGTGGAGCAAGTGCCCTGATATCTCATTCAGTCTCTCTCTTATATTTTGAAAAGGAGAAAAACGCAAGCTACTCTCTCCTAAAATTCTTACTGTATAAATAGTGTGGCACATGATAAATGCTTGATATTTTAACTATTATATGTGAAACTGGAGGTCATTTAGAAGTTTACATTAAAATGAACTATAGCACCAGACTGGCCCTATTATATCCAATATTGTGCTTATGCATAATAGGCATCTAATTCAATACAGAAAGCATAAAGCCCCTCAGTGTGATTAATCAATTCTTTTGTAACTGAGATCAGCCTGGAGAAATAAATACCTTTGAAGAACTACAAACAAAATTGGCAGACTTTTCACCCTCATACCTTTGACTTTTTTCAAATAAATATCTCACTTCATCCTTTTTATTTTAAATGTTCTACCTTCAAAATGCGTCTGTTCTCTTGTTTTCAAATAGATTTTATTTTCAGTATTGAAGAAGCCATGTTTTATGACAAAGAGTATAACAAGGTCAAAATATTTCTGCTACTTAAACTTGTGCCTTAGCATTTTAGAGAATCTAATCATAATCTCATCTTCAGCATTTACATTTTAAAAGGAAAAAATGTCAGGATATACAATAATGTTATTATATCACATGACTTTAACAAACTACTACAATCACGGAGCTGTGGTATGAATTTAAATGACTAAGAGTAACTAGCAAATGTTTTGTATGTGTGCCTATTTGAGAAGGGACTTCCAGAAAAGGCAGAACTGAAGATAATGGATGCCACTCACTCTGGTGGCCAAGGCAGTGATGCTTTGCAAAGGTTCGTGCCTAAGGATACAGACATGCACATTCAATCCAGGCGAGTGTCTGAGTGTTTGAAAGTGACTGTCAAGCAGGGCCATCAGCTAGCCCAGCCCCCTACACAGTCCAGCCAGCAGAGGAAATGAAAATGTCTCCCCACATACCAGTGTGCCAGAAGACATAACGAGAAAGAAGCACATCTAGTCTATGAAACAACATCAAAGGCAAATTTATACTAAGAAGATTAGATAGGCAGATTTGCATCCCACTAGTTTCAGCCTGAAATAAGCCAATGTGGAAAAAGAACTTATTTTTAAATGTCCATTACAATTTCATCTAAGTACTAAGATCACCTCTGGAGGAATATAAAAGAAGCATAAGCCATAAACGCATTTTCTCTTTTAACCCCATAGCTTCACTCTAAAATCAGGGAAAAGAAATTAGGCAAGCTTCTGAGAGTCTCATTCTTATTCATTCAATAATAAATTGCAGGAACACTGAGTTCCTGAAATGGGGGAGGAGTCATCCAGAGTTATTATTTACTAATCCACTAGATGTACATTTTAACACTCTTATTCTCTTTAAAAGTTTATGTATAAAAGGAACATCACACTTATTCTTTTTAAAAACTTTTGGCTTAAAGGTGTCGTGACTGCTGTAAAACTGTACAAATTCATTAAAAAGAATATTAATTTAATGCAAAGTAAGTTCACAATTGCTGGTTATCAAAGGTTACAAATTAGGCAAGAGAAACAGGTTAAGTGGAGCTAACATAGGGGGAATTGGAAATTGTGCTAGAGACAGCCACAGGAATGGTTCTGCAATCCTCCTCCAAGCTGCTGAAACCAGGAACATGGTGTCAAAAACAGACTGTTTCTCCTTTGAGAGAGAAAAAAGTTGCAGAATAGACAAAGAAACAAGACAACAAAATTGGAAGTCTTCCGATGGCAAATTATTAATGCCTTCTCTTTGAAAAACTGCAAGCAGGCAGAAAAGGTCTAACCTGAAGAGAAGGATCAAAGACTGAAATAAAAGCTTTGATGCCCAAGTTGCTGTGTAGCCCCAAAGCACTGTGGAGCCATGACTGCAGCTGGGAAGACTGTCAACTCCAAACAAATTTTGGAATGAATTGGTTACTTAATCCCTAACAGGATATAGAAGTGGGATTAGGCAGTAATTAGCTGTCTCTGAAATTCAGTGATGATATTTAATTTGAAGCTAAATATTTATATTTCTTCAGGATTTTTTGTTGCAGTATTTCATAATTTTAAAACATATGCTAATATGAGTGACTGGTTGATACAAAAGTTTTATTTGATAAAATGTGTATTTCCCCAAAGCTAACTTTATTGACTGTTAGGTGGCATGGTGTGAAACTAAGCTATCTTTGGGGAAAGCCCCACTGAGCCAGCCGCTCAGACAGCCACAGACCTGCAATATTTTTCATCCTGAAACAATGACCTAAAACACAAACATAATGACTCAAAGAAAAATCAACAGGCTTTTAAACCTAACTCTGCAGTCTCAGATTTAAAGCCTAAAACAATTGATGGCAAATTAAATAAAATTCTGATTAATCTGTGAATTCATTCATTCAACACATGCATTTAAAGCTCAATTTGTTTAAGGTCTTTTGGTAGGGGTCTGATACGAAGAAACTAAGTTTCAGTCCTGGCCTCAAAATCCACATCCAGACAGAGATCATAGAACCTTAGACTCCGAAGTGGTTAATGATCATTATTTTCCCTCTATTATTCATTCTAACTTTGAAATCTCCTTTATGCAAATTCTACCATGTATTCATTCATAATCTTGCTGTATATTTTCAACGAGAAAAAACTTTACTTCCCTGGGAAGAAACTTCCCTTTTTTGTTGAAAAAAAAGTTCTGAAAAAGTTAAGATCAATGTCACATCCAAAAATAAATAACCATACAAAAGTAATCATATTAATCATACTATTTAAGCCTCTGAAATCAGATTTCATATATTTTCTATTCCCTATTTGTTTAGCAAAAATATGTGTGTAACTAAAATAGATAGCACATATATACTCACAATGTTAATGGCTATCAAAAGACTATCTTTAAGGTGAATGACCACTTAGAATTATAATACTGTGTCTCCTTTATTACTCCCTGACTGATTCTCACATGCAACAGTTTATAGCAGAGATAAGTTGGAACCAGAAGGACCAGGGTGCAGTTTAAAGCCACAAAGAAATCTAGAAGTGTTTTCTGTCAAAACTGACTTATTCTTCTGGAACTTAACAAAGCTAAAAAAGGGTATGATAGATCTCTATACAGCAAGGTAGGGAAATGGGTCAGTATCTTTTTAAATAGGGAGAAAACTTTGAATATACTAACAGTGAACCTTTGGGTGCAAAGGGGACCACTTTTTCCTGAATTTTAAAAGGTTGTTTGATGTGTGTTGTTGCTACAATTTAATTTTTACTCATACATTTTAGAGAGATCCCCATATATTTTTTAAAGCAATGAAATATTTAATAGCTTATATCAACAAAAATATAGCTTAAAGCTTTAGAAAAACACTTAATTATTTCTCTTAACCATTAAGAAAATTTCTTAACCTTTGAAAATATTTCACCTTTGTTGTCAAAAGATGTAGCTAAATGTCTGCAGAGTGATTTGTTGCATTAGTGAATAAATAAATGTGTGAAGGAGTAGATAAATGAGTATGTAACATCTTCAAAATAGTAGTGGAACTGCCTTTCTTCAAGTATCATTATTTTAATAACTCAGAAGTCCATTCCTAGGTTACACTGTCTACTTAAGGCTTTCCATTTTTTTTTTTTTTTTTGGTACCGGGGATCAAACTCGGGTCCTTACGCTTGCACAGCAGGCGGCGAAACCGCTGAGCTAAATCCCCAGCCCAAGACTTTCCATTCTTTATCAATGCATAAATGACTGAATCATGCAAAACACCATCCATAATTTCATATTTACTAAACTATTAGATTTGTTCAGCTTTAACGTTCTTGCTACCTACCAACTTTTCCTATTTGTTAACCAACTATGGAAAACATTTTTCATCTTAAAGCATAGTATTTGTCCTAATATAAAATTCTAAGTATTGCTTGCCATAAAAAATTTAAGTGACACTAATGGAAAGTACACTATTCCTTCTGCAATTGTGAAATGGTCTGTAAGTAGGATATCTACATGAGGAAAAAAGTAAGAAAGAAAAAAGATTTTAAATTATATTTTTCAAGATTTGCCCAGTATATCAACTTTTATATTCCTTATATTAGAACATTTAGTCTAAATTTCCATTTCCATCAATTTCTTGCAATATAAGTCAACCATATGATTTGCTTCCTTTTCATTTTAAGTTTCATTTCACTCACTCATTTTCTTGTATCCCTTTGCAACTGGGCTTCCTAAGTGCCATCAGTTTTTAGTTCTCTAAATTAACTAAGAAGTTACCATTGAACTTTCTGATGCTCAGGATCTTCTCTAAACCACAGCCAAACACATTTATATACTCAATATATTTGAGCTTTTCATTGTACATTTTTATTTCTGAGTAAATCCCAGTTATTATTTTACCTGAATATGTCCCTTGTATAAGCAATGATACAAAACTATGGTGAATATTTAAATTTAAAAAATTTTTAAATTATTACAGTAAAAGACACATTGCCAATAATCTCCTTTACAATACTTTGTATTTTTTTTGTACACACACCTCATCATTCTTGCCACTTTCTGTAGCAGTTCTGCAAGTTTCTTTGCTGCCTCAATGTTCTGAAGCTATTCAAAATGTTTAAGGCAATTTCTGTCAAATAAAAACATTCAGCACTTTCTCATCTACCGTGTTCATTGGCTCTGGCATTAAGTAACTTTTGGCTCCTCCCCAAAGTTAAAATGACCACGAAAGGTAAATGTTTTGAATGGATTCAGGATATCAAGGCAGCCATGACAACACAACTCAAAACACTCATGAAAAGGGACTTTAAGAACTGCTTCAGAAAGTGGCAGCAATGATAGGATGTGTGTTCAAAGTGAGGAGGATTAATGGTAGCGCTTCTTCTACTGTAATACATTTTTAAAATTTAAACATCACTGTATTATTTGATTGAACCTCATATATATTAGTAATGCAAGGGCTGCAACCATATGCTTTTTCTAATTTATTTACCAGTAATGGAACTAAAATGAGTAATATAGCCAACCTTTACTGTCCCTCGGAGATTACCTCTAGCTCCCCAACCCCAGGATACCCAAATCTACAGCATCAAGTCCCTTATGTAAAATGGCACAGAATTTGCATGTTAGCTATTCATATTTTCCCATATACTTTTAATGACCTCTAGGTTATTTATGTACCTAACACACTGTAAATGCAATGTAAATAAATATTCATTATGCTGTATGGGGAATAATGACAAGGAAGAAAGTCTATCTGTGTTAACGAAGTTTTTCAAGTATTTTCAATCTAGCTGGCTGAATCAAAAAAACACTGATATGAAGGGTCAACTGTTTTTCTCTACTAAATTCCAGGTTTATGAAAAAGGAGGTACATCAACTTGTACATGGGCTGCAGGGAAAATAGTTTTATTTTTCTCTTCAGGTATTCCTGACATGCTTTTCAGGCAACTGTAATATATTCTTACTTAATTCACAGATTTATTTTGACCTTTCTCCAAGGTTAGATGCAATATAAGCATCTCAACATTGCAGCAACTGCAGTGTCCTGGAGAAGATTATTCATGATAAATGAAAGCTAAGCAGGGGTCACCAGAACTCACAACAGAACAAAACATACCATCTTTGCTGTCAAAACGGAAAAAAAAAATAGCCATTAGTGAAGTTACATAACTAAATCTCTAGTTGTAAATATTCTTTAACATATAATCATTAAAACCATTTTTAAACCATTACAGTGACTTTGACAAATGTTCAAACTGTAGCCAGACTCTTAAAATTTCAGGTTTCATGTACTTTATTCTTCCACTCCTCCACATCACCCAGTCTCCAGCATTGTTCAGAACTAACAGATTATAATAATGTTATTTTTGTACTTGCCTTCTGTAGTTTGCCATCTGATTCGATAAATGGATGTGTTGTCATTACTTTCAACCCACTTGGGCAGTGCAGACACTATTGCTCTTCACTAAGGATGAGGAAAGCCCTGGCTCAGTACCATACTAAACAGCTGAGTGGCCACAGAGTTCCACTCAATTTTCTCCTTGGCCTACATGCACACAGAAGCATAACAGAGACTCAAAGCATTTTATTCCTGAAGAAGAAGCAAAGAGAGAAGAGATTCCCTCTCTGTGTAAGTTCACACCAGCCAAGAAAGTAGAAGAAACGGCCCCCATAGAACACCCTCACTTCTCCTATCAAATGCAATTTTGGGGGGGTTCTTAAAACCGCACTCATGTTCATTTGTTAGGACTCACAGGACTCACTGAAAACCACTGTACTAAAATAATCTATGGTAATAACTGCATGCAATGGAGTCCAGGAAGGTGCTGAAAGGGCAGCTTCCATTGTCCTCCCCCCATGGTTCTGGAATTCGTTGATTTCCTGGTACCAATGTGTGACATAGGAACAGACTACTGCCAGCCAGGAAAGCTCACCCAGGCCCCATCATTCTGAGTGCTTGTTGAAGCTCCATTATGTAGGTATGACTGATTGTGACTGCCTATATAGTTGATTTCAGTCTCCAGTTCCAGGCCTCCGAGCATCAGTCAAAGCCCCTATTTTCAGTCACATTTTTGGTCATTTTAGTGTGACAAGTCCCCTAACTGAAACAATGTGAGCGCATCCAGCCCTGACTTTAAATTGTACTGTTAAACTATTTGGTTACCTACCGTCTCCAAAAGAAGATGGTCATATCAGGTATGACATTCCAATAGCTTAGAGAATACCTCCCAGAAGCGGAAGTCAAAGAGCAGAATTCTTTTAAATAAGGTTAATTTCTTTACTATACACCTACATTTTCTCTTAAACCTTTGATTTGGGGCACTTGTCTTTATAGTATGCATACTCATTATAGCTGTAACTATGTCTTAGGCATTTTGAGGGTCAAAGGAGATTTACTCAATAAGGTAGTGGTTAAGAAAGGTAGTTTATATGAGAAAATACAAAGGGAAAGGAAGGAGTGATAGATATAAACACAGTATGATGCCTAGTCAGAAACCCAGATTGTGGCACTGTTACTTAGAGTAATACAAGTATGGCTGGAGCTCTTACACCTACTGGCAAATGAAGAAATAGACTATTATGGCATCTAGTATTTGCCTGGGATGAGACAAATACATCCAGTCCTGCACCTAAGGATGAAAAGAACATGAACAGTAGCCTGCACAGTACATTTAGAGGGATTCCTTAAGGCCCCCTGCCTAGGTGTTGACTACCGGATCTGTGTCACTATTTAGTTTTTCATTCTCAGAGGCCCCTGTTAAAATATAAATATGATAAACCAGTAGTCTTTATGAATTCTTTAGCTTAAAGTTTTTTTCTTGAGGTCACAGTGATCTAAATTCTGAAGAATAAAGGGGAAAAAAGAGAAAAATATGAATTGAAAGAACCGCATGGGGACCAAAAGGAAAAAGATGAGAAACAAGTCCCCAGCAGTGCTCAGTCTCATCTGTGCACAGAGTGGCAGAAGAAAGGCCCCTTAGGGTCCACTGCAGGCCTGGTTTATCCCTAAGAAGTTGTAGTACAATATTCTACAACATTAGAATGAAGCATTTGGGCTGAAGTCTTGGCTCAGCTACCTACGAGATGTGACTTGGGCAAATCAATTATGCTTTCTGAGTCTCTTTCACTTTAATTTTCAAATAATATAAACTCAATCACAGAGTAGGCATGAGCTTAAATGACATACCATATGGAAAAATACCTTGTTAAATGTGTTTTTAACTGCTATACAAATGTGTTATGATTAACTGAGCAAACTGAAAAACTAGTATACATTTACATATGTACTATTTACAAATACATACACACACACACACATATATATATACTAGAACAAGTAAGTTCTAAAGAAAATAATAATGCTTTCAAGGTACACTGTTAAAACAGCTTTATAGTTGAATGCACAGAAATGTACACATCTATCTGTAGGAGCCTCAATACACACTATAACACTGAAGGCTCTGGAAATTCCCACAAGAGTGAACACTGTATGAGGCTGCATATCACACCATTTCCCAGACATTTTTTTTAACACAGAAACTTCATTTGGTGTAATACTTCTTAAAGCACAATAGAAGCAGTGATCCAGAGAAGAAACTGAGAAATAAAGCACATTGAGCATAATATTCATGTTTAAAAATACGAGAATGCATTATTTCCTACACATTCAGTGTTTTACGATGGCTAATGAGGAAAGGGTGCTAACATAGATGCTCCTGTTGAGAACACGATCCTAATCGGTGCTGCTAAATTTGTACCTTCAATATCACCAAGTTTCTCAATTTTCTTAACAATCACTGTTTTCCTCTATTTATCTTATGTGGGTTTTAAATTCTAGCTGTTTTCTCTAGTCTTCTAATCTTTTTCTCTCAGGAAATACAACACTAAAACACACTTGAAGAAGCCTATGCCCAGGACCCTCCTGTCTGCAGAATACCACTGAGCTGACAAGCTCACCAGAGACTTTGGCCTATCTCTTACCCCTACCCTCTAAACGCCATCCCACCAGACTAATATAAAGGCAGAGGATACAGAGGGAAGTTTCATTTTCTTTTACCCAACACAAAAAGCCACAGTTAAGGGTCTTTTAAACTGGTAGTTTCTAACTCTGACAAGTCTCAACCCTAGTGGGGAGTGTGGAATGTCCCATTCCATCTACTAGCATTAACAGCATGCTTTTATAAAGATGGAATAAGAAATTTATGGATTCAAAAATAACTAAGAAGTAAAATTTCCCAGCAAAATCAAGTGATGCTAGTGAATTTCTAGCTCACTATGTCTAGAACCAAGTAAATTTGAGTAAAATCTCACCCCCACTCACATATGTGTGTGTATATATACATACACACAATATACAAATTCAAATTAAAAGTAACAATCCAGCTAAAGTGTTCCAGAAAAACATTGAATGCAGATAATAATTTCTGCAACAAAGCATGTTCCCCTCTTTTTAACTCAGAATTTCTTCTCCCTAGCAATGTACAACATGTTTAAGAAAAAATATAGATTTAAACTCTGGTAAATAATCTAAAAAGATTTATTAAAAAGTTTTATTTTGTACCTGCTAGAATATGAGAAGTGCAAATTAACAAAAAGCAAACAAAAAACTAACCTATTAGCTGCAAACAACAACAAAAGGAATCTCTATATTTGTAATTTGGCCATTTTAATGATATATCATTTTATTTTTCTTTGGAATTTCAGCATCTTTCCCCTTTATTGGAGCATATCTTTAAAATTCATATTTACATACAAATGTGCTACCTTACAATCTTCAGTGGCACCACACATACGGTTAAGATTCAAAATACGTACATGGCAATGATGCCTGCCATAAATTTAAGTCGTATTTGCCAGAATTTGCCACCATCACCAGGTTCCTGTGCCAATATGAATGCATTTCCAGGAGTTCCATTCAGCGCATTACAATGATTTGGTTTCCCGTTTCTTTAGCCAGAATGTAGGCTTTTTGATAGCAGAGCTACACAAAAACTTTGCAGGCCCTAAAACACTCACCCAATACATGCATGTATAGTGAGCAAAACTTTAAGTGAAGGCAATAATTTAGCTTATATTTTGTGTGGGAATATTATTTGCAAAGCATACAGACCAAGTTTAAACACTAAAAACTGCCAGGGATTTGGCTCAGTGGTTTCGCCGCCTGCTGCACAAGCACAAGGACCCTAGTTCGATCCCCGGTACCAAAAAAAAACCCCACTAAAAACAAAGGATAAATCCTCTATGATTACTTCAGGAAAATAAAATGATACCAACTCTATTTTTCAAAAATAAGAAGTTCCTATGGGAAAACTATATCACCTATATTTTTCATAAATTAGAATTTCCTTCCAGTTTAAAGAAAAAAATATTGCATAGTGGTTGAAAAGATGAACTTGGGAGCCAATACACTCTTGGGCATATTATTTACCTCAAGTGTCTTGCTGCAGTTTGAATATGGTTTTTCCTTTCTGAAACTCAGGTTGAAATGTGTTCTTCATTATGAGATAATAAGAAGTGGGACCAAATGGGACCTTAAGAAGAATTTAGGGCTCTCCTTTCAAGAATGGGTTGACTCAATCAGGGAGCTGATAAATTTGTGAATCAATGGGTTAATGGATCTTCTCGATGGTGGATCTACTCTGAGAGTGGGTCTACTCTAAAATCCAGTTTGACTATCTTTTGCACACTTCTTGTTTTTTGTCCTCTTAGGGCTGAAGATACAGCTTAGAGGTAAAACTGCTTGACTAATATGTACTAACTGACTAAACTAGGCCTGGTGTTTGATCCCAGCACAACAAAATAAAAATAAAATTAGCAGAAAGAAATAAATTTCTTTTTTTTATAATTCATCTAGTCTTCAGTACTGTGTTATAAGCAACAGAAAACAGACTAAGATAATGTCATCTGTAAAATAGGGCTATTAATGGAACTTACCTTATAGAATTAAGGTGAATCTTTCTCTTTTTTGGCAGTACTGGGGATTGAACCCTGAGATATATCCTGAGCCTTTATTACTTTTATTTTTTTAAATTTTGAGACACAGTCTCACTAAGTTACTAAATTTCCCAGGCTGGGCTCAAACTTGCAAACTTTCTGCCTCAGACTCCTAGAGTGCTGGGGTTACAGGTGTGCTCCCCTTGCCCATATAAGGTGAATCTTAAATAAATCAAGTACTTAGAAGGGTTACTAGCTATCTTAGTTACTTTTCTCTCCTTGCTGAGATAAAATACCCAACACTCAAAATTAAAGGGGAAAGGTTTCTTTGGCTTACAGTTCATAGAGGTTTTAGTCCCTTATCCCCTGGCTCCAAGGCAGGGTGGCAAAGGGGCAACAGTTCATGGCAGCGGG
This sequence comes from Heterocephalus glaber, assembly GCF_000247695.1. Next base: position 46,349,375 of record NW_004624730.1, on the reverse strand, counting down.
CAAACAGCAAAAGCAACAAGAGAGCCTGTGTCTTTTTGTTCCTTTTATCTTATTCAGACTACTTAGGGTGGGCAGCACTAGAAACCCTTAACCCTAGTGCCCTCCGGCCTCACCCCACCAGGAATCAATCACACACTCCAGATTCAGCCACCTCTGAAAGAGCATGGGCTTCTTGGGGGACATCTAAACACAAGCCATAACACTAGCATATAAAAGTCATGATTTACGAATTAACTATAATTGTCATTATGATCCGCATTCATCATATTCTATTTCGTCACTAATTCACCATGTAGAATCAAATGAGCCTGGACTGTGCTAGGTCATTTTTCCCTGGGATTGTCATACTTGCAAATATCAAATTATCACACAGTCTTTTGAAAACTATTCTTAAGACTGTTGTCAATGGCCATACAAAGCATACCTAAAAGGGTACGTTAGCAAAACTCTTCCAATGCTACTATTTTCACATCAGTGTCAAGGGAGTAATTCTGCATGAATTCCAAATAAACAGGATGCTCTTTTTTCTGGGCACGTAGGAAGATGTCAGATATTTACTGTTTTACTGACCTTATAAACACTCAATCCTTTCCTTTGTCATACTTGTCCTGGGACATGTCAATATTCCCATAATGTCTGACAAATTATATCAAACAGAATGCAATGAAATTAATATAGACTTGTTAGAACCTTCCTAAGTATTTAGAACTTTAAAACAATGTGTCTTTATTAACAAAATAACACTACATTTTAACACCGTTGGCTCATGCTAAGAATGTGTATCAACTTACCTCCACAATATAACCTGAATTTCATGTCATAATATCTCCTACTAATGCTCATTTAGGACTGTAGATTATTAAGTGCCTTCAATTAATGATTTCTGCATTTTTTCCAAATTAAATTGCCTTCCCAGACTAATTTTCTAATTCAATTTAAAAAAGCCATCACGTCTTCTTAGCATGATTTGCTCTTTATAAACCCCCTGCCACTTTTTCCCTATTTTCATTGTTTCAATAGGCCAACTGCTGGAATGAAGCTGTGGATAAAGAAATACTGTTTTCTAAATTTCCTATATTAATTTGCTAGTGTTGTTGTAACAAAGTACCACAGGCTGAGTGACTGAAGCAACAAACATTGTTTTTAATGTGTCACAGTTCTGGAGGACAAAAGTTTGAGTTCAAGTGTCAGCAAAGTTGCTTTCTGTCTTGGGTTGTGAGTGAAAACCTATTCCCTACCTCCCACCTAGCTTCTAGTGGTTTTTGTGGCAAGTTTTGGCATTTCTTGACTCATAGATGCATTATTCAGATCTCTGCCTTTTACCTGTGTGCATGCTACTGAGCTCAAAACTCACCTTGTCATAATGACACCAGTCATTCTGGATTTGGAGTCCCTACTGTTTCAGGATGACCTCACTTGAATTAATTACATCTGTAACAATTCTATATCCACATAAATTCTTTTCTGAGGTACTCAGAGTTACGGCTTCAACATATGAACTTGGAGAGACACAATTCAGCTCATAACACTTCCCAAATGACAAATGTTTTTAGAGAAATGTCAATTTAAGAAAATCCTTCAGCTTAATCTCCTACTCAAATAGAAGATGGATCATGCAGAGAGCTCACTAGAGTCCTTGGCTGGAACCTACCAAAAGCACAAAACTCACAACTATAACCTACATCCAATGTTTCCCACAGGATGAAAAGCAATGCAGCAGCAGGAGTTTTTGCTCTTTCACTTTTAGTTCTTTCCCTGTGACTCCTATAGAATATGCAGCCAGCAAGAAGTACTGTTTGACTAATGCCTCCCAGCTTGCAAATCACGTGGGTTATCTCTCAGGGCTCTCCCAAATAACAATCTGGCAGACATAGGGTTGTGTTAAATATTATTATAAAGGCATCATATATTGGAGGTTAAGCTTACAGATTCCCAAGCCAGAACATATGTATATACTCCAGACTCCATGCTTCCTAGCTGCTTGACCTTGCACTAACTTTTTATGCTTTTGTTGTGTATGAAAGTGGGACATGCAAGAGTATTAATGTCATATGTCAGCAAGAATTAATAATTTATACATTTGAAATGTTTAAAATACTACCTGATATGTGGCAGATGTTCAGTAAGACTAAAGCCATTATCTTATAAATGATAATACTGAAGCTAGGAATAAAAAATGCCTTCTCAAAGACAAAGCAAGGGCTGGGGATTTAGCTCAGTGGTTTCTCCACCTGCTGCACAAGCGCAAGGACCCGAGTTCAATCCGCAGTACCCAAAACAAACAAACAAAAAGACAAAGCAGATGGTACATGGTGTGACTCAAGCACAACCTCAGAAGTCCTAAGTACGTTCCTTGTCACCATATAACATGCCAGCACCACTTCATCGTTAGTGTGCATAGACACTATACATTGAAATAATGGAGCTATTTGGACACTTTCATAACCATGGGAAGTAGAATATCAGCCCGCACTACTGTATTCTCAAGTTAACACCACTACAGGACTGCCTGCCTGGGAACTGAGTTTAAGGATGGAAAATCCTTTCAAAATCCCATGAGTTAGCAATTCAGAACCTTATAATATTCTGAAATAGCTGGTTTATCTGGATCAAAAAGTGTAAGGAATTGCTGCTGTGAACCTGAAAAAAACCCACATTTGGGCTATTCCTCTCCTGCGTCTCTCATTACAGCAAGAGAACTACTACTTTTACTACTACTACTTACTACTACTACTACTAACCACTATTCTTCAAGTTTGCTGAACTCTTTCATATCTCTGGGCAATACACTATTCTGTCTGCCAAATTTCAAATTATTATTCAGTTTGTCTTTAAGAATTATTTTTATTTTCTATTTTCAAATGTGTTGAGAAACCCTCCCTCACTTCCTGGTATGACACAGATGGCCCCGCTTCTGTTTCCTTTAGGATGTAATTATCCTCCATCAAAGCACGAGAAAGCTGTGTTATAATCATTGGTTTCCTGGTCTCTATTTCCCACCACACTAAGAATAACGTATTTGTTTTGGCATTGGAAGTAACTGACACAGAGGCTGTTATATAAATATTTACTAACTATAAGATTGACTGGACGACTGGATGAATTAATATATGAATAAAAGAAACAAGAAGAGTTCAGAGACTTGATATCCAACCATTAAGCACACTATCATTTAACTTGACTTCTGACCAGAGAAAAGGAAGGTGGAGTAAGTGATGAGAACAGATGTTGACTTTATGTATAATATTAATCAATGAATGAAACTCCATAAATTGTTCTGCCTGAATCCATAAAATTTTTTAAAAAAGAAAATTTCACTATCAGCTATCTAGCCTGATTTGGATGTGTTCAAATCTGCAAAGTATTCCTCTTTAATCAATAGCTATTTTAGAATGCTCTTCATTACTTCTTAATTGTCCAAATTCATTTTCTTCATTTTTCCTTATTAGAGGCAGATTTTTCAAATGAGTTAAGTAGATCAGTAATTTTAGAATCATTATTAACTTCAAGCATTTTTGTCAGATATTAGCATGTCCCTTCTCTCTCTAGGACTGGAGTCTTGCCTCCATTTTTAAAAGGCCACCTGGTTTATTTTCAAGACTTTTTTTCCATGTAACTAAAAAATACAGCCAATTTTAACCTACAGTAGCAATCTATGTTTACAATAAGCCTGATCATAGATATTCATCACATTTCCGGTTTTGAATGACATACAGGGATTCCCTATTATGTTAATATGTCAAAAACTAAGTAAATAATTAGGATAAACCTACATTTTAGTCCATCTCAACCAAGCAAATAAATCATTACTATCATACACAAAATATTTTCCAAATAATTTAAATAAATATTTTATATTTGAGTATATTAAAATTAAACAAGTGCATATTTATTGATGCAAACAATTCCACTGCTTGGAATCTGCTCAATGGCCCACAAAATTAAAAACATCAAGATTTATTATTGTATCAGAAAACAGAAACAAATAAATGATTATCAATAAAGGGGTAGCTGAAAATCTGTGGTATATTGATAGCATGGACTATTATTTTGCTTTTTGTATATGACTACATGAGTTCACAGAAAGATACAAAGGATATCCAGCAGGGTATTACTGGCAGGAAAGAGAAAACTGGAGGTGAAGAGGAAAGAAGAAAAAGAAAAAGGAAGAAGGAGAGAAAATTTATGAAATGGCAGTTTTTTAGGATACAATTTCATTTATGTAAAACTTTATGTATATATGAATATGAAGAAATATCCGTAAGAGAATGACTACCATGGATTTCTGAAGTCAGTACAGTACATGTACAGTTGTCCTTTACATATTGCGTATACTGGGCTTTTTACAATTTGAAAAATTATTAATTTTTTATTGTTTTAACTTTTATACCATGTATATAATTCAAAATACATTAAAATTATTTTGTGATGTATTATATACTGCATATAATATATAATATACAAATGTATGATGTGTGTATATGTAATATGCATGTGCATATAATATATGATTTATACACAATATATGGAGAGACTGAGAAAGAGAGAATGAATGAATGAATCAGACCAAGGATCATGTACCAATCCATGATAACTCAACCTAGCTATTGAGCAAATGTTAAGTTAGAGGCTACAGCCCCAGACTATAATCAACCTGCTTGACAAACTGTTTGTTCCATCAAGTATATTCTTTTTAAAAAGGGCCTTTGCTGATTTTGAATTGGAATTTTCTTTGAAGACTCAGCTAATGTCATATCTTCTTAATTGGCTTTTCCACTTTTTTCAAATGTTTGACATCTGAGAAAAGCTTCAAAATTTCTTTTACATTTACATAATTTTTGGTATTTCATTTTGAAAAATGAAATGCAACAGTATGTAGGAAATGTCTGAACTCTTACTACTTCAGGTTGTACAACCCTCAGGTTTTATCAATTTCCCTTCAAACTGAAAAAGAATACTGCAATGGAAGAAGAAAGTGTCAAAATCTAAAGGCAAACACAAACTTGTGGAAGACACACTGATTCTGCCTGATTTAAATAAACTAGTGTTTTCATCAACCTAAACTTTGAATAAATAAAATATCTAGCTACTTAAATTTCAGAAAGCACATTAATTATTTTGTTGTATAGAACTTAAGAAGTTGGAATAATCAAAATATCCAAGAACTGATGCAGGAAATAAAGATTAAATTAATCCAGGTATAATTTCTATGCCATTATCATCACCATATGTCTCCTTAATTAGCTTCCTCCTTTGGGACTTTGATGTTTTGCAAGATTTTCTCTCCCAAAACAAATGCATTTATAAGATAATAATTAATTAATTTTTTAAAATTCTTAATGAACCAATGACATGTAAAATTGCTCATCACAATTACCGATCAAGGCAAAGAAACCAGTGTTGCACATATAGTTGAATTAATTTATTCAGAGAAAAATAAGCTGCTATCCTGGATCAATGCATGATTTCTGCTACTTCTTTAAAATCAGGAGAACAATTCAAGATACATCCTGGAGCTCAAAGCACCCAATGACCTCTGTTTCGAAACCAATGTTCCACAGTCAAAGGGTAAATTGAAGTTAAACATCAGCTTTATTTTAATTCAAAATTTAATTTAAAAATAGCAAATAACTCTGGAAAAGTGTGTCAGAATTCATTTACAAGAAAAACTGCTCAGAGATGACCCATGAAAAACATAAGCCTTGACCTAATACCAAGGGTGGAGAAGAGAAGTGGGCGAGAGTGATGAGCTCTCAGCAACTTTCCAATTTCACTTACAAAGATCCAAGTAACGGAGACCAGAAGGCAAACATGTCAGTAGAGACAATAAAATATTCGATTACCTTTTTGCATCTATTTCTTCAACTTCTTTAATCTAGATTTTGTTTTCTTTTTCCTGCTCTTAAGAGACAAATGCAGATGAACCCACAATCTCTGGAGACTAAATCAGATGATTAACTCAAAACAAATCCTTTGAAATCGCCATGTCTCATGGCAGATGCAGGAAAGGGTAAATTACTGGCCATTCTGAAAACTTCCCACACAAGAGAGAGTTTGGAAGTACACATCCAAAACTGACAGTATCTTCCAACCATGAAAAACAGGGATGGCAAGTGTTAAAATGTCGAGAAGTGTGCAAGTTTGGATTTTTTTGTTTTCTGATATCTTTAAAACATAAAGAGCATGAAAGTAGTAAACACTACATCATGATGAATGCATGTTAATTCTACTTTGTTCATTCATAAAACACAGAGATCTCACAGAAGAATACTGTACCAGTAATTTCAGACCATTACTCCATGAATGATTCAGCATCTGAAGTCAGAATAGGTTTTCTTAGTAAGCTGCTATTTCCTTTACAAAGTGACTACTTTGAACTTACTGTTACCCTTTAAACTCTTACAGTGAATAATTAAAACTAAACTACAAAGCATATTTTGTGAGGCTGATTACACTATAGATTGTATGTTTCTGCTTAGTGACTCATTTTAAATGGTTGCCAGTTACCAGAGGGATAACTCTGCCATTTGTCTTCATCTACAAGATTGGCTGGACCCAAAAAGCAGCTCCAAATCATAGTGGAAGGGTGTTGTTCATGACTCACCATATTTACAGCGGGGACCATGGTATCCCTGTGAACACTGGCATAGCTGGGCTTCACCATCTGAACATTTCCTTCCATTGAAATGAGTCCCCGCAGCAAAGACAGCTTTAGGAAGGTGAGCGTGGAAGGTGAGAGAATGGAGTTGGGAGAAAGAAAATCACCATGTTGCTAATACAACATAATCTAGAAACTTCTACCAGACAAAAGTGTTATTACAAGTCAAGGCCTTACTCTCCAAACCCTCACATAATTCTCTGTGAAAAAGCAAATGCAGAATCTCAGACCCACCTCAGGGTACAAATCCCTATTTTAGCAAAATACCAGATGATGTCTAATCACATTAAAATTTGAGAAGTACTACTCTAGAAAACTCCATGGAAATACATACCTTGGACAGAGAATGAATATCTAGAATATACAAAGAACTCAAAACAATCAAATCCCTCAAACAAAAGACCCAATCAAAAAATGAGTGACTGAAATGAACAGACAATTCTCAGAAGAAGTACAAATGGCCAATGAATACATGAAAAAATGTTCAACATCACTGGCAATTAGAGAAATGCAAAGTGGAACAACACTGAGATTCCATCTTACTTCGGAAAGGATGCCTACCATCAAGAATCAAGTAATAAATCCTGGCAAGGCTGTAAGGGAAAAGGAAACCTTCTACAATAGTGGGAATGTACAGTAGTACAACCACTATGGAAATCATTATGGAGATTCTTCAAAAACTAAAACTAGAAATTCCATTTGACCCAGCTATTCCCCTTCTAAGTTTCTTCCCAAAAGAGTTAAAGACATCATATTACAACCATACATGCATACCCATGTTTGTAGCAGCCCAAGAACTAAATCTTGGAAGCAGCCTATATGTCCATCAACATATAAATGGATAAAGAAAATGTGGTATTTATACACAATGGAGTACTACTTTGTCATAAAGAAGGATGAACTTGAGTTACTTGTAGGAAAATGGATGCACCTTGAGACCATAATATTAAGTGAAATAAATAAGATACACAAATATTAAATATTGCATGAAAAGCCTAAAATATACAAAAATTAAAGAGCAAAGTAAAAGATAGGTAATAAAAAACAGGGCTATAGATCTTTTGCAAATGGGAAGTGGATATTAAAATAAATTAAGATGTGGTATGTACATGTATCAATATCACACAATGAATGCAATCATTGTGTACTGCAAACATGTACCAATAAAAACTAAAAAACAAAAAAAGAAGAAGAAAGAAATTGCATGGATAAGATGACTGAGTGGCCAAAAATCTAAAAATGAAACAAAAATACACATACTTACCTAGAGGCAAAGGACTATGAAAGGTATCATACAAAAACAAACAGTTCATCTCACAGTTCTTAATTTTAGGGATTTATAACATTGTTGAGCTGATATCATGGACAGATCTTTTCACTGATCTTAAATCAGCGAGCTGCAGTGGCCTAGCACTTCTTAGAAATACACAGTGACCCTCAGTGCACCAATCAACACTAAGCCTGCTTAATATGGAAGCCTGCAGCAACCTCACTAAAATATTTCAAGAGCAGAGTGCACATTGGGGAAGGAAACAGGCTGCCAACAAACTTCCTAAGGTACAGAATAGCAGGAGGGATGAATTGTGCTGCGGTGCCACACTGATTGCCACACACTGAAGCATTTTAAGTGACTTCACAATAACCATAAACACATAATATAGGTAAAGGAGTTGTTAAGCGGAACCATTTCTCCTGGCATGAATCAACTATATAATGCCACTAGTTCTGCCACCTAAGTGCTGTCAAACACACTCCAAAGGTTCTGAAATACCCTCATAAGAGGTTTGAAAAAGGACTGCACACCTCATTTTAAAAAGTAAACTGCCTCCACAGTTCTGCAATTAATCATGACAAGAACAAGTTGAGAAATCCCATTTAGATTTAGTACAGTGATTTCCCTCTGGACTTTTGAATCAACTGTGGATTACAAATTTGATGATATGGGAAAGGGGCAAACAGAAAAGAGAGATGAAGTCAAGGTGTAACCTGCCTGGCTTTAAATCAACTGTCTTTTAAATAAAGAGACAGAATATAAAATAGTGCTTTCACGGATCCTGAGTCATGACCTATCATTAGAAAAGCTTACCAGAAAGGCTTTCGTGCATTTTTGCACATGTCATCTGTGAATATTCAGTCCAAAGTGATGCTCTGAATGTGTGGTGCTGCTAAAGATTGCAAAAACTTGACAAGCATGATATGATTGAAGCCAAAAACAAAGCAAAACCATTCCTTCTAGTGACAGAGTTAGACAGAAGAATTATAACTTACAGTGTAGGCAGCCCGGTTCATCATCCCATTGGCTCCAACCAGGGCAGCACCTGTGAACTGTCCGCTGCTCAATGCTGTACACCTGTCTGTACACAGTGTAGTACCGGGTCCTAATGAACACAGGAGTCTGGATCATTTCAAATCAGCACATTTCTCCTTCCAACTCATGCCCCGCCATGGACTGACTGATCAATAGATAGAGGGATGTACTTGTGAATTTATATATGTGTGGATATAATTTGTATATATTATATATAATATTATTATGTAGCATATTATATATATTATATTGTATATGTATATTATTATATATATTATATATATCATTACATTTGCAACCAAGCTTTGTTATATGTATAGATTAATGAAAATTAAGAAAGACCCCATGGTTATCATATAGGATACCTTAACCACTCAACCTACTGAGAATGAAATCCATAATCATAAAAAGAATAACGAAATCCTGTAGGATGATAACGTATATGCTTTTCAAATTGGCACTGAATGCTCCTCATACATTAATTGCATTACATCGTGAATTCTCAATCATACTGCTATCACCCACAAGGGGACTACATTTAGTCTTGGAGGGGAATGAATAAACTAATTCAATTGTGGGCTGCTCTGTGGAAGAACACAGTATATACATAAAGTATATGTACAGCATTAAAATTTCACAGGGGATGGGAGAATTATGGGAAAAAGGTTTTAAAAAGCTCCTCAGGTAGGAAATCATGAATAAAAGTTAAAAACACTGAACTATTTTGTTGTCCTATCAACAGACATCTCTGAATAGATCAATGTCCTTCCCGTCACCTCAATGATATATTTATCCTTTAGTCCCCAAATACTAACATTTGTTTCTCTTCCTCACAAACCTCACTTCATATTCATGGCCATTTTCAATTTCAATTTCCTTCCATTTCTTTTTTCCCCCATATCAATGTATATTCTTCTCTCAAAAATGGCACTTATTGGCTGGACCATTTCTTTTTTTTTCATTATTAAGTTTATTTATTGGTACATTTTAGGTATACAATATAGTTACATTCATCATTGGGATCTTGTACCTTTACATGATGCATCTTGGTTCTTATTTTTTCCCCATTCCTGGCCCTCCCTTCACCCCCTCCACCCTTCCCTATTTACAGATAATTTGTTTCCATTTTTTTCCTTTTCTCATATTTTTTCTTTTCCCTTCTTTCCTTTCCCCATCCCTCCCATTTCCCCTATTCCTTTAGACCTTTTCTTCCTATTTATCAAATATACATTTTGATCCTTATTTACACTTTTAGTTTTTCACACCAGAGAAACTATTCAGTATTTACATATGTGTGTCTTATTTATTTCACTTAAGAGTATGGCCTCAATGACTTAGATATAAATGTCTCTAGTTTCTCGTTCTTTATGGCTGAGTAATATTTAATTATTCACCATCTTGAAATGTAGCCTACTATTGTTTATATCTCTCCAACCTGTAAATATAGGTTCATATATTTTTTATACAAAAAAAAAGAATGTTTCACAAAAATGTCAAACATCTTTCAATGTTCCCACTATTCCAAAATAAATGTCATACATGGAATGTGTAAAAGCTGAGAATAAAAACATAAAACCTGTTTTATTACTGATATTTGTTTTTCCCAATTCTGAATATCTATATGGAAGAGAACTTCCTTTCTTTGGTTAAGTCTAATACTGACAGAAATTAAACTTCAAAGCATTAGAACAGAATATCTAAATAAAAAAACCATTTCAAAAACCTGTAAGTATAGATTCCATTCGAATTGATTTTAAAATAAATTATTCTGCCACAATATCATATTTTCCAATACACAATACATGTTACCATGTAACAAGCATTATGCACATGTATTAAATATATTTTCAGTTAATCATCAGTTAATATCTATCTATGCATGGCATTATTTTTCTAACTTTACAGACTAAGGCACAGAGAACGTAGTAACTTTGCATAAGCTTACACAGCTAGTATGAGCCAGGGAAAATTTTAGAATTTAAATGTCATTTAAATATCTTGAGTTTGCACACAAAAAAAGAAAAGCCTATTCATCTGAAGGGTAATCACACAAACACAACGTATGTGCAAATATCCACAATTATAAATTAATTATTCTTACAACATTTTACTTAATACTATGTAATAAATATTCTGATAGTTCTACACAATGGCAAACTCAGCTATTTATAAATATCCCCAACTTTCCATGAGCAATAGTACTAATAATAAATTCTTCGCTAATCTCAAACCACACTATTTTAAAGTTGTTTCCTGAATTCAGATCCAGTTGATTTATTTACATAAAACTCAACCTTTCACCAACTATTTGTACCACGAAGTTCTCAGATGTTTTGTAAAACTATTTTAAAACTTTGAAAAATAAGCCTGCAGGAAGCCTTGACTTACTGAAAAGCATTGTGGACCCTTGCTTTTTCCTCTCCTCTTCCAGCCTGCCATGTTAAATCCTTATTCAAAAGCCATAATAAAGTTAAAGAAACTCTAGGTTTCAAAGTATTACAAGTTCACTAGGGGCAGGTCGGATGTTCACAAGTGTAGATGCCAGGATTCAAGTCATGATAAATATAGCAAAGCAACACAATATTCCTTGTTTCCGTTAGTTTTCTGATCTTCAGCTTTCAATGGTGTATCATGTCATAAGGTAAAATTAGGGGCATCTAACCCAAAATACTTCACACATAAATGTGGCCTAAAATATTCATACTTTCTATCTCTGAAGGAAAATATATAATTCTGAAAATTCCTAATGAGAATTCCTTATGATCCTTTTCTTAACTGGGTAATTAATGCTTAAAATTTACTAGAAGAAATATTTTGGAGTAGGTGAGGCTTCTGCTTTTGATTTTAAATTATCACAAGGAAATAACAGAAATTGTCTTTACCTTCTTTCGTAACCCGCACACCACCCAGGGTGGGTACAGCCTTGTTTCCAAAGCTTGACCATGTGTGTGAAGGCCCGGACACAGGGCTGTGGGAGTCCTACCACAGTCAGCTTCTGTTCTTCACAAACATTTGGCCTTGAAAAAACAGAACAGTAATGTGATGAAAATATATGCTTTGTATATGAGCATGAAGCATTTATCTCTCCATTTTCCAAAAAAAGTTTGTGATGTCTTACAAAAATACATAAAGTGAAGAGAAAAATACAATATAAAAAAATCTGAGCCCCATAAAGTACATGCAATTACAACATGTCAATTAAAGACTTTTTTATAATCCAAGACCAGAATAGATTTTTAAAGAGCAGGAAAAATTTCAAAGCTGGATCTATAAGTCATAATTTCCCTTACAGGTAGAAAACTTGAGCTACATATTAATTTTGAGCTTTTGGTAGTCAAAATTCTAAAAAAATGTCAGATTTCTCAATCTTCATGATGAAAAAGCAAATCTATTCATTAAAAGAAGTTAAACTTTTCCTGGAAATTATTTCTGAACATTTTTTCCATCTGTACATTTAGCTGAATTTTACATGAAATACTTGTTAAAACACAAATATTTTTAAAATTAATTTTATTGGTACATTTAAAGTATACAATATAATGACATTCATCATTAGAAATCTGCACCTTTACATAATACGTCTTGGTTCTTATTTTTTCCCCATTCTCCTGCCCTCCCTTCAACCCCTCCACCTTTCCCTATCTACAAAGACTTTGCTTTCATTTCTCCTTTTTCTCATATTAATTTCCATTCCTTTTTTCCCTTCCCCTACACCTCCTACTTCCCCTTCCCCTTTGCACCTTTTCTTCCTATTTCTCATTATGTATTATGCCTTTTAGTCTTTACACTTTCAGTTTCTCACACCAGAGAAACTATTCAGTATTTACATGTGTGTCCTATTTATTTCACTTAAGAGTATGGCTTCAATGTGCATATACTTAGCTACAAAAATGTCTCTAGTTTCTCGTTCTTTATGGCTGAGTAGTACTCCATTTAAAAAAAAAAGTCATCTTTATCCAGTCCCCAGTTGATGGGCAATTCATCTGTTTCCAAGTTTTAGCTATTACAATCTGTGCTGCTATAAACATGGGTGCACATATATCGCTGTGGTATGATTATTTTAATTCTTTTGGGAAGATACCCAGCAGGGGAATAGCTGGGTCAAATGGGACTTCCAGTCCTAGTTCTTTGAGGTATCTCCACACTGATTTCCACAGTGGTTGTACCAGTCTACACTCCCACCCACAGTGGAGCAGGGTTCCTCTTTCCCCACAGCCTCACCAGCATTTGTCATTGGTTGATTTCTTGATAGCAGCCATTCTTTCTGGGGTGAGGTGGAATCTCAGTGTTGTTTTCATTAGCATGTCTCAAATGACCAGTGATATTGAATATTTTTTCTTATGTTTATTTGCTATTTCTACTTCTTAACACAAATATTTTTTAACCTGCAACATTATATTAATATTTCCTTATATAAAATTTTAAAAGATTTACAGAACTCTAGACACATTATCTTCAATTTTAAATGTTTCAGGCTAGGGCTGCAGATGTATGTGAATGGTAGAGCACTTGCCTAGCATGCATGAAGCTCTGAGTTCAATCCCCAGTACTGAAAAATAAAATAAAATAAGATTAGATAAAAGTGTAGAGCTAGATTATATTGACAGCCTAGAGGGCTAGAGTTAATTTTTATACTCTTATTCCATAATTTAAGGAATGCTTTACTCAGAGATCAATGATTTACTAGTTCACATCACTTTGCCTTTGCAAATAATACTAATTATAACAGCAAGTTAAGCCTACTGCTCATACTTCTCATGCATTTCAAATTACTTACAAGATATCCATTGACTCCACTGGGAATACAAGAAATGATTCAAACTTTAACAGTGAGTTTTGTAAATCTAGCATTTGACTTTGGCTTCCTACTGTCAGGAAGTTCACAATGTGGTTTAGTATCCATATTCACAATCTGTTGAAAGTAAGAAAGATCTTGGATTTAGGGTCTTGGATTTTGGATTAGTCAGATAAGTCTCTGTGAACTTATCCAGAACGCATTGTTGTTGTCTTGTCCTCAGCATCAGCAGCAGCAGCATCCTCATCCTCCTCCTCCTCATCATGGTCATCCTGATAAACATCTAATAGTACTTCTTCTGCTATATGTATCAGTTACATCAGCCTCCAGGACTGCAGTATCTTTTTGTTATCACTCCTTTCTGTGTCTCCGAAGCTCATTAACTGATTTCACTTACAACCCAATTCTCCCTTCCAGATATATTTCTAAAATGTTCTTGTTTGGATTGTTAACCTCACCTTCACTGAACAAAATTTATAATGAGCTTTATTTCTGAGTTTGTATAGCACATTTTCACACTGTAAATATCCTATTAAAGCAATAAGTATAAAAACTCAGCTGAGGCTAGGTATCTATAAAATTATCAAAAAATCTAAAAAATTCTTAGCTTTTAAAACTTCTGTATTACATGTCTATAAACCACTACACCAACACTGCTATGTGGCTTCACATGATTTTTATAAACCAATTAGCCTCAATTGGAATGAACTTACAGACCTTTTATTTTTTGGCAATAGTTCGAAATGTTACACATCATTCTACCTTGAACTCAATTTTGTAACCTCTTTTTCATGTATACATTCATCTATCCACCCATCCATCCATTCAAATATCACTTATTCTATACCTATGTGAGTAAGCAATCATGTTAGACGTATTTTCCCAATCAAAGATTTGGGACAAGTTTTCTTAGGAAGTACATTAAAACACTGATCAGTAAGTGATGAAATGAGACAGGAGTGAGAGTGAACTAAGAAAGGATGTATTACCCTCAGTCTCCTGGACCCCTTCCCATTTGCGGGAGATCTATCCCCTTGTCTCCTTCTGTATATGTACCCACTCCCAACAAGACTGTAAACTGCAGGTACTGAAAACATGCACTACTACTACTAATTAAAAGGAAGCATTTCCTAGCCAATTAACATCATCGATGACTGTTTCTCCACAAGGGAGAGGACATCTTTGAATTTATACACTAATTCCTGTCAGTGATTTGCTGAGGGTTTCTCCTTCCACAGCATTTTAGACCTAAAGCACAGACAGGAAAAGTCAGCTTCCAGCAAGCAAAGTAAGTCCTCAAGGGAAAAAAAAAATGCAATGCTGGCAAGTGAAAGCCTGGCAGGTGCGCAGCGGTAAAGAGGAGGGGCCTGGGTGTGGGAGCTGGCAGATGCAAATCACAGAAAAAAGAAAGTTTGTGTTTTGGATATGTTAGTAATCTTGAAAAAAAGGAGGATGAGTGAAAAGCACTTAAATAGATACAAAATGTGACATGTTAAAATGAAAGTAATCAGGGGATAAAGTAGAAACAAAGGTAGCATGCTTATAGTCATTAATGAGGAGAGGATTCTTTGGAGACGATTCTGTCAGGATGGAACAGAAGCCGGTCCTGGATGAGCCAGGGAATTCTATTCAGGCAGAAGGAACAGAATGAGCAGAGAGTCCAAAAGGAAAAACACTTCACAGATCCACTTCCCACGATGGGGTGCTTGGTGGGATAGCCATCTTTCCAGGCCAAGAAGTTTTGATGTTATTCTCCGTGCACAACAATCCACACCAACATTTACAGCTCTGATTTCTGGACACACCTCACAAGCTGGGATCTGGAGATGGACATGTGATGCTGTCTTACTGTAGAAGATTCAGCAGCCACAACACCAACCCTACCCTCCTTGAATCCGGTGAAGTCTCCATTCAGGGATAACTAATGACAGCCACTGGGACATTCCAAAACAAATGTGTAAACAAGCATCACCAGAACTTTCCACCCTTCAAAGTCCTGCATACAGTGCATATAAATTCTCACAACTACCTGTTCCATGAACTACTTCTTAAATGATACTCCCACATGTGGGCATAACAAACTGTTCTCTTATTAAGTTGTTTCAATTAATTCACTAGAATCTAAATTGGTAGAAAAAAGGTTTCTCTTCCTGTACATAGAAGAACTGGGTATTACTGATTTCTAATCAAATTATACATATACCAAAGACTATCATCTGTGATACTGATTTTTTAAAATCTGTAAATATAATGATATCTATCACTGGATACATGGAAAAATTTATGTAGCTGTCTGATTAAAAGTTATGCATACATGTATACTTAATGGATATTCATTGGTAATAACAGCATGGATATGAATGTATGTATATATACATATTCAAACTTCTACATTTTGTTGACAGTTCTCTATACTTACTAAATGTTTTTTCTCTGCTTGGATCCTGAAAGATATATAATGAAATCTCTCACTATTTACTTTTTACATTATTCTATAATTCTGACAGTTTAGTTCTTTTATATTTTGAGGATATTTTGTTAAACACAAGTTGATGATTACTGTATATACTTAATGAATCACTCCTTTATTACGTTGTGTTTCTCCTAAATCACAATAATGTGTTGTATATTGTTTTCTTTTACCTTAAATTTATTTTCTAATGTTAACATTTTATACATGCTTTCATTTAATTAACTTTCTTAGTTATCGTTTATTACTTTAAATCTTGCTATACATTTTTAGCAGTCTATTATTTAAAAATCTAATTTGCTAATTTCCGGTTTTATAATAAGTAAATATAGTTACATAAATTTTCATCACAAGTATACCTGTACTAATTTTATCATATCATTCTTTAGCTTTTGTTTTCCAGAAGTTTGTATTTATTGTTGCTCTATTATGCTTTCTGGATGAAAAAGAGTTTACTATCATTTTGTTTTGCACAATTTATGTAGTCTAGTTCTAAATTATAATTCTAATATTTGAATGGTTTTCTTTATACTTTTTAATCAAAATATATGCTTTTTTAAAATAATTTAAATTTATTTATTGTGACATAGTGAAGAATTTGATCTTTTCCTGTATTCCTGCTAAATGGCTCCTACCAACCATAGAATTGCCTCCGTGATAGGAGTACACATGTAATCATAATGTGGTGACTTATTATGGCCCCGTAGAGAGTTTCAGGACAGGGGGTGGTCCCTGGACAAACCAAACACATGGCTAAAGGTCAGGAGCTTTTATCCACCTGACCTCCCAGGAGGGTAAGGGAGAGGGCTTAGAGATTGAGTTCAATCACTGACCAATGACTCCGCCGATCTTACTTAAGTAATAAACTCAATTTAAAAAACATTCTAGACACCGAAGCTCACCGAAGCTTCCTTGCTAGTAAACACATGGTTGTCTGTGGGAAGATGATATCCCCAGACTCCACAACGGGAGACAGAAGCTCTGTTTTCCCTCCCAGAACTTGTCCTGTGCATCTTGTCATTTGGCTGTTTTTCCTCAAGTGTATCCTTTACAATAAAACTATAATCATAACTTGATTATATATAATCATAACCTGAATGCTATGCTTCGTGATAACAAAGTATCAGAATTATTGAGCCTGGGGAGGTCAAATTTGTAGCTCATTAGAAACATGGGCAGCCCAAGGAGCCCTCAACCAAGACCTGTCATTTAAAATAAAGGCAGTCTTGCTGAGGACCTTGTCCTCAACCTGTGGGTTTGGGGCTTATGCAAGATAAGTGTCAGAACTGGACTGCGCTCCATATTCTTAGTGTCAGACAGTTTGGTTGAAACAGAATATTTGTTATGTTTATTCCTTCACACATAACACAGTTAATATAGATGTGTTTTGTTGTTGTTTCCTTCAGGATTTAATATTAAATTATCTGACACATTCATAATTTTGAGTTATTTTATTGCTGCTAAAATTGATAGTCTGATTGGTGATTTTAATAATTGCCTTTCTTGAAATTAGTTTCACTTACTTAGGACTTCAGTTTTCAAGCTTAGGTAGACTGAAAAGTACTCTCTCTCCTCACCTATGTAAGGCAACAAGATTTTGAGAAGGTATTTTCTTATTGTCTTAGAATGTTAGCTAAGGACTAAAGCTAAAACCGAAAGGCACTAAATAATCTCACATTCTAAGCAGTGCTGCCAAAGTACTGTAAGACTGGAAAGCCAGCCTTACTTTATCAACATCCATTCCCCCTCAATTCTTTACCTTTAAAATAAAAGACTGAGTAAAGGATTAAGAGGCAATAAATTTGTTGACTGTATTAATCAGCTTTTTGTTACTGGGACACAACACCCAACACCCACAATTTAAAGGAGAGGTTTAATTTGACTCCTGCTTTCAGGGGATTAAATTAAAGGCCTCCTCCTCCTAGGCAAGAACTCTGGTGAGGGGCGTGGCAGAAGAAAGGTGCTCACTTCCTGATGACCTGGAAGCAGAGCAGGGGAACAGTGCCAGTGAGAAAAGGCCAAGGGAGGAGATGTAGACCTTAAAATCAAACCCCTGAGACCCACCCAGACACACCCAGAGGTATGCTTTACTAATCCCCTGGACTGGGCACATCCCATAGCCAATCAAGTTCATAATCCAGTTTAAGAGTCACAGTGACCTTGAGCCAGAGAGAATACCAGCCTTTTTTGCCCTGGGTGATCTTTAAGCTAAAAAGTTTACCAATTCACTCTGAAAAAAAATAAATAAATAATGCAGAGTAATAGGCACATTCTGGCAAGTATTTTACATGGGTTTCCTGATGTTTAGAGTCTTATATAATTGAATGCCTTATTTGGGCCCACAAATTTATGAACCAAATTTAGAAGGCCCTGCTAGAAGAGCTCATCAAGCAGGACTTGCAGGTACGGAGCTCTAGTAAGTACTACTGTCTCAGTTCGACCCAGAGTTCCCACAGCTCCAATGCCAAGGAACACTGAGACTAGAGAAGGAGATAAAGTAGGCGCCACAGGCGTACTGGATCAGGTGTTCACACATCCAAACAAAAAAGTGTTGCACATGTGGATCACTGGCAAGAGTTGAAGGAAGACCTGGTTGCCCCTGCTACAACAATCTTTAAAGACACTGGTTAAAGGTAGACCTCATTCAAAAACACTGAACATACCATGAAAAACAGAGGACATCAACTTCAGACCACATGAGACCAACTACAAATAATACCAGGCATCATCTCTATCTCTAAAAGACAGTCATTGTCCTTCACTTTTTCTCCCCACCTCTACCAACCCAGGGGGAGGTAGGGCTATTAGGGAAAAATGGGAGAAAAAGAGATGCCTCAGACAAAGGCTGCACCTGGCTCTCACCCTTGCTCTTAGTAATCCCTTCAAACTGCCAGGGATGAAGTTCTAGCTTGTGATCACAGAAAGTAGGAGCCAGTTTTTTAACTAAGCCAAAATAAGTTAATAAGTTAAAATGACTAGAAGCATTTGAAGTTAGTTGGTGACAGTTGTATGGTTGGCAAAAGGAGTAACAGCCTAAACTAATTTAATGATTAGAAAAAATAAAAATAAGCACAGCCCCAGGTTATACCCCAGCACACTGAGACTGTTTTCCAAACCAGCAGCATCAGTTGATCTACCTAATTCTCTCAGTGTATGGTTCTGGGTGCCCAATTCAGAAGGAGATGTCTGCTTCTTGGAAAACACTGTCCCAGGCAGCAGGTGGAGAAGAAAGGAGATGACAGAATAGGATAGCTCCTCATTTCATTTGTGAGTTTGATTTTAGGCACTATTATTCTCCTCCAGCACCTCAGTCTGCACAGCTTCAACCTGGGCCGCATCTGCCAGCTACCAGACCAGAGTTTCACAAGGCCACACCGTGTCCCAACTCACCACTGGTGTTACTCTTGTACCTTTTCTGGCCCACCTGGAGATCTGATTTTAACTTTTCACAGAGCACTTTTTTATTTTTATTATATGAAATGAAATATTTATTTTGCTTTGACAGCTGTTTTAGTAAGCGGACTCTCAAAATATGAAATTATTATACCACTCTGACCAGAAGTTCTAACTTACCTTCTAAATTCTTCCCAAATATTAGTCATTCTGACCTACTTCAGTGGCTACATGGACAAGGGGTTTACTAAGTAGTACCTGAATCTGTGAATGGGTGAGTTTGCCTGAAAAAAAGGTTCTATCAATCCAGACAATACAAACCTGTTAAGACATAGAAAGCATTAGGAAATACTACTCATATGGGTTTCGAGCTCAAGAAGAAACACTAAAGCTACATTTCTCAAAGAAATATTATCTACAGAATTTAACTTTTACATCACAACAGATTTCTAGTACAGTGGAATAAATGAAAGATAATGTATCTTTTTAAAAATCAGAAATATGGTAGTTCTTAATGAAAACGCTAATTAAAATTAATAATAGTGCTGCAGTACTGCTGCTGCTCTCTGACTCTCTGTCCCCTTAGGTATGAGAAAGCTTGGCCCCGCGGTGTTGAGAAATCATTGGGGAACACAGACGAGCTTTCCTGTTCAACAAACAAAAGTGTGGCGATCTGAAGGATACCTTCAGGTACGGGGAAATCAAAATGAGGGGTTAAAAATGAATCCACCCTTATGTTTCAAAAGTTTATTACTATGTGCCACTTCTCTCTTTGTTTTAATGTGCTAGATCCCTCCACAGCTGCAAATTAATTTTCTCTGCTCCCTAAATGAATTACACGTAACCGTTTCTAAAAATGACTACAGACATGAAAGTCATTTTCACTTAATAACTAACTATTAATCTCATATTTTTTGGTGTCACTTTAGTATGAAGTGCAAACGAAAATTATGCTAAACATTGCAAATTTATGGCAAACAGCAGCCCTTGATTTATATTATTATAGATGGTTTATCACCAGAAGCAATCTAAACAAAACTCCATCAGATAGATGTTACAATTTGTATTTATTTCTCCCAGCACTACATGCTTCTTCAATTTCAGAACTATCATTAATTTCTTATAAATGCAAATCTTTACTTCTTATTTTAATCTACAATGATCTCTCTAAGTCCTCAGAAGATTAGCTTTTACATAAAATATTCAAATAACAATTATAAATGATACTTTGTTTTCCCTGGGCAATCTATTATCCATGATGCATAAACTATTTAGAAAGAATGGGTGGTCTATATTGATCCAGGATATAATGGGCTAATAATGTACCTCTCTTTCCTTTTAAATGATCTCTTCACAATTCCAAATTAAATAATTTGAAAAACTCTTTTCAGTGTTTCTGGATATATTTAAATTTCTTTGCCTACCTAAGTAATCATCTAATTTTATTATATTTTCTTTCAGGATATCTGGGAAGACTCAAGCCACTTTGTTGATTTTGATCAAGAAGAAGCTGCAACTATTCATTCATCTATTATTTTTATTAACATTTCAGAGGAAAGCATGATTCACAACCTAACCACACATATGGAGAGCAAAGGAGACAAACAAACCAGAGCTCCAGGGACAGACTGGAGTACATTCTCCTTGTTTCCCCTAAGTTGACTTCCTACAGCTCATCTTTCTGACTTGAGGACTTCACTAGTGCAAAAATCTCCCAGCACTGTCTCCTCAAAAAAATTTAAAAACATAACTAATATCTACAGAAATCTGACCTAACCAACCCTACATTTTATTTGTAAGATCTATCTTCTGACATCTCCTTGGTCTACAACACTCATCACAGTTCTGTCCTTACTGCTCATCTCCTTAGGCTATGACAACAAGCCCCTTATGAATATGTTATTGATTCTACAAAGGATGATACAGATTGATTTATATTGTATATTTTTCTTTATCTAAAAAATTCTTAGTCATAATTCTGTTCAAATCAAGTCATAGATAGTGACATTAAGTAGCTGAAAAAAAGGAAATCAAAATTCTTTGATGATATTGTGATGAAGAATTCATTAATTCATGCCATAACATTTCCCTGAACATTTATATATATAAGCAATTATGTCAGGGCCAGTAATACAAATCAGAAATGAATTCTCCTTGAAGTTAATGAAATAACACTTCCAGCCCTGAAAAGAGTTATGAAAAATATTTTCATATCAGTACATTTTTTTATTTTTATTTTTATTTTTTTAGTATCAGGGATCAAACTCAGGACCTTGCCCTTGGGAGGCAGGTGGCAGCACCACTGAGTTAAATCCCTGGCCCTACAGTACATTTTTTCAAATTTTTAAATATATTTTTAGTCCTTAGGAGGACACCCCCAGATTGTATACATTACTCCATAAAAACCAGATTTACTTTAATCAGGACGTAAAAGACATATATGTTGAAAATTATAAAGCTTTGATAAAACAATTTGTACTCACTGATTTGGAAGAATTAGTATTATTAGAATGACCAAGCAATCCAAAGCAACCTAAAGAATGAATATGATCCTCATTAAAATCCCAATGATGTTTTTATAGGTATAGAAAAAAAATATCCAGAGATGAGGACATACCTCAGTGATAAAGTGCTTGCCTATCATATATGAGGCACTGGGTACAATCTGCAATATGAACAAATAAATACGAAAGAAAGAACATCCTAAAATTCAAATGGAACCAAAAAAATATCCCAAATACTTGAATCTATCTTCAACAAAGGTGGAAGCATCAGTGTACTTGACTTCAAAATATGCTACAAATCTTTAGTAAACAAAATACTGTAGCATGATCTTGGTAAATCAAACACATAAACCAATGGATTGGAACAGAGATCCTACAAATTAATCCAAGTGTTTAGAGAAAGTTGATTTTCTACAAAGATGCCAAGAACATACTCTCAGGAAATGACATCTCAACTGGATAGCAGCATGCATAAGAATAAAATTAGACCCTAATCTTTTATACATAAAAATCAATAGCAAATGGATTAAAGACTTAAATATAAGACTTAAAACTATAAAACTACTGGAAGAAAATACAAGAGAAAACTTTCATATCATTGGTATAGGGAATGAGGGTTTTGATATGAAACAAATAGCTAAGGCAAAAAAGAAATGCTAGACAAATGAAATTACATAAAATTTAAGAAAACCCCTGCTCAACCAAAGAATTAGTCACCAAGGTGATAAGACCATCTATGGAATATGAGAAAATATTTACAAACTGTATATATGATAAGGGGTTAATATTCAAAATATATTAGGATCTCAAAAAGATCTCAAGAGCAAGAAAATAAATAACATGATTAAGATGAGCAAATAATCCAGATAGACTTTTTTCCAAAGACACACGAATGGCAAACAGATACACAAAAAATTCTCAACATCACTAAATATCAAAGGCAAATTAAATTTACAGTGAGATATTACCTTACTCCTATCAGAATGGCTATCATCAAAAAGATGAAAGATACCAAGTGCTGGTAAGAATGTGGAGAAAGGGGAACTGTACACTGTTGGTGTGAACATAAGTTAATATACTTATTATAGAAAACAATATAGAGATTCCTCAAAAATTAAAAAATAGAGCTACTATATAATCCGACAATCTCACTTCTAAGTTTATGTCCAAAAGAAATGAAATCACTATGTTAAAGAGATACCTGAACCCCTATTTTCACAGCAGAGTAATTCACAGTAGCAAAATATAGAATCAATAAGAGTTCATCAGTGGATGAATGAATAAAGAAAATTTGAGACAGCAGTATACTACTCAGCCTTTTAAAAGGACATCTTGTTATTTGCAACAACATGGATGAACCTACAGGCTATTATGTTAATCAAAACAAGTCAGGCACAAAAGATACAAATTGTCCTATTTCATGTATGAGTGGAACGTAAAAAGCTGATCTAATAAAGTAGAGGGAGAAATAATGGTGCTAGGGTTGGAGAGCTGGAGTAGAGACTGGTCAAAAGATGCAAAATTTTAATTAGGAGGAATAAGTTCAAGAGATCACACAGTGAGCAGAGTTACTAACAATATATTGTATTCTTAAAAATTACTAAGATGGTAGATTTTAGATGTTCTCTTCACAGGCAAAAAATGGAAAAGTTTGGAGATAATTCATGTTAATTCTAGTCACTTTACAATATATACATATTTCCAATCAATATGTACATAATGAATATATTATTTTATTTATCAATTAAAATGAATTTTTAAAACATTTTTTAAATTTTTGAACCTAGGATTTATTCCTGATATCTACATAAAAGTCTTACAAATATTCTGTAGACTTGGTATTACAATCTTTAATTTATTAACTGGAAGATAAAACTGGCATCATACTGTATCCAAAGGAATATCTAATATAAAACTGTACTTGAAAGAGACACACTAAATTAAATTCACTTCTACCTGTCATTTCTGGGTCAAATAATCTTCCTTCCAGGAAGTTTAATGTCATCTGTTAACTCTTCCTTAAAGAGGTAAAAAGAGTTCAGCCTTCTTTCATTTAATTGCCCTTACTCTTCAGTAGCATTTTGTTTATCAAAATTAAGGTCAATACTAAGAATAAAACAATATTACTATTTTGACGGGGAATATGGAGTGAGAGGAAAGAGAGAAGGCTGATAATTGTTTTCAATTACCACATAACGGCACCTTTCCAAGGTCCAAAATCTAAGACAAATAAAAGGCAAGTTTTAGGCAAAGGCTTTACAATGAATTTTTTCCCATTGAAAAACTTTTTGAATAAATTATTAGGAAAGCTATTGTCTCCTTTCCTGAAAATACTCAATGAGCAAATTTCTAATCTTCTACAGAAGCAAGTAATTAAAATGAGAATCAATTCTCATTTTTCAATTCCATTTTTTTTTAAGTAATAATTCTTACACAGGCAATCTCCCAAATCAGTGATCTTCAAGTGTCATCTCTGGACCAGTAACTGCAAATTCCTGGGCCCCACCCAGAAGTACTGAATCAGAAACTCTGGAGGCAAGGTCTAGCAAAGTCGATTTTAACCATACTCCAGTTGAATTCAACGTATGCAAACTTTGGAAACTATGCCCTAGACGTCCTGAAGACAAAACAGCTCAGAAGCACACACATCCTCTCCCAGGAGTCCTATGTCTAACTCTAACCACACTATCTGGACCTCCATGATCACCAAGTGAAGAAAGGGTGGGGAGAGGGAAGGGGTAGAAAAAAAGGAGAGATGTTACAGAGAGGACAGGATGGAAAGAAGCTGGCAGAAAGAGAGAAAACAAAATAACTAGATGATTTTCATTACAACCATGAAATGTATATTTTTTCAACTGAAGCATGTCCAAAGACTGTCTTCAGTCATAGCTCAAAGTCAGAATGGTAAGCATATGGTAAGCATCTGAAGAGTCTGATAAATACTCCAATATCCATACTCACTTTTATTAGAGTTAGAAAATAAGTGGGTTCTATCTCATCTCAGTGTCTCTGGATCTTTTGTTCCAATTCTGAAACCAGCCTTTAAGACCATTAGAGGAAATATAAAATTGGCAAATGCTTAAGTCAAGTTCCTGCTTTAATGGATTACAACTGATACAGAATGTTGTATTAAGAAAAAAAAAAGATGTCAAGGACTATTCCAGCAAAAGCCCGTTGTAACAGCAAAACAATAGTCATGTATCTACTCATATTTCAACACACAAATAATAATATGAGAAGCTCTGCAAAATTCAGCTTTTAAGTAAAGGTTATAGTAAACAGGTAAACATAACGTGATTATTCAATGATTATTTATTAGTATCTACTCAATATCCACCTCCCATGGCTAGATAAGCAGTATGACCCTACCATCACCTCTAAGACTTACATTAATCTCTTTCTAATTCGACCTATCCATATGTTGTATTTCCTGGAGACCAAGACCATTTATATAAATTTTTCATCCATAGTATCATGTATAGTATTCTTCATTGTGTTAACCACATATGGTTGGCACTTAATATTCACTGAATAAAGAAGTATCTGTAGTCAGTCATCCAACATAAACAGATGTGATTTTCTAGAAACACAATGCATGGCACCATGGTCATTTCAGACAATGAGAGCCTTCCCTTGAACAAGGCTCCAAGGGTTCTCCTGGACTAAGTGTAGTTCTTGAGCTCCAAATAAATAATCAATAAGGGTATCAAGGGAGGCTGGAGAAAATATCCTTTAATCCTCACATTCAATTTCCACCAGACTCTCCCAAACTTCACGTAATATATATAAGCAGACCGAAACAGTTCTAAGATAAACTTCTTTACTCACTTTCCAAACATGTTGCCATGCTACAGAGACACATTAAACACCAAGGTCAGCCATAAATACATTCAGACCCTGTAATACCCAGAGAGTTTCAGCAAGAAAGAAAAGATTATTGTAGGTAAAATTTCTCCATCTGAAGACACCCTTGATATTTTTCTCTTTCCTCCTGCTTCTGTCTCTGCCCAGTGGTCCATCACCTTTGGGTCACATCGAGACCTAACCCATTGCTCTGCTTGTTCAAAATCTCAGGACACATGCCAGTTAGCTCAAATTGCTTCCTATTTCTGACCCCATCCAGTCAGATATTCAAGATCCTCTGTACCAGCTAGCTGTGATGATCTGTTCCCAGACTGAGCAGCTGCTCCCACAGTCTGACCCCAGGCACAGAGCTGAAACCCTCCCCTGCCAGACTTCATCTTCCACACTCTGAGGGGTGACAGAGAAGGAGAGAGACTTCTGTGTGTAGAGTCAAATCAGAGTCACAGATGCCTTTTGTCTATGGCCTATTCTCAGGAATATAGTGAGAAGGAATAATGCACATTAAATCACACTAAAAAAAAGCAACTGACTCTAAACAGCATGATGCCATGCAGTAATGCAATACCTGTATTATAAATAAGCACAAACAAGACCCAAATTGAAAGCAAATGCTAACATGTTGTTTTGTCTTTTCTTTTTGTTTGTTTGTAGAAGTACAAGTCTTTGTTTATTTGTTTTTCATACTTCCTCCATTTATATTATAAATTGTCTATGGTGAGAATGCATACTGTACAGTTAGAACAATTATTTTATAAAATGCAGAAAGAGGTTTAGTCTCAAGTTTGGTCTTCAATATGAGTCAGACTAACTGTGAAGATTTTTGCTTGTTTTATAACATTTTTTCTATTAAAAACAAAACATAGAAATAAGTTGATATCCTAGAATTTTTTTCAGTGCTAGGGATCAAACTTGAGGCCTTGCACATGCTAGGCATGTGCTCTACACCTGAGCTATACCCCATGCCCTATAACATATCTTATAGGAAATACCCATATCAGATCCTTAAAGCATATTTGTTGTGCCCTGAATGCATATGCATTTTTAATATACTTGCATTTTCATTTTCCCTTGAAGAAGTTGAGACATTGGCAGGAATTGGTTGAAACGCACTATTTTTTCAATATTGGGAAATGAACAAAGGGCTTCCATACTGACATAAAACTCCAGCCCCTTTTTATTTTTATTTTGAGAAAGAGTCTTACTAAGTCACTGAGTTGCCTAGGGTGGGCTTAAATTTACTTTTGATCCTCATGCCTCAGCTTCCCAGAGTGCTGGAAATAGAGGTATGAGCCACCAAACCTATCTGAAAAATCTACTTTTTTCTAAGTATGCAATTTTCACTTTTTTTTTTCCAGAATTTTCACTTTTTTTTTTTTACAGCTCTTTCCCTTTCCCTGGGTTTTTCTCTCTTTCTCCTGAGGCAGGAGATTAGGGCATGGTAGACTGACTGGAAAACAGGATATAACCTGATTTGGAACTTTAAATAAAACTTGTTCATCAGTTGTCCAATTCTTTAGACAGGATAGAAGAGTCTGCAACCAAGACATTGTGCCTTCAGCAACAGTTTTTGGCAAGCCAACGAGGAGAATGACTGAGCTTGGAGATAATGGAGCCAGAAGGTAAGACCCAACTGGGAGCAGAGTCTGTGTGGTTCCCTCAATTTAGGCTCCCAACACACAGTCACGCTGACAAAGGATCTCTGTCCCTGTCACCTGCTGGGCTGGGGAACATCTCCTGAGTTCATCAGCCAGGGGACACACACAGCAAGTCCTGAAGGAAAAACAGCCAAGAGAATCAGGGACTACGGTCTTGGAGCTCTATGCTAGGGCAGTGCAGCCAAGTTCAGTGCCCCAGGCAAGCACCACTGCACCCCACACCTTCCTTTTGCCTGCCAGGAGAAGAGTCCTACCCAGGGAAAAGGCAAAAGGTAGTCCCTTTAAAGCCTGACCTCAGATTGGGGAGCTGCCAGCGAATAATGGGAGCTAGAGGGCCCAGGAGATCAGTGCTGCCCCACACACAGGGTGGCATACAGCTGCAGGTGCCAGCATTAGGGTACTGGCCTTGGACTCTACCATTGCTGGGAAGCCACAGCTGCTTCTGCTAGGCAGTGCCACCACTCTGGCTGATTCCCGGTGGCAAGATGTTCCAGTCATTCTTCCTTGGGAAATGGGCAAAGATGGCAGCTCAGACCTGTCAGTTTCAGGCCTTCTCCCCTAAGGGGATGGGCAGGGCCAGAAACATGAAACTATCAATTTCTTTCTGTGCTGCTTCCCCTGGGAGAATGACCCAGAGAGAACACCAATGTAGAGGGAGGGTGGGAGGGACCGAGGCAGAGTCAACCTTACCATGTTGCCCAGCATCTGCTGAGCCAGGATGCCCAAGTTATCTTCATTGAGGAAATCTTCCCCACCAGCCAAGGCATGGGCACAGCACTGCCAACAAGAGCCCTCGCCCTACACCCAGTGCACCACCATGGGGACAGCTAAGATCCTACCCAGCATTCTATGGAAGCACTGCAGCATCCTCTGGGACAGGAACACAGGTCACACTCCTCATCAAGTGAAAACAATGTGCAGAGGACACACATTCAACTGTCACTTTAACTGAACAGTCATTTCTGCTGGGGTTTCTTCTTCTCATCTGTAAAAAACACTGTCTGGTGTCATGATTGTATAGTTTCTTTTCTGCTTCTCACCAGGGATTCGGGCACTGACCTGATGTTGCCCAGCACTAGGGGACAGGCAGTTCCACGTACCAAGCTCAGAGGACACAGCATCCAGGGTGAAGCAGGCTGAAGAACAGAACTCAGGACCCATTTACAAAACATTAAGGTCCACACTTACTTTGCACCTGCCACTGCACCCTTATCCATCATCAGCACCTCCCCAGATGCTGCAGCATCCTATAACACTGGAAGGCTCAGCCCCGATTAAGTGAGTATTCATGACACTCTGGAGTTACCTGGAGTCTCCAGCAAAAGTAACCCCATCTTCTGGGCAAGGGTTACAGAGTGAGACAGTGCCCAGGTTCCCCAAGTCCATCCACACTGTCATCTTGTCCACTGTAGCTCTGTGACCATGGGACTGGAGCTCACACTGGCTTTATCAACCATTCCTCTTGGACGTGCACAGAAGGACATCTTAGGTCAACACAGAGGAAGGGAAACACCAACAGACCTAGTGTTACTGCTCTGAGGGTCTCTTTATTTTGTTCAGGGGTTTCTTAAATGCTACATTAAAATCACTGTGGTCCAAATATGGCTACTTATTCACTCAAATTGTCACCATCTATACCACATTGTGCACCTGTCTTCCTCTCTCTGTGGCTCCCACTATACTCTCTCAGTGTGTCACCTGGTCACAGTCTGCTATGAGTTTAAAAAATATTTAAGGTAAAAAGTTTCTATTTTTGAAAAGACTGAGAGTGTATGTTCACAGTTGTCCATTGCCAGCCAGATTATGAGGCTAACACTGCCTCTGCCCCTGCCATTTCTTGCCTGGTTGAGAGAGTCACTAAAAGAAAAATGAGAACATTTCTGGCCAAGTGATGCCCAGAAAACCACAGTGTGTCTTGGAGACACACTTCATAGTTGATCTCAAGGGGCAGTGCCAGTTGCATTTGAGATTCAAGGGAGTAGACATTCCACAAGGCTAATTTGGCCACTGATTTTGGCACAAAAGAAATGCCTCATGCTAGCAGCATTAAACTGCTGAGTTTAAAAAGGCTTGAGACCCAACACAGATTAAAAATGATGTAGGCCTCTTCTGAATCTGACAATTTAAAACTTAGTCTGTGTCTAGACCCAAAAGTGGTCCTAAGTCCCTTGGCAAGAATCTTTCCTTCCCATTGTCCTCACGTTGATTTCTAAGAAAAGACGTAGTCTCTTGCTTAAGTAAACTTGAATCCTGAGAAAAGGGCCCTGTGTTGCTTGGAGGGCCACTCCTGGCCAATAGGCATAGCTGTGGTTGAGAGTAGAAGGTCTTAAGCCACTTGGTACACAAGTACTTCCTTGTGTTTCTAGAGCATTTATCCTTTATAACAGACATGCAAAGTGGACCTTCCCCTCCTGTTAAAGAGGAGAGTTGGTCTCCTTTTCTCTTCTGCAAAACATAGTTAAGGAAACTGAGTTTTTTAAATACAGTAGTAACACTTAAAAAATCTAAAAAAGTATTTTATATTAATTAAAAGATTGGGTTTTCTCTTTAGTTTTCCAGGTGTACTGCCTCATCGGTACACTTGAAACATCTACAATCACATAAGCTTCAGATACAACCATAGCTCTATGGCCCTTGCAAATGGACACTGTAGCTGTAAGACTTCACTGTAACTGGTTCCTCAAGAGAAAACTACAAATTGGCTGAAATAAGTTTACTACAAGGAAAACAGTTTTACTAGATGAGGTTGGTTTTCCACAAGCTTCAACAGTGCCTGCAGGAGAAAACAAACAGCTGTAACAGTACTGTCAACACACCACCTCTTATAATAAATTCTGAGAATAATGCTAGGGGAATATAGGCCTCTCCTATCTGTTTAATAAAGACAACCACACTGGGAGGACTCCTTAACTTCCTCCTCAGAACAATAAATCAGCCTCCCCTTCCCTTTAAGCGACTAAGGCATACAGATTAAAGATCTATCATACTCTGTCACCTTGAATCAAGAATTTCTTACAGATTCTTTAACCACTGCATTTGTTAATTTCTTGCAATTTAAAGGTATGAGGAAGAGGATTTTTAAAATTCTGTATTATTCTTGCAGTCTTATGAACAGACGTGGACTGTAGGGCCTATTAGCTTTTTCACTCTTACAGACAAGAGCTAAAGCCTTCACTTTCAGAAAACATATGGCACTTGCATTTGATCCTTTCAAAGATTCAGGTAACTTCTACTGCCCTAAAGAAACTACAAAAGCATTAATGGCATGAGTGTAAGTGGACTGTCTCCCAGACAGCTGGGGAGCCCTGGGCGGGCTCCACCCTCATCTACTCCTTCTCAGGTGGCCAATGAAGCCCCTCAGGCTCCACCTTTCCCCTTAAGCAGTTAGTGGGTCACAGTACAGAGTCGCAAGGCTAAGAGAGTGCTGGGGGCTGTACTAATCAAGGAAGATACCAGTACCAACCAACAGAACTTCAGGCAGAGATATCTGCTTAGTAAGTACTTTGGGTATCATAAAGGATGCTTTGTGTACCCAACAGGTCTCATCCTTCTGCAGAGGACACTCTCTGCAGGACCCCAGACCTAGTTTTCTCTCTCCATAGGCCTCAAGATGCATTATCAGGAATATCCTGAAAAGCACCCCACAGACCCCAGTGACCTCACCATTAGGCCGTATCCTTCAACAGTGGAAAAAAATTTGACTCTGCAAATCTGAAGAAGGAACAACTTATCTACTATTCCAATATAGTTTGGGTCCAATATAAACAAAAAAATGGAGAGAGATGGGTACAAAATGAGTTTAAATTAGGATACAGCTTTGCAGTTAAATAATTTCTGCAAAAAGCATGGACTGTGGAATGAAATCCCTTATGTTCAGGCTTTTATGTCTCTATCTCTGGAAGAACCCCAAAACTAGGGTATGCAAAGTGGCCCATCCTTTTTCTTTCCCTTTTCCTTTGTTTCTTTCTTGATCTTATTTTCCTTTTCCTTCTTTCAATAAATGATAGATTGTTACCTTTAGAGGCAATCTGTCCTCACAAACAGTATGTAATGCCAAACATTCCAAGGGACACCAAAGGGAAATGTCAAAGTCTCTCTGGAAAATCAAATGGCTGATAGAAAGACAAGAAGTACAGCCTTGCAGCCCCTCAAGACCCTGGTCTTGTTCCCAGTTCCTGAAGTTATACCCACCCCCAGGAAAACCCTTCATGATTCTTTACTGTTCACAGGGCTCAGACTAGTTGTGACCACTTGATAGGTCTACAAATCTGTCCCACTCTATACCTACAGTGACCGTGGTAAGCCTAACTCACTTTTCTTGTTAAAACCTGTATAGAAGAGTGAGACATATTCTGAAAAAAAAAATGGCAACTAGATTTTACCCACATGCCACTGTGTGGGGGGTGAGGGGTAAATAAACACTGACTAGTCCTGCCACCTTTACTGTCTGGAAACAAACTCCTACTAGCTCCTGGCCCAGAGGAGCCATCTGCTGTCCACTCAGGAGATTGGATGCTTGTTAAAACCAAGAGAAAGAAAGGACCCCTATAGAAATTTAAAACCAAAATGGAAGGGCCCCTTTTCAGTAATCCTTGCCACGCCCACTGCAATGGAATAATAGGAATAAATAGTTGTATCCACCTCTCTTGGATAAAGCCAGCTCCACCTGAACTATCTGAAGAAGAGGGCCAACCGAAAGAAAAATGCTACTCCTATGAGCCTCTAGAAGACCTGAAATTCCTCTTCAAAAAACAGGACCTCACTTCAGCGTCAAGTACAGGTAAGTAGAGTCACCATAAATATGTACTTGTAGCCTAACATCTGTCTTTGCCTCCACAGGCTTCTGACAGATTCACCCTGCCCTTTTCATTTCCATATAAAAATGCCAACTGTGGTTTCCTTCAGTCCACCAAGTGAGCCTATCATCCTAAGGCAGTTAGAGGCTACATAGTGCCCTGTGGAAAGAGTCTACAGTCCTTTTCAGCAAGAAGTAGCTATCTGAAGACTGGGACCTGAACTCCCTCCACAACCCTTAAAGTATTATGGAGATGTGTCTTTCAGCGGGAAATGAGTCAGGAGATTAGGGCATGACAGGCTGACTGGAAAACAGGATTTAACCTGATCTGGAACTGAGGCTCAACAGCATGTGACCTGTCAATCACGACCAGGATGAGTGGGCAGAGCAACTTCCAATGAACCAGATGTGAGAGGGTATAAAAGACAGCAGCCACTGACTTCACCACCATTGCAATCTTCCTGTTCCTGCATTCTTCTGTTTCTGCAGTGACCCATCCTACTTGCAGAATGTATCTCTTTTTGCTCTTCTTTTCTTCATTCTTCCCTTTTCTTCCTTTCCTTTAAATAGAAGTTGTGTTTACCTGTTCACTGGTTGTCTCAGCCAATTCTTTAGGTGAGACAGAAAGAGGTCAGGAACTACCAGACACCATGCCATCTGACAATATTCTTAGTTTGAATCACTAAAGCTTTGTGAAGAAGAAAGAAGAGAAGAAATCTTATGATGCATCTAGAGTGGGCTAGCATTGTATTAAGTATTTTAGATACAAGATTATGTATTAATGTATTTAGAAGGATGTAAAAGTCAATTTTAATGCATCTTACAAGAAACTCCCTAAAGAGATAGCTTCTCTACACTTCTTTTTAGAGTAGAAATCTTTTTTTTTACCAAATGTACCTAATTTTATGTTTAAAGCCTTAGTGTATATATGTAATTATATAATATAATATTAACAATGTATTATAATATTATATCATTATATTTAATAGTAATAATATAATATAGTATTATATATATTGATATATATATAT
The DNA here is from genome assembly GCF_000247695.1 of Heterocephalus glaber. Next base: position 46,315,902 of record NW_004624730.1, on the reverse strand, counting down.
ATAAATGTATTGCACTAAAGACATGTATAAATGAATTTAATAATTAAATACATCAGCTGTGGATGGGTCTGTTATTTTATTAGTTTTCATAACAAGAATCAGAGAATAGAGACTCTACTCTAAGGCCAACTTCAAAGTACGAAACAAGATTTCCAGCCACTCTTATTTCACAGAGTTATTGCTAACCTGACAAACTGCTGGTACTATATTTTTTTTCCTTATGAAACCTTCTACAATTCTCACTGACAATGTCAATTCTTTTTTGTCTTGTTTCACTTAGGGGCTAACCTGTCTCAGTTAGCAGTCAGTTGCATACTAACTCTTGTGTTCTTGCTTTGCATTGTTTTCCTGTGTTTTAATTTTCTCTTTCTCAACACATGGTCTTTGAAAATACAGGCAACATCTTAGTGTATTCTGTCATGACCAACCCCTCAACATCCACCTGGGTACTAAATAAAGTTTTATGTGAGCTCTGGTTTTACAAATAATCTTGCCCTCCTTAAAGCCCCATGCACACCGCTCCTCCCACTATCTCCACATGTACAGCCCAGGCTCTATGTGTCAGTTGTCTGGGCACTAGTCTGTCTGCTTTCCTCACCTATAAGCAGAGCCTCCAATGCATTTCTGCAACTGCTCAGGGCTTCACAGTGCCACTGGCATATCATAGGTACTTAGTATATATTGTTTAATTTAAATTTAATAGAAAATGAAATTCTGAGGTATTCATCAGTCCTTTGTGTATAATAAGAGTTTTGTAAGGAACAAGAAGACATTAGTTGATGGTATCCCTTTTCATGGGATGTTTTAAACACTAATATACATTTTTAAAAGCCACACCAGTTGGTTGATAAAGCACAGATGTTGGAGTCAGACAAGCTCACTTGAAATCAGTGCTGTCACCACTCCCCTTTGTGACGGTTTTATTTTCAGGTATTTACTTTAGCAGCAAAAGTATTTTCCTGATCTTTAAAATGTATTTATCTAAGCAACACATAAACTGAAGATTTAAACAGAAAGGTATTGGGAATAAAATTTGAGTATCTTTTTACTTTGTCCTCCACCTGCCCAGCTACCTCAAAATAACCACTGCCAACCATCCTATGCTCTCATCTCTGATTTTCTTATTTGCACATCTATGTATATGCAGTAGGATATGTTTGAAGGCCCTCAGTGTATTCTGAAACCACAGTACCAAACTCTTTTATTTGTTCCTGTAATACACACTGAGGATAAAGTTTAACTTATAAATTAAGCACAGCAAGTGATTAACAATAATAACCAACGATAAATAGAAAAATTTTAGCAATATGTTATCACAAAAGTTATATGAAGCTGAATGTGATCTCTGATGAAAGAATAGAAACACAGATAGACAGTGTTACCTCGGTTCAGGGCGTTTCTGCTTGCAAACAATTCTATTCTCAAACAAAAGTGTTAGACAAAATGTTGCTTCAGTTCACAAACTCTTCATCAGGTGACAAACACAACTGTGGTCATGTTCCTCACACAAACACAAACATCGCCAAAATTGTAAAAAAAATTAAGTTCATGAACTGAGGTACCACTGTATATGAATACTTATTTGTTATCTAAAGAGGCCCGTGTTTTTTATGTTGTTATATATATATATTATATTTTTCACCTTGATCTCATTAAGTATTCAATGCCAATTTATTTGGTCCAGTTTCATTTTAATAGCACTAATACTTTCTACCTGTGTGCTTTTGAGAATGACAATAAAATGCTCTAAGCTACAGTTTTTCATCATTAAGTTGAACATAGTATCTACTTCAAAGAATTTGGGTAAAGATTAATTAAAATAATATATGCAATCTACTTAAATGGTTGGTGCTAAATAAACTAGTGTGGTTACTGTGCTTGTTTTCACTATTGTTACTTTTAGTACCATTGAGAAATCAGAGAAATTCCTAGCTTCTTCACAGGGCTGATTCTTAGTGGGGTTTTGGGGAATTAAGGGTAAAGTAGAACCAGATGTGGTTGAGCATGTCTGTAATTCAGCACTCTGGGAGGCTGAGGTAGCATGTGAGGGCAGCTGAGGCAATTTAGAGACTTGGTGAGACCCTGTCTATCTGGTCTCAAAACTTAAAAGGAGGGTGACCTGGATATGGCTCAGTGTGTAAGTTCTGAGTTCAATCCTCAGTAACACAGAGAAACAGATAGAGAGATAGAGACAGAGTCAGAGACAGACAGAAACAGAGAACAGGAACTCCAACAACCTTAATGTCATAATGCAAAGTTCTCAGGAGGACATTATTTTTCACTTATTGTAGTCATCCATTTTCTGCTTCTGTAACAGAATTACATGGCTAACAGTTCTGGAGACTAGGAATTTCAAGTGTGCTGTGCTGACATCTGGACAAGACCTATATGCTGCATCATAACATGGCAGGAAGGCAAATAAGCACGCAGCAAACAGAAGGAAAAAATCAGGTCAACCTCATCTTTTCCATCAGGAATTCACTGCCTTGATTATTAAGCACTCCTATGATAACAGCATTAATCCAACCATAAGGCTGAGCCCTGAAAACCCAGTCACCTCTAAAAGGTCCCATGTCTTAACACTGTTACAATGGCAATTAAATATCAACACAAGATTTGAAGGGAACAGTCAAACCATAGCATTAATGAAACACAAGAAGACACTGGGATTCCATAGAAACCTGGACTTGCTCCTGGTGTGCCTGTTCTCTGAAGGCTAGGAAAGTGTAGAGAGAGAAATACCTCCCTCCTAATTGCCTCCCAGGGAATCAGCAGTGTGAGTTCACTTTATCACACCTCCAGCTTTAACAAGAGCCAAATTTACAAAGACTTGATCACAGCAGTGACCACTTGACACTAAATTGTGACAAAAAGAATACCCACTAGCGGCTCTAGTCTACAGCTGAACTCTGGCACATCTGCCTTCCTGCTACAAGAAGCAATGTACCACAAGTCTATCAACTCTGTATTTAAGACAGTCTCAATACATATATTTTAAATCAGACCTGAAATACAGATCAAAACTGTTTGAAGTTTTCCAGATGCAAGTACATTTATCTACAGCACTTCTAAAAATAAGACGGAGAAAAGCCCAAACTCTGTCAAAGTTAATTAGATTCATACAAAAAGCTTAACAGTCCTATGCAATATTTTCACTCTGTTACATATAAACGTACAATAATTCCATGAACACTGGGTTTAATTGCTCATAATATTTTAATTAAGGTTATGCTTTGTATAAATATCAACTCATCATTTACTGTGACTACAGACCTATTTAAATGATGAAGTCACTTTGACAGTACATTCATGAAAAGAGAGCCCTCTAAGAGTTTCGCTTTTATGTGGTCTAGAATACTAATGGAGGTTAATTGTCAAAACAAGCCTAGTAAAGACTTCAGAAGCATCTTTACATTTTAGTGATAGAGCAATGTAACCACATTTTTATGTGACCTGCTGCCCTCATGTCACAAATAACATAAGGGCTATTACAAGTCTGCATGTCTGTTTCCTGAAAACCAGAGTGCTCCTTTTTAATATTTACATTTTAAGGCTGCCCTTTCAACAGATACCCTTTAACTACTCTATTTGCGATTCAGATGATCAGATAATTAGATGTAAGATTAGATGCGCCAGAAGAGATGGCTGCCTCGGTTAATCTTACAGTCTGTGCCTCTGCAAATCACTACTTCGTGTGTAACAGAAAATATCAAATTAAGTTTTCAGAGGCAGGGAAATTTCAAGTCTGAAGTCATTTTAATTCCATTTGAGGCAAGGATATAATTTATTGCCATACTCTGAATTCATGTTCTCTTTTCCAAAACACCAATTTTAATTAGAGAAGTGAGCCCCAAAAGAGTAGAGATAGGGTGAAAAAAAGCCTTCCAGTGCCCCCACTACCACATTTCTATGGATGATATTTCTTCTGAAGCTTGTGTTTACCCTGAGTGCTTTAGATACTGTGGGGAGGCTTTTCCTATGAAGTGGCCCTCACCATTGGCCTGGGAAAGAACAGTGAGGTGTATTCCGTCTGGCAAATACTTTTTTTTTTTGCTTTTGGTTTTCATATTCAAATTTCACAAATAACTGTATCTTCCAAAATGATCAAGTAATTTGTCTCACAAAGTATAAGAAGATGCAAAAAACCTCATATTTCCAACTATATGTACATTGTATAAATAGAATAGAATTTTTAACAGAATAGAAACATGAAATAAAAATAGACCTAGAAGCTAGAAAACAGATGGCAACAAAAGATACTGGTATTTTATCCCTGGTGCTATTAAGAGGGTAGTATAAAACAACTAGCCCATTTTAGATTCTTTTAAGATATCTGAAAGCTGTAGTCCAGGAATAAAACCTTACAGCTTCTACTAAAGTTACAGAGACTTTAAACAAGTGGGTGAATGGGCTAGTTCACAACTCCAAGATATGAAAACTCAAACTTGAATCCTATGCTAAGACAACCCAACCTAAGACAACCCAACCTAAGACAACCCAACCCTAAAATCTTCTCCAGGCTTCACTCCATCTGGGACTGCTATATTTGAAAGCTGGGGTTAAGTAAATTGGAAAGTCACCCTATTCATTAGTTCAAAAAATATTTTTAAAATACAAGAAAGCTTTCAAAAAGAAGCATCAGAAAAGTAATTCCTAGGAGTAAGGAATTTCAATAAATAACAAGAGGGCAGGAATAGCTTGTCATAAACTTATTTAATATTCCTCTGATCTCTGAATATGTGGGTGACAACACACAGAGATATGTGAACATCTTCAAGAACATCTGAAAGAGAAATCTGTTAATAGCAAACTGGAACCAGAACTGGTGAGTTTTACCTCATTTATTACCTCATAACCAATGTACACTTCGCATATCTGCACCTAAGATTAGCTTCTGCAGGACAAAAATCCCTTGTTCTTCCCTTTTGAAACATCTTGTTCTTCTCTTTTGAATTGACACAATGGTTATATTATCTTTAACTGTGTGCTTAGCATTTCATGTGTACGGATAGATCCATTCCTCAAACTAGATGGTAAGCACTTGAGGTGCAAAGGTATTTTTTTTCCATGTTTGTATTTCTCTTCATTATGTTACCTTGAACAGAGCCAGGCACAAAACAGTAGGCAGTACTCAGTAGGCAATATGGAAGGAAGAAAAAAAGGGGGGATAGAACAAAAGGTCTAATTTCCAGGACTCGCTTGTCAGGATAATTTCCTTCTCTCCAGTTTTTCAGTGGCCTCAACATTCCACCAGTTCTACTGTCATTGTGTTGTGTCTGAATTCTCCCACTGAGTCTACTCAGGCCTCCCTTCACAGTTTGCCTTCCTTCACAGACGCCTTCCTCTCATGATTCCTTCATTACCCGTTTTTTACTAGCTTGCCTAGGACAAGCTGTCATCATCTCTCTGTTAATGCCCTCGCTGCCCAGCTCTCCCCCACCCCCAACATCATCTCTTCTGGCTCTGTAGTGCTCTTTGCTCCTCAAATGCCTTTGCTGGCTTTTAGAAAACACACTTTATTCATCCCAAATTCTATGCATTACTAGTTATATTCTTGTGCTTAAAACTCCCTCCACTCTGCCTCCCAGTCTCCATTAGTCAAAAACCCCATTGCCCTTTCAAGGCTTAGCCCAAATGCCCTACATCCAGGGAAGCCTTACATGTCTTCCTGTAGTACAAACTTTTCTCCTCTAGTAGCAGTGCCTGTGTACTGCTCACACACACCTTACTGGGTCTGTTACCACCAAATCTCCCTGTGTACCCTGCAAGTTCCTAAAATTAAATCACATCTTACTAAAATTATTTGTATCCCATGCCTTTTTTCAGAATAGTTGCTGAAACATTTGTTTAATTATAATAATGTGCACTGGGAACCTCAAAACTGAACACCAATAAATCTCAATAATTATCAGGGAATCATAATTTAAGAATCAATTTTTGGAGACCACTGATTTTAGCCTTCAATCTGAAGGCATATAAGTACCTCAATTAAAAATCAATCACTATCTAATACTCTTCTAGATCATAACTTGAAATGTTTTAAATAAAAGAGCTCTTTACATTTTATTCATCTTCCAGCCACCAATTCAAAGCATTTCTACAATCACATAATGCTTCCTATAAGCAGAGCAGGCACACACTTTAATTGTTCTCCTTTTTCCTCTTCTTTCCACAATGTTTTATCTAGCCAGTTCCTCCCTTGATTCTTTGATATTTTGAAGTACATTAGCCCTTCTACTTTTCCAACGTACCTGAGATGACTTTTTTTCTTTTTTTTATTTGGCCTAGTGATTCTTTGCTATTCTTCTCACATTCTAATAAGGTCCCACAAAATTTCTGTAGCCATGGCTTGTCCATCAGTTTTTACATAACTCTCCCAACAGTTTTCCCCAGGGTTTGACCTAAATGCATTCAGAACCAGGTTTAACTGTACCTCTGCCTCTCCTCTTGGGACTGGAGTCTCCCAAGCCAACCCTTTCCAAGGTTTGACAATTCTATTAGAACAGAACATCATTCTTCAATCCAACCTAAAGTCCTCACACTACAATTTAAAGGCATTTTTCTCTCCTTTTCTAACCTAGGAGCATAGTAATTTTCCTCTGTATATTTAGAAGTGAAAATCTTCAAGGTATGTCCCAAGAAACTTTCAATACTACTCTGTTTTTCTGTTGGATATTATTCTTTTCAGTACTAGGAATTGAACCCAGGGCCTTTGCAGTGAGACACATCCCCTGTATTTTTTTGGTACGAATTTTGAGACAAGTTCTCACTAAGTTGTTAGATTGCTCAGACTGAGCTTGAACTTGCAATCCTCCTGCCTCAGCTTCCCAGAGTTTTGGAATGGCAAACATGCCCAAACATGTCTGGCGATACTGCTTTTTATATTATTTACCCATTAGAAAGCAAGACTACATCAAATTTTGTCTCTGTCAATAATATTCTTTCTTTTGTTCTACTGTACAGTTATCTTTTCTAATCTGATAGCTTTTGTTTTAAAAGGCTATGGAGGATTGAATGATTCAGTTTTAAGTTTGGTAATCTACGGTTGCTATCCCAGCATACCACACAAGGTAGTGTAACCATGTTCCTTTAAAATAAGCACAATCCCCTCCAACAGAGAAATCCCAAGAGCTCACAAACTCAGAGGACTTGCCTGTCTTAGCAGCATGCTCTCGGGGGCAATTAGTGTTGTGCTTTCATTATTTCATGCCAACCAAACCCTAATCACAAGTTCACTGACTTGAGCCTACAGGTTCTACCTAGGCAAACCTGAACACCACAAAGATCTCAGGAAACAGGTACAGAAGACAAAAGTCAAAGGATGTGCAAGAAGTCACTGAAAAGGACAAAGGAAGATTACAACTGGCCCAAATGCCTTCTTGCCTTTATGCCTTTACCATGACATGGCTACAAAAAGATCCATTCGGAATATTGGCTAAATTCTCTCTCTTCAATTGAAGGAGGAGGAAAAGTTATCTAGGCCTGGTATTTTTCTCAACAGATTATTTACAACACAATGAGAAGAAACTTTGCTGATGGTTCTCATAAATTTGAAAAGATACACAAATAAAAGTCCTAATGGGTAAGATCTGCTTATAGCTCCTGGGCACCATCAAAATGGAGTGCATGTTTTACTCATTGTTGTCTTTTTTTTTCCATTAAGTTTATTGGTATATTTTAGGTATACAATACAGTTATATTCATCATTGGGATCTTGTACCTTTACATAATATATCTTGGTTCTTATTTTTTCCGCATTCCCCTGCCCTCCCTTCACCTCCTCCACCCTTTTCTATTTACAAAGACTTTGTTTCCATGTTTTTCCTTTTCTCATAAACAAGATGTGTTTTTTTTTATAAAATGGAGTATTACTCAGCCATAAAGAATGAGAAACTAGAGACAATTATAGCTAAGTGGATGCACACTGAGGCCATACTTTTAAGTGAAATAAATAGGATGCACATGTGTAAATACTGAATAGTTTCTCTGGCGTGAAAAACTAAAAGTGTAAGTAAGGATCAAAATGTATAATTGATATGGTGAAACAGGAAGAAAACATCTAAAGGAATAGGGGAAGTGGGAGGGGTAGGGGAAAGGAAAGAAAAACTCACTGTATGTCTTGATCACAGCATCTCCCTAAGGATGAGCCCCTATAATCACCTACCCATTTTCTCAATAAGGAGCAATGCCAGCTTGATAGATTTAAGCCTCTAAAAATAACTTGATTTACCTTCTGCAACTAAACAAAAGGATGATCTCTAGCATAATGCTCAGCTCACCTTGAATGCTCAGCCATCCCCTGTGGAATGTCTGTTTAAATGAGAACCCTTGATATTCACACCACCTTATATCCCTGCCTGATTGATAGTTAAGTCAAAAGTACCGACTGAACACTTAATTAGGTCCTACTTCCCTTTACTTTTTGTGTTTTTATAACCAACCTCAGATATACTCAATGTCATCTCATAAAAATATTAAAAGACAAAATTTAAAGATCTCATGATTTCTCCAATTAACAAAACAGAAGGTATCTCAATGAAGTGATTACTTTCTACTTACCTGCCACATAATTATTTATGGGATGATGTCTGGCAGAAACTACACACATACACACACACACACACCCATATTTTCCATTCAGATCCTGGAGTTGTAGATGGTATACAGTAAAAAACAAACAAACAACCATTTGAGGCAATCTAATACACTCCAGATGGCATTTCAAATTGATATACTTTTGCAGGACAGTTTCAATGCTCACATACACACATCAAAAATTCTGAAATTTGTCTAGCAATTCCACTTCTATGAATTCATTTTTGAGAAATCATTAGCTCAAAAACTGAAATAAAAAGATGGTGATATTTTATAATAGTAAAATAATTAGAAATAATTCAAAATGCCAATGATAGAGAAACATAAATAAATTATAGTACAACTTTAATACAAAATACTTTATAGCCCTAAAAGAGTATACAAATTTCAAATAATATTTGACATGGGAAAATGCTCATGATTAAAAGTTACATAAAAGCAATAGACAGAAAATAGTAGTTAAAAGAAAGGTGTTTTTCTGGAGGTTTTGGTGGGGGAGGTATTTGTGTTTGTGTTTGTTTGTTGTGACTGGGCCTCAATAAGTTGCCCAGGCTGGCCTCAAACTTGAAATCTTCCTCTCTCAGCCTCCTGGGTAGTTAGGATTTAGTTTCGATTAAATAGGTAGATCAAATAGGTAGTTTTTTTACTACACATAAAGATTCTAGGTGGAAATTCAGAAATTCACTTACCAAAATACTAATAAACACTAGGAAGTAAGTTTTCAGATAACTGACATTTTTTGAGGCAGGGTTTGCTATATAATCCAGGCCAGTCTTGAACTTTCTATGTAACCTAGGCTGGCCTCAAATTTGTGATCCTCCTGCCTCAGCCTCCTAAATTTTGGGATTACAGGTGTGCACCACCACCCTTGGAGATAACTTACATTTTCTCATTTATATGTTTTACATATGCCACCTGGTTAATGGTGAATTTGTTTTATTATATTAATTTACTAAACTGTTTCCCCATCTCTCTAGCCCTGGACACACTGAGATACTTGTACTTGCTTACATACAGACTTTGGGAAATTGTATATGAACTTTGCCCAGGAAGGCACACCCTGTTTTTGCTGATTATCCTGACATTACCATTTCCATGTTCCTAGTTTACAAATAAATTAATGGTGATTCTATTCTTACTGAATAGGATTGGGGATGTGGAAGTTTGAGGAGGGGTAAAGGACTCTCAAACCTATGACAAGCTTTCTTTAGTCCTAAGATATGCTAAAATTCTATTTCAATTATAAAGGAGGGATAGAAATAAAGGCCTTATATCCATCTATCTATAATTATCTATAATTTTCCCTTCAAAATAGATTAAAAATAGCTTTTCATTTACTTTAGATTGCCCTTAACTCTAGTGATGGGGACCAGCTATCATCTAACCTGCTGGGTGTCAATATGGATACCTAGTTATGAACTATTCATGCAAAACTTGCATTTTTTGCATTGGAATGCTTAAAATTATCAAAACAGAGCAAATGATTTCTACTGGGTGGACCATGGTTGTGTTTTAGCATCGTAAGTTTGTAATAAAAAAACTGGATAAATTATAAGCATTCTCCAATTCCAAATAAATTAGAAATGAAATTATTTTTCTGTGTGCTTCTACGAGGTGCTATTTTAATTACCCTACATTGGTCTGAAAATATGTTTTGTTCTTGTTTTCTAGCCAAAGTTTAAAAAAAACTAATGAATTATGGATTAGTATATTACTCTAAAGCTAAAAATCAGTAGCTTTGGAAATTTTTCTTCAAAAGGAAAATGATACTTTATTTTTTATTTGTTTGCCCATTTCCTACTCTGCCAAGGAAATGATACATTTGCATTTCCAAGGAAATAATTGATTTGACTAGATCTTCAGAAAATGTTTTCACTAAACCAATCAATGAGAATTTATTGTGGATTTTTTAAATTGCTGTAATAAATGATGAGACCAAAATCACTCTAGCCACGCAGTATGATAGTAGTTTTCAAACATATTCAAGCAAATAACCTTTTACTCTTTGTCATACAAATTTTTTTGCAAAACCTCCACATATCAGAATCAATAAAAGTGAGCTGCTTAATCTTACATCCTGTCATGATTTGGATATAAAACCCCTCCCCACAAAGTCTCATGTGTTCCGAGGTGGGGCTTTCAGAATGTCATTGGGTAGTAGGGTGCTGTACTCATCAGTGGATTAGCCATTGTGTTCATTATTGAAAGTGCTATTAGGAGGTGGGATCTGATAGGGAGAGGTGAGTTACTGGGAGCATGACCTGGAAGGGTGTATTCTTGTCTCCTGCGCACTCCTTCCCTCCCTCCTTCCCTCCCCTTCCCCCTCCCCCTCCTCCTCCTCCTCCTCCTTCTTCCTCTCT
>NW_004624730.1:46260181-46304847 GCF_000247695.1 Heterocephalus glaber | reverse complement strand
CTCTCTCTCTCTCTCTCTCTCTCTCTCTCTCTCTCTCTCTCTCTCTCTCTCTCTGATTCCTGGATGCCACGGGTTGAGCCGCTTTCCTTCACCATGCCATTTCTGGCATGGACCAACAAACTACAGACAGAATCTTCTGAAATGTGGATCAAAATAAACACTTTCACCTTTAGGTCCTAGGTGCTGGGTATTTTGCTCCAGTGATAGGAAAGTGACTAATACATTCTCCCAATATTTCTCTTCCTTCCAGCCAAGTGCCCCAAGGTACTCCTAATGAACTCAGAGCTTCAAGAAACACAGTATAGAAACACGAGTTATCCTGACAGGAGTTGGACTTCACTACCTTCCTAGCTGATTGGCAAACACTATTCATGCTAAAACTTCAAGTCTGGAATAATTCTACTTTTGTCACTTCTCAAATCTGCTACCAAAGTCTTCTCAAATTCCGACTGAGAGAAGTGACCTCAAAGAACAGTATTGGAGGATATAGAGGCAGTATTGCAGGTACTCTATATTTTGGGTCAAGTACAACCACATGTAGTTCACATACACAGACCATATTAGCTTTCTGCCAAAAATGCCTTTGCTGAACTGAAAATGATAACCTTCAGACTTTTCCCCCAAGGTTGCTTTAAAAGACAGCATTTGCTTCACAAATTGTGTTGCAGGAATTGCCTGTTAAATCAGTGCTCATCATTTTTGTTCCCAAGTGATTTATTTCATTTAAAAATTAGCATTAGGGAAAGTTAACTCCTGAGGAACCAATTTACTTTCAATGTGTTAGACAATAGTAATGCAACTGATCCTATCTTCTTTGTCAACTTGGCTTCAAGAACCCCAGGGATAAATCCAGAGTTCAATGGTAACATATATGTTGGACCTTAGGATGACATTCTTGGGTTCTTCTGTTCCATACTGTCAATTTTCTGCTTTCATTTATGGATTATTTTTGGTACCAGTATACTTATTATTAAAATAAATTGTTCAGGAATCATTTACTAGCACTCTAATTGGATTAGCCTTAATCTATAAATCCAGCTAAAGATATTTAGAATCGCAACAATACTACACCATCATATCCACAATGATATTATTAGGGTTTTGTAGATGGCTCTTCGAATATCATGTATTTGTTGCTTAACTTCAAAAATATCTCCAAGCTCCCACAAAGATTATCAAAAATAGTTTCAACATATGCACATTTTGTCAGTAATCTGGAAGTAGTCTAGGATTGGAAAGTTTACATAGGGGCTTTCTTACTATCTCCTAACATCTTGAGAATCAATGCCTTTTCACTTACTACTCTACCTTTTCCAGACTCTAAATTATTTTCCTCTTTTAATCAGAAATCTAACCTAACCTAAATTAACCTAACAAGCTTTCAGTGCTATGTAACAGTTACTGTTGTGACTATCTTACAGGCAATACTTCACCAAATGCTCACATTTACCCCATTTAGAAATACAAATACCATAGCTAAGTGAAGTTAAATACTTTATCCAGGGTCAAAGAGTAAGTAGGAAGTGGCAAAGTCACAATATAGTGCTTCTCTTGAATAAGATATTCTTCTGTGAGAGATTAAATAAAATATTAATAAGCAAGTCCCACTACCATGACTTACTACATTTTGAAAGGGAGAAAGCAGCAAAAGTTTTAAAAATAATTTTAATGGCTTTCAAACTAGGCCAGCATTTCATTTTCTTGAGCTGTCTTAAGGATGAGGCTGCTTGAAGATAAGAATAGGGAAGACATTCTGAAGGCTCCTTCTTGCTCTGTCACTCTAAATTTTTATACTTTCAGATTAAAAAAAAAAAGTGTTATGCAAATAAAGGGCAATTCTCAAGCCTGTTTCTTTAATTCCAGTCCTGTAAAATTACTAAAAATAAGTAAGTATGGTTACTATAGCAGTTTATAAAATAATATTACTATTCAGATACCATTTTTATACAAGGGGCTGCAGCAACAATAAAAAGCAATAAAATGGAGGAGGGACATTCCCAAGAGATAAAATTCATTTGAACATATTTTCCACAACCTGGGAAAATATACCAGTACCCAAAGGAATATTAGCAACTTTACAGTACATTTAAGCACAAGCGCATTTTCTACTTCTTAATTTAAAAAAGGAAAGGACAGCATTAAAATGCGCATATGAATAAACAGGTCATTTATTTGCTCCTACTAATTAACATCTCTTGAGAGCTCCAGAGTCTCTTAACATCTTCAGGGCCTCTCTCAGAGGATGTTCTCCTGGCAGGAGAACCAGAGACTGAAAAACTTGCTGAGTCCAGAGGGAGAAATGTCAGAGAAGAAAAGACACCCTAAAAACAAACATGTTAATTAAAAACATGAGATAAACACTAGCATTTTACACCTCTACCCACTACCCCTGGGATGCAAAGGAAAGAGTCGCTATCCTTAAAAACCTTTAAAAGGCCAAATTATTATGAATCCTCCAGAAGCAGCATTTCCTAATGTCAAGAAAGACAATTTATAAAACAAGAGCGACAGAGCAGGAATAAAATTTTCCTATTGCTCAGATTTAAAATATGTAAGATTCAGCAGTCTCACTCTCAGAAGATTATGTCAAAAATTCCCTTGATTATTTCTTAATCTCAACCAAAAAGAAAAACTTAAGACAGGTAAGAGACTTCCAAGAGGCCATGGTAAAGATTGGGAGAAGAAGGCCAGTGAAGAACTAGGGGAGAATTGGAGAGAAGCAACAAATTGACTATGAACCAAGGCATAATCGTCATTGAAATATGATTCTTTCTCACTGGAAACTGAAAGTTTGGAGGAGAAAAGAATAGGAAAGAGAAGAAAGAATCAGTGAAGAAGAATAGAAAATAAAGTTAAAAGAAAATTAAAGCTGAACAAATTAAATCAAAGAAAACATTTTTATGGTATCATTCAGAAATTTTCCTTACAAATTTTTTAACTGCAGAAAAAATTTTAAAAGTTTAGTACAATGCTAAAGGCATAGCATTGGGAGGCAGACAACTGTGGCTCAGGTAGAGCCTCTGTCAAGGGCCTAGATATGCTAAAATTTGCTGAGCTCTGGGTTTTTTCATCAGTAAAATATGAATAATAACAACAATCAAATGATCTCTATTTTTTCCATAAATCTCTTCTCATATACATATTTATGATAAGAGTAACAGTAAGTTACCTATAATTTTATCTACCTAAAACAATTTTTGAGCTATCATTATAACAAATGAATTTTCACATCGCTGAGACTTCTTAAACAAAACTTTCAGTATCTTCAACAATTCCATCAAGTGGATGTATCAGGTCCTACATCTTCATGCAGCTGGCCTTTACCATATCTTGAATAATTCGTTTAGATCAGGTCTTCCCTAAAAAGAAGCACTGATTTGACATAGATCACGAGTGCTGCCCTTCCCTTTGAACCACAAGAACAAGAAGTAGAAATCTAGTTCTGCCCTTGCTACTCAACAGTTGCTGATGAAGCCAGCACTATATTAATATTTCTCATGATCTGTAACTGATGATTCAGTTTATGCCACTTTCTAATATTTAAAGAACTTCTTACGCTCTCCGAAAATTATCTCGGCCAAATTCCGGATTCCAGATCAATACTTACTTCATGAACCTTCCTAGCACTCTCACCTTGCTTCACAGATAAACAAACCTGCACAGACATTGCAAGGACGGAATTTCTCTAGAGAACTATTTCAGCCCCTATCTAGAATCACTACACTCTCCAATCAATATGAAATGAAAAACTGCAGCCCATTGTATTGAGCCAAAATTCAGCTATGAGATGTTTGCTCATGGCAGCTTGTATATCATTTAATAGAGATCTTTATGACAATTTGTTCCATTGTGGTTTGTGATAAATGCAATCAATCAACAAACATATACAGATCGATCATCTAACTACTTGGAATTGTCTAGAAACTTGGATGAAGAGCAAAACAAAAAAATTAAGAACCATAATCAATGAAATTGGTAGTACTGAAGAGAAACCAGACTTAGATGTTTTAAATTTGCAAGTGTACAACATGACTTCCTATCTGTTCTTTACCATCCCTGCAGGCTTGCTGTATTAGGTCAAACATTTACTTGACAATTTTTAAAGAAGCTGTCATTCTTCATATTGATGTCTGCTACTTCATACTACTATCATTCATTTGCAAAGATTATATTTACCTTCTCTCACATGTGAAGCTCATACTTAGCTTCTTGGGCAAACAAAGCATTGGAAATACATTACTCCAGGTTTAACCACAAACCTTTGAAAGGTCGTGATACGCAAGACAGAACTCAAATGATGAACATAAAGCCATTCCCTAAAATTATAAAATTGTGCCTGTCTGGATTTTGCAATGATTATCCTGAAACACTTAAAGTTACTCAGGGAGATAGCGAGGTATAAACCCATTTAACAGACTGAAGATGATTAAAATATAAACTGCATTTTAGGGTCTTATCAAATCATAAGCCAAAGCATTTTGTAAAAGGAAAACACAAAATAAACAATAACCAACACATTTTTTGCACATACCATGAATAAAGAATATAATACAGAGCCCTACATTATCATAATGAGGCGAAGTCCAATATTCTGGAAAGAGTGGGTTCTGATTTAAAATGAGAGGATCTTCATTTTATTTGCAGACTGCAATTTTACTGCATGACTTCTTCAAGTTCAAAGATAGACTAACATGTCTAAAGGTTCATTTAAAAAAATGAGATTATACTTCTCTGCATTGATGAGTTCTGTAATAATTAAATAATGGTTGTGAAAGCACTTGGTAAATTATTGGTCAACTATGGGTCTTAATTATGAGTCATGTTTGACTTTTCGAAATTCTGTCTGCATGACAACTTTTGACAATTTTTCTGTATGTTGCCATTATCCTATTCTAAATAGATGGGTCACAATCATAACACAGTGGTGCCTTGCTCTCCAACTGTGGTGACAGAGCTCAAGATTAAAAGGGACTACAGTTTCATCCATCCAGTACATGTTTTCAATAGATTTCTAGGTTAAATTGTAGATTAATTCTATGGCTCTGTTTCCTCAACCAACATTTTTAGAAGCACTAGAACAGATGGAGACAATCAAGACAAAAACTCTCCTTCAGGGCCTTCCACCATCTGATGAAGGACTTATGTAAATAATCATACATTTATCAACAATTCTGATAGTGATATGCAAGTGAGAGCTATGGGCACACACACAAAAAAAGAAAGGCTTTCAACTTTGTCTAGGGGGTCACAGAAGTTTCACAAAGAGGATCCCTGAAGATGAGCCCCTCATGTTATCAGTTAGGATGCCCCTGACACACTAATTCAGAATATTTAATGAAGAGAAATATGTACATGATTATATAATCTCTTCCCTCCTTCACGTGAAAGGCCTTTAAGCTTAAGTCACCTTGAAGCACATATTATCACATTATTACCAGAAAAGAAGTAAGTGTTTATACATGATGACATATACTTTCCATTAGAGAGGCAAAGTGGCATCTGCTATACCTTGACCTTTAGGACTACACCAAGCCATCTTAATTATCTAACCTGCAAGCCAACAACCTTGGAAAGTTCATGTTACTTCCCTGAGGTTTCAGTTCCTCCTCAGAAAAATGGAACCACAATGCTGAGTGACAAGAAGGTGCCTGGCATTTCATGATGGTGGCTGTGTGCCCCTTTCTGCCAAACTATTTGAGCTTGCTTGTCTCCCAGCACTTACTGCCATGCACTCCAACTGCCTGACTCTTCCTGGATGTGAGCTTCTTGCAGACAGGGTCTGCTCCTATTCATCTTGTACTCCAGTGCCTGGTGGTAGTGATGACACCTAATATTTGGTGATTAATATGCCATTAGCTCTTCAAAAGGCACAGAACAGCTACTTTCAAAAGAAATGATACTATTGTAAAGAAAATGCAAAGCAATATAGTAACATTAAATTCATTTATTTATTCAACAAATATTTATTACCAACTACTACATATTTAATTTTTCTCCAATGTTGGGAATACAGCAGTGAACAACTGAACAAAACGTTCTGTCCTCGTAGACATGCTAATGTGGGAAGTGAACAGCAAATAAATAAGATAAGCAAAATATATAGTGGATGAGATTATTGTAAATGCTATGAGAAAAAATGAAATAGGGAAGATGGAAAGGGAGGATCAAGATCTTGGGGAACTGAAAGCTTTTCTGAAAACATGACATTTGAGTAAAGATCCTCCAGGTCTGGAGGAAAAAAGCATTCTAAGGCAGAAGAAGCAGCAAGATCCAGAGCCAGAGGCAGGAGGATTCCTTGCAAGGAGCTCAGTGTGCCTCAAGTAGGCTAAACCTAGAAGAGAGCAGTCGGGATGAGTTCCGAAAGATTTGGTGGCACAGGTGGGTGACCACACAAGGCTCGTGGGCACAGGGAGAACACTGGGCTTATTCTGAGTGATGTGAAAGCCAATGGAAGGCATTGCGAAGAAAGCTGGCATCCTCTCACTCATATTTTAACAGAATCACTCCAGGTGTAGGATGAAGAAAAGAGGCAGCTTTACATATAAAAAATAGGTAAATTAGGAAGCTGTATTAATAATTTGGTACAAAATGAAAATGACTTGGGCCAAGGTGATTGCCGTAAAGTGTCAAGGAGTGGTCAAAGTTTGAATAAATTCTTAAGGTAGTACTCAATGGGATGCAAAACAGAGAAGAGTGAAGGACTGATGCCTAAACATTTTGAAGACAAAAGATCTAATTTCATGAAACATGAGTTATTTGGATTCTGCAAATTAAAATGCAGGTGGCAACTTCTGTGGAATAAAAGAAGACTACTAAGCTCTGCATGAGCAAAATGCAGCAATTACTATGGAGAAAAAAATCCTTTGAGCACAGTTTAAAATAGTTGCTGTACTCAGGACAGGGGTTAACCACCCCCCAACACACATGTGCACATGCGTGCGCGCGCGCACACACACACACACACACACACACACACACACATGCTCCAAGAGAGAATGTAACAAGGTACTCATCCTCAGAGAAAGAAGAGTATAAACGTGCTAGGAAAGAAGTACAAGGGGTCAGAGTATGAAGAGAAAAGCTAGAAGGGAGAAACATTACAACTTGGTTAAAGAAGTGAAAGCTCAGATTTCCCTGTAGTTACTGAATGTGATGCCCCTTGATAGTAAGGGCAGGAAGAAACAATGTTCTCATCTTGCAGAAATCACCAGTGGCTCTGAATTTTGCAAGTGAAAAGATTCTTACATGGTTTTAGCAAACACTCAGGGAAGCTGGGATTCATGCGTAACCCTTCAGTCTATACACAAGCATACAACATTCCAGGGCAGAAAATTATGTGTTCACAGTAAAACAAAAGCATTAAAAATTCCCATAAAGTGTGAGATACACATGTAAATATGTGTGTATATGCATGCATACAAATACATCTCTATATTGAACCTACTGATCCTGTGTCTGTAAGAAAATCTTTTCATTAAAAAGTAAACTGAAGAAAGTTGTCTTCACATCAAAGTAACCTCCTGCCCTCTTCAGCAATTTAGTTCCTGTATTCCTATAAGAATGGAACAGCAGAGTCACACGATACATACGAATAAATGAGTGAAAGGAGTATCACATCACACACTCCACAAGTCACCTAACAGAGGTATATATTTCACTTTAATAACAATAGATGAAAAGGGTTCTATTTCATCTTCATACACATACACACAGGTTGTTGCAGTCCCCAGGGATCTGGCATATACTAATTTTCAAAATTTGATAATTTGGTTTCCATGGCAACCATAAATCAGCCTTTTGAAGGGGACATAGCAAGGATATTCTGGCTGGATACATTATTCTTTGACTACTGAGAAAAAGAAAACCAAAGCCAAATCATAGTATCCAAAGAGGGTATTGTTTTAAAGGTCCCTAGTTTCTTCTCTTTCGGGAAACCAGGCACTCAGGCTGGCATGCTAGGGAAATCTCTGATTCCAGGGAGAGTACAGGCCCCGTGGAGGAGGGGCTGTGGCCTGGAGCCTCCCCGCAGTGCCAGAGATTGCCTATCGATTCTGTGCCTGGGCCTCCTAGCTCAAGAATGAATTTGTACCAGACACGACTATGCTCTTTTGGGCAATCCCATTTCCTAACAACCACAGCACGGTGCATTTTCACAGAATCTTTCATGTCTTTAGAATTCAAACGCACATCAATAGAGCCAAATTTCCACACTTCCACTTCAAATAATTACTAAGAAACCTTCACATACAATTCCAGTCTTCTCTGATTTTGCTCAGAACAACTCTAATAAGGAATGTGCTGTCTCCTTTACTATTTCCAAAAGAATATTGACAACTTCAAAAAATGTGAATATTCCTAAACTAGCAAGTAAAATAAAATAAAATTGAATGGGGTTTAAAATTGCTGGAAAAGCAGCATCTACAATTTACCAAGTATGCTTCAATCAGTCACAAATGGACACTTTTGAGCACTTATTTAAACCTAGCATTTACTCAGCTAACTAAAAGGAAAAAAATGCATTCATAAAAGGAAAGTTAGAGTTAAATCCAAGTTAGAATTAAATGTTTTTTAAAACAATTTCTTTAAAATTCCTTAATACAAATTCATTGAAATTTTCTCCAGTGCCATACATTTTTTCTTTCTTCATTGGCTTTCCACACCCAGACTGTTCTGTCCTCTCTAAAATTTCTCCCTTTGAAAACTGTTCATTTTCATCACTCTGAGGTTCTCAACAATTTTCCTGGATTCCAGTTTCTCCCTTGCCCTCCCTGCACCCAGTGTACCCTATTTGTGGTGCCTCAGAGTAACTGCTTTCATCTCTGCATTCCAAAAACCACAGCCTACAAGGTTCCCTTCTGAACACTGTGGCCTAATTAGGAGGACACAGAACATCAGTCATTGTTGCCCAGAATCACTTACAGCAATCTCCATATTGTAGCCTAATGATAACTTTCAAGTCCTGAAAATATCAGACTATCATAACTCCAAGAACTCCATATACAGTTTCTTCCACTTATAAAACTCTTCTCTGACCCTTGTATCTGGCTCATCCCAGTCTACCTTCCTGCTCTCCCTTTGAAATCACTTTCACTCAAGTATCATGTTCTGACCTCTCTGGACAGGACTGTGCACTCTATTCTCCCCTCAGAAGCAGTTTGGTTATTAATTGCTAGTTTCTCTCACTGGAATGAATGCACGTTCTTTTTGGCAGATATTCTACTTGTTTCGACCCCGTTATAATTCCACCTGACAGCATATTGTCTGGTATATAGTATGTGCTCAAAGCATATTTTTGAATGAATGAATAAAATTGAAAGAGATTTTCTGTTATCTAACTCTATGTCCTTTCCAATAGACCGATGTGCCTTTGAAGGAAAAAGTGTTTATATGAAAAGTATAGTCAGAAGCCACATAGGGAATAGACTGGTCAGCATGACTACAGAGTAATCAGCCTGAACAGGGATTTGCTTACTCAGTGGAGCACTTGAACTGTGCCCTAACCTGGGGTAGAAGCGTCAGGCTAACACTATGCTTTGACTCTCACCCAGTGAACCTAAATTTAAAAAAAAAAATCAAAATATTCTAATAGCCTTGTGAGAGTATCTCAGCCACAATGAGGCAGAGTCCCCTCCCCTAACTTCACTTCATAGGTATCCAGAACACGAGTGTAGAAGAGTTACAACTATCTTCTCTGCACACCAACTTGGGCAGTAGTTCTCTGAGCTCGTAAGAGTATACTTCAGTGGCAGACCCAGGATATAACAAAATCTGATATATAAGTGAAATGTTCTTCTAATCCAAGGCCTGATTCTCTTCTGAATGCTGGGCTTTTTTCCTCACTTAAAAGCTTTCAAATTCATGTATTGTTTGCAGCAACAAATATTTGATCCTATGTCTTCCTGTGCCAGTTAAAATTCATCGTCAACTTGACTGAACTTAGGGACTACTGAAGAGATCAATGTTTGGCCCGTGAGGCACTAACTTCATCAATAACCTGTTAACCTGTTGATGAGTGCATAGCTGAGTGGGCTATTAGAGCAGGAACTAATTGGAGCAAGTAGATCACAGGGACATGACCTTGGGGACTATATACCTGATTCCTGACCTCTTCCTCTCTGCTCTTCCTCTGCTCCCTGCCAGGAGTGGAGCAACTTCCCACTGCCATAAGGTTTCTACCTGGGAGCCACCTGACCATGGGCTGAAACCTATGAAACTGTGACCCAAAATAAATTGTGGGTATCTGATATTTTTTTCCAGCAACAGGAAAGTTGACCAATATAATCCCTCTGACCACAACCCTCCTTCTTAGATTTCAGTTACGCTGGAAAAGTGTCCAAACTTGCTCACTCCACTTTCATCTTCTGTTCATGTCTCATTCTACTGCTTCAGGATCACAACACCATTCCACTAATAGGATGAGAAAACTCTCAACACAAAGAAGAAACTTATTAGCTCTTGCTTTGCTTATCCTTTCTACATTTAATGCAGTTCATTTTTCTTCTTAAAATTCTGCTTTAATTTTTCCGACTCTCCTATGCCTCCTTGACAACACTTATTCTATATTCTTCACTGGTTCTTGTGTTTGTTATCTTTCTTTTCTTCTCTCTCTTCCTCCCTATCTCCCTCCTTCCTCAAATTCCCTTTAATAATTTTACTAATCCAAAAAAAACTAAACCTACCTACTAAACTTTTACTGTAGGCCAGCTCCATTATATGTATTTAAAGATAACTCATTTGGTTTACAACCCCCCTGTGGCTAAAGTGTATGTCATCTCCATGTTACATGTTATATTAAGGAATCTAAACAACAGAGGAAATATACTTATTACCGGGGCTACTTCTTGCCCCTACTAAGTGGTGGAAATAGGATTTAAACTCAGAAAGAAGAGTCCTTAACTATTATTATATACTGATCCTCAAAATGATATTGGTCCTCCCGGGTCACCCTGAAGCCACAGATATTGTCTAAGTCATCTTGTTTCTTTCCTTGGTTTTATTCTTGGATATCAAGATAATTCTCAAATCTATTGTTCTAGATATTGCTTTCTGTCAGCTCAAGTTCCATACATCCAACTGCCTATTGAACGCATCCAAAGAAACTCATCTCTGAAACATTTTCTTTTGGCTCTCGTAAGAGTGTCTTCACTTAGGAAGGACACTGCCATGCCTCCATTCGCCAAACCTAGAGATGACGTCGTCATCCCATCTGCACTTACTCTCTGCCTCCTACATCCAACAATCAGCAAGGTCATCACTTCATCTCCTTCCTCCACTACACCATGGTTCAGATCCTGATTATTTCCTACCACAACTTAGGACCTCAGCACACAACTAGCAGAGTGATTTCTCTCAACCACAGCTGTTCTCTTCATGGCACTGCTGACAATATACTCAGAACTCCCTTGTCCATTTAGATAAAATCTCAACAATTCTGCAGAGCATATAATACATCCTTGATAAGCCATGGCTACTTCTCAAGCCTCACCGCACCTCATACCTTAGTGCTCATGACCCTAACCACTGCATGCTGATTCTCTAACACAAACCACTGTACTTGCAGACCTTCTGCCCAAAAGGGATCACTCTACTTCTTACAGTCCCCACCTACTCTCTTTGGCTCATTCTCTCTTTTCTACTAGGTAATCTCTGTGGCCACAGTAGCTCTCCCTCCTCCCATTTGCTCCTAAGCCTGCATAGCTCACTTCTCTCTCTATAACCACCCTACAAAAGTTTAATTGTGTTTATATTTGGTGTCACTAAACTAGACTTTTTAAAATATAGAAGGCACATCTTATACCTCTGCATCAAATAAGCACCTGACACAATAGCCTCACAAAATAGATGTGCAATAAAACGTTGTCAAGTGAAAAAGCAAATAAAAACAGACCTTTTGGAATCTTGCCCTGCTCTTCCTTCTAAATTAAATGTGCTGATGGACACACAGTTCACTACATTTCCAGTGAGAAAAGCAGATGGCTATAACATCCATCAGTTCTACCCTAGGAACATACACCCCTCTCCTTTCAAAACACCCTTAAATTTTCATTGTCAGTGTTAATCTTTCTTCTATCACACACACACACACACACACACACACACACACACACACACAGGAGAAAAGAAAAAGCTTTTTAAATGCTCAAAGAGAGGAAAATAATAATGGGAGCTCTCTGGCACAGACATAACTAAGATACAGTGGGGCCTCACTGACGTTAACCTGATTAAGAAATGAACTGACGGGCCAGGGACCTAGCTCAGTGCTTTCGTCGCCTGCCTCGCAAGCAGAAGGACCCGACTTCAATCCCTGGTACCAAAAAAAAAAAAAAAGAAAAGAAATGAATTGATTCACATAAAGTAACTTTCCACATTAATACGTATTTTTCTTAAAGCATCAGATAAATGTGTATGTGTTTTTATCCAAACTGGAAGAAAATCATTTTAAATGTTTTATACAATTCTCCACTTTTGTAATAAAAAAAATTTCACATATCCTCAGAGAGCCTGACTCGAAAGCACAAGGTCCTGAGTTCGATCTCCAATACCAGTAAATAAATAAATACATACATATGCTCAGAGAATAGTACGTGAAGATGATTTGTAGAAAGTAAATCATGTTCTTAATTTGTTAACAGATGAACACATTTATATTTTATAGTTATTCCAAGATGTTAATAGTTGATATCTCTGGGAGGGAAATTATGAGATATTTTTATTTTTATTTTCTCTCATTGGTATTTTCTAGTTTCTCTGCAATAAAATATATGTTATACAGCAAAAAATTGTAATTGTTTTTAAAATTAGAATTATGTTAACTTTTATACTCTATTGATAAGATAAATCAACCATGTTTATTATATTGATATACTTAGAACCTAATGACGTGAATAGGATCCCTTTACTGAACCAATTCAGAATATTAAGCTTTGAGAGTTTTGGCACTGTATTTTAGAATTTTTTCCCCAGTCTCTCTTGAAGTAGATTAGGGATAGGGCAAAGCCAGTCAAGCAGGTAGGCACAATCTGTCAAAATCATGGAGACCCAGGGCACATGCATGGAACACAGAATCCAAGATGACTCTGCAGCTCCTGAACATTGTACTGTGAACCAATCAGAAAGAATCAGAAAGTGCTATCTTCAATTCTTCATTTACATGTGCATGAAACCAAGCAAGCCTTCATAGGACAACTGAAATCTGACACCAGGCCAAGTGAGTTTTTGATAGGACAGCCATTTCCAATGCCTTATTTCCATGAGGGAGAAGCCATCTGTGAACTGCAGACACAAAAGAGTCCTGCCATAATCCTCACGGCCACTGTGAATGTGTTCACTGGGCAGCTCTCATCCTGCAGAGCATACAGATACTTTTCTTTTCCACCTTCAATAAATGTACATCCTCACTACTTTTTCCACTTGTCTTGTCCAGTTCTTTGTTCAGGATACCAAGAACCTGGAAAGAAATCTCTTCAGGACTCAAAATGCTCTCACTATCAGTCTACAGTCATATCTTAGTTCTTGCAATCAGTTCCCACTTCTAGAAGCTCTATTTCTTCTTTTCAAATATGTTGCTTATGAATTTTCGAAAATCATTCATAAAATAGTGATCCTTTCCTGGAACACTGATGTATACAGTCTAGCATTTTTAGAACAAGTACTTTGTTACAGCTATAGTCACTTATTTACGGTCATATTTAGTGTAGGTTTGGGGTTAGAATGTGGTTCAGCTTGTAGCTCTACAGTAAGGAGCTATGTGACCTTGGACCAGCTACTCAACTTTCCCCAGCCTCACTTTTCACAATACCTGTTGCATCCAATTGTGAGAATTAAATGAGATAATGAGGGAAGTACTCCTCAAAACATTTAATACATAGCAAGTACTCAGTAAATGGTAGCTGATATTCTGTTGCTATTACTGTTCATTTTTTTGTTCTTTTCTTTCTAGGTCTATAGGCTGCCAGATAATTAGGTTCTAGATAACTAAATTCTTTCTATACATAAGCAACTGTTTCAGAGGTGAATCACCTAAAAATTCATATCAGATTAATCTTATCTTTAGAATTAGAAAAAAAAAGTTTGTTAATAAGTATCTGGCAATTTACAAACTCATCTAACATCCAGACAGTCTGAAGAAACCCCACTTACCACCTACTTGTAACTGGATACACTTACATCAGTTCATGTGGAGTGAGGTTACAAGACTGGAACCCATGTGGTATGACCACCTTGTCCTCCAGCTCTGAGATGCTTCAAGAACCTTTAAATGGAGGAAGTTGCCTTTATCTTTTGTTTGAACCCCAATAGAGCACACACAATGACAGGCATATTGTTACTGAAGTATGAATGAATGATAAAATTATTTTGAATACAATAATAGAAGGGTCAGTATAACAATATAAAGGTTCCTTTGTCTAATAAATTTAGGTGGCACTAATGGCTCAAAAGTGGTCTTACAAAATTGTCTTCAAGCTGTTACAGTCAGTAACCAATTACAGGTTAGAAAATAATTTCAGAGGCAAATAGAACTTTTAAAGTATTTCTCCCTTTAAAAAGTGATAGAAATTCATTATAGAAAATAGCAGAAACTGAGAACTGTAGGTGAAAGAATAAAAATTATCCATAATTCACTACCGAAGGATAAACACTATTAAAATATTTTGATGCATTTCCCTTCTTTTGTGGTTATTGTCTTCATATTTATACATTTATATACAAAAGCATGCTGTTCTAGGCATTTGTATCCTGCCTCTTTTTTGACCTATTATAAGCATTTTACAGTGTATTAAAATTCTTTGTAAACATTGTTTTAATAGCTGCATAAATGTTCTATTGTAAGGATATACCATAATTTACCTGTTTCCTCATTCTTTAAGCTGTTTTCATTTTTTGTGGGGATTTTTTCTAACAGAAATTTTAAAGATGGTTTTCAAGAGAAAACAAGTTTATTTCATAGGCAAATGAAGTACTAAATGAAATAGACAGTGATATATGTTAGTATATTGGATTCACTGCTAGCCTCAGGTCCAATCAGAATAGGTATTTATCTTTCCTTAAAGCAATAATTCATTATAATTCAGACTTTCCATTCCTAGCTGCTTCTTCACAAATGTGTTTTCCATCTCACACAATGGGAAAGACTCAGCCATGAAGCTCATTTTTTTGACAGGTGGCATGTAATTTGTGTGTAGGTCAAAAGCCCTACTATCTCTTGTTGCCATGCTGAACAGAGGCAGGAAGCCTCACTTGTCTTCCCATTGTATGATCCCCCCTCCTTAGTGAGAATATTTACCTCTTCAAGCTTAGACAGGATGTCACATGCAAAAGTACCTTCCCTGGGCTTCCGGGACACACCAGAATTAACTTTTCTTCCTAGTCTTTAGCTCTCTTAAAGTGTCGGTGTCCACAGGGAGCAGTACTCCCTGTGAAAGAGTACACTCCGCCTCACTAAAAGAGTACCCTTATTTCCTTTAGAACAGACCTCTTTACACAAGAAATTTAGCATTAAAAATATACATGTCCCACCTGTATCACAAGATGAAGAGCTTAATCTTTGAGATAACTGAAGTAGTCACAGCAAGAAGCAAAACCTTCAGGAGTCTATTAATAATGCAATATGTGGTCATGAAGACACCATTTACAAAAGAGATTATAAGCATATTTAATATGAAATACAAGGGCTACAGCAAAGTGAATTAGGCATTTCAGTTGACTTCCTTGAACTGGATAGTTTAGCAGAGTCAAAACATTTATAGATCTGTCATAAAATCTCAATTGAAATACAACTTTTTAGAGTCGAAATAGTGACATCACAAAACAGAATAACAATTATAAAAAGATAAAGTAAAAGATAAAATAGTGACATCACAAAACAGCATTCAAAGTCCACGTCTATTAATATTAAAACTGGTGCTAGGAGTATAGTAAACTGATCCTGATCAGACTACCATACTCTTCAAAAGGCCAGCACAGTCTGGAATTAGATGTACAAAACAAAAAGTAACTTAAGAATAAAACTAATGAGGTTTATCTTCACTGCACAGAAAATAAAACTGGACTGGAAAAAATATCTAAGTTGTGTAAAATGGAGATTTTTTTTTATCCTATCTTAAATAATGACTTCAATATCATAGGCATAGTATAGTTGCACAATGAATGCTGTCCAGATGAAATAAATAATATGGAATGTCTTTGCTTTAATGGCTGGCATGGAGATTCTACAGATGTCAACTGATTCTATTTCTTTTATACAGAAGCAATGGGCTTCATAAAATGACAACAGAGCTTGTTTTCATACATTACTATTAATGCATCACCTAATCTCTATATTCTAAGCATGAAAATGGAGAAGTTCTTAAATTATAAAATTCAGTTCCTTTTTTTGTTGTTTTTACTTTTGACAGAGTAATGACAGGGTACGCTATAAAGTGTTGGGATATTGGGTGAAAACATTCATTAATAGTAGGATAAAGCTGTCTTTTCTTTAGACTGCATGGAGCTGAACACTCCTTGCTTTATAGCAACCAACATCCAGAACTTAAACAAACAAAAGTAGGTGGGTCCATCTTTGCTTAAAAGCAATTCCTCATTTTAGAAAAACAATTCTGTTCAAACCAGAAAACTTTCAAAAGTCTAAGTTACTGTTGGAAATGCAGTATATTCCCTAAAAATTATATGGGCAAATATAGGTTAAAATTATCTAGAATTCTTGTAGCCACATTTAAAATTCAGAATTTTGCAGATCTTAGAAAACCAATAAGGTATGTATGTGCTTATAAGAGTTTAAAAAACCACACTTCAATCAAAAACATTAAAATTTCTTTAGAGAAACTTAAGAATTTTCATACCAAATTATAAATAATGTCTAGCATTACATTCATGCCAGCTCAGTGTAGATTTCGCCACTTAGTTTGTGACAATAACAGCAACAACAAAAGTACCTGCCAGTATTTAAAGCTTTTAGGATTTCAGACTACAGGTAAGGGATTGTGAAGCTGCTAATTTGAACACATACTCTTAGGTAAAGCAGCCTACTGTATAAATCTAAGAAGGATAAATAATTTTAGAAATAAAAAGGGCAGCCTGTACACTGATTTCATGAACATAAAACAGGACTAGAAACAGAAATTACTATTGTGAAAATTGCAAGACAAAAGATCGGGTGAACAGATTTGTGATCTAATGCACATATTAATTAGCTTAATTTAGCCCATTCCACAGTGTGTACATATTTCAAAATATCATGTTGTATACCATAAAAATACACAACTTTCATCAATTGGAAGATGTTTAAATAACATATTTTTATGAGAATGAGAAGAAACTGACACCCCTGTTCACTGTTGTCAGAACATAAAATAGTGTAATCAGTATGGAAAACACAATGGTGGGTCCTCTAAAGATACAAAGTAAAACTATGTTATGATCCAGCCATCCTGCTTCTGGGTATGTATCCAGAAGAACTGAAAATCATTCAAACTAGGATCTGGAAGAGACATTTGCACTTCCATCGTCATAGCACACTACACATAATAACCAAGAGGAGTAAGCAACTCAAATATCCATCAGCAGATGACAAGAAAAATACAGCATTTACATTCAAAGGAATGTTACCTAGCTTTTAAAGGGAAGGAAATTTTACCACATGCTACAACATAGGTGAACTTTCAATAGTTTATGTTATGTGAAATAAACCAGTCAAAAAAGATAACTACTTTATGATTCCCTTGCTAAAGAAGCTAACGTTAAAGAAATAGAATGTAGAAGAGTGGTTTTCTCTGATTAAGAGGAGAAGAAAACAGGCATAGATCTTAATAAGGGTGAGAAGTTTTAGTTCTGCAAGATGAAAATGTTCTCAAGATCTGTTACAAAGCAGTGTGAATATCG
This sequence comes from Heterocephalus glaber, assembly GCF_000247695.1. The sequence goes on along the minus strand of NW_004624730.1, from coordinate 46,286,970 downwards.
TAAACACTACCAAATTATATATTAAAATGCTTATGATGGGAACTCCTACATTATGTATTTTTAGTAAGTAAGAATTTTATCAAAGAGATGGTGAAACTACATTTATCCCCTAAACCAGTGACGGTGAACCTTTCAGAGAGGAGAGCCCAAACTGCAACCCCAAACCCACTTATTTATGGAAAAGTGCCAACACTGCAATTAAACCTGAATACTGAGGGTTTAGTTTAGAAGAAACAACTCATACATTAACATCTTTTGTCTTAAAAGAAAAACAAATAACATGCGTGCCACAGGTTCATTATCATTGCAAATTAAAAAGAATTCCAAAAGTTTCAAGTGACAATTTGGCCTGTAAAGCACCACCTTGATATAAGATAGTTTAAAATCTACCCTGATCTGTTTTTTCTACCACCAACCAGAACCTTCTGGCCATGACTTCAAAGCCACATTTTTTTTAAAGGCAAAGTAGTGCACTGGAAATTAAACACACACTATAGGCAAACCCATAGGATCTAGTTCTAGTATAGACAACCACACACATGTATTTCACTTTATTCTTCAGGTTTATCAATATATAGGAAACATAATATAAGAAGGGAATAAGTGATCATATGCTCCCAGTTATTCTTGTTTTTATATAATCTGCATCTTATTAATATCACCAAGTTCTAACATTAAAAATAGATCTTAAATCCCTATGTAATAACTTATAGTGAGGTGATTTGGGGTGATACTAATTTTTAATGCACTTTTCTGGTTAAGGCTTTTGGATCAGTTTGACATTAAACTTTACCTCTTCACATCTCAGTCTTCCCATTTCTCATTATTGTGAATAAGAAATGTTCTTTAGAGAAAAAAAGATTAACTACTCCTTATAAAGGAGGATTAACAAAGCTGTATTGTCTTGGGCAGACATCCCCATATATTAAAGTGGTCAGTGTTAAATAATGGTATATTGGGCCAGAGATTTAGCTCAGTGGTACTGTGCCTGCCTTGCAAGTGCAAGGTCCTGAGTTCAATCCCCAGTACCAAGAAAAAAATGTATATAACTGGTTACAATAGTGACATATTTTAAGACTCATTGATCCTTGAACCACGTATACCCTAGAAACAAAACAATGATGTCATGGAACATATAAAAGTTTTAACAGACAATGAGAAATTAGACACCAAGACTGACAGTTTCCCTAGCTAATGTGTAGCACAGAGGGAATAAGGGGTTCCAGTTCTCATAATTAATTTAAATTTAGGGTAAATATTTTATGGGAGGGGTACTGTGGGAGGTAGAAAGACATAAATTGAAGATAGATTATAAGTTACTAGTTTTAATTCAATAATCACTGAGCTCATGCTTAGGCTTTTATGAAACTGGAATCTAACCATAGAAATAAAGAGACTTTAAGATACTCTATGATTTAAATAAGGGAAAAGATGCAGAGAGCTTTCTGATAAAATTGAAATGGAGCAACACAACAATCTACCTTTAAGCATATTTAGCTGATACAAAGAATCCCTCAGTCTTTCGATGAACCAAAACAATATTTAGAGCCTTTACAACCATCACTAGGTCATTAGAATAGAATATGAACTCTCTGGTCCCTTAAATTTTAATGAATCTGAGCCCTTTATAGGTGGCATGGAGAGGAACTTTAGCTGTGAAACAATTAAAATGTTAATGGAGTTTCTAGGGTAAATAGATTTATGAAAGAAAGAGAATGCTGACTGAGTTGTTTCCTAGCCCAGACTTGTTACTGTCAGTTGAATTCAAGTAAAATTTGCTTTACAAAGGATGGAAGGAACACATCTGTATGATGTATGGCTGATATTGATGGTGTTTCCTATATCAAAATTCAGTATTGCATATACATGCCTAAAGCCCAATACAGATACTATGCTGTTATCATATCATATAATTGGCCAGTCCATATTGTTGTGTCTGGAGTTTCTACTTCTTTTATTTTACATTTGGTAATCCAGTGTGTTTAAAGGAAACTCATGTTCATTTTTGCTCATCCTGATACACAGGGAGTTCAAAAGTTCAAAAGATATGAAGTGGTTCTCAGCATGAGTAAACTGTGAAATGCATTGGAAAATGAATTTTTGATGTCAATATACATTCTCACTTTATTCATGCTGAGAATTGTTTTCTTATCTCTTGGACTTTGAAAGCTGGAATAGCCAAAATTCGTTTAAGCTCCATAATAAATGAAGATACAATTTGACTATACTTTTATTAGTATATACTTTTCTAACTCTTATTGAGGTATAATTGACAAATTATATAAATTTAAGGTGCACAAGATGATTTCACACACACATACATATAGTGAAATGATTGCCACAATCTAGTTATTTAACATGTCTATCACCTTCACTCCTACTTATCTTTTGTGTGTAGGTGTGTGTGTATGCATGAGTGCATGTGGTCAGAACATTTCAAAACTACTTTAATAGCTAATGTCAAGTTCAAGTTAATAATAACAGTATTATTAACTATAGTCACCCTGCTGAACATAAGATCCTCACATAAACTTTTGTTTATAAACTAAGCCCTTCACAATACAACAAAAACCTTCAGGTCCTACAACTGGATATTAGTAGTTTGAGCTCCAGAAAGAAAAAAAAAACTGTTTAAAATTAGGTTGATTTTCCCATTGTCAGCATCTGCTACATGAAACCATGAAAATAGTTTTCTTATTAATTCAGAGAAACGAAAGCTCAAAACTCCTGGGATTGCCTCTTCCCTCAAGAGTAAAAGCCAATAAAGCTCAGAATTACTGTCAATTCCTAATTAACCATATCAATAAAGAGGAACACTAAACACTACTGAAAACTGTCCACTGAAGAGTGACAGAAAGCATTTTCCAGATCATGAGTTGACAAGCCACATAATGTATATACAAGGAACTGATTTTACAAAGAGTCGGTGGCTGGGTCTTTACTAATTCCTAACATGTCTTCATGGTTATCACATGGTTATCAAATAGATTCTTTTAAAAACTGGAGAGCTCCAGATACCTGTGTCAAATACAAGTTAGTTTAGATTGCTGAGACAGAAAGGTATACAATTACTCTAATATGAGGAACATGGACGAATTTGTGAAATAGGAGACTTTTGTACTGGACCTTAGTGGTTGGCCTCAAAGTGACAGAATCCTATGAGTTCAACAAGAGCAAGACCCTTTAGGCAATAAAGTGTGGAGTGCATTTCAAGATCCTAGCATGTCCTGTGCAGCTGTCTGTGTATGGGGACAATGGTGGTGACATCATTCATCCACAGTGTATATAATTCCCAGAACATATTGTCCTTCTACAGGCTCCCAGGCTTTGCTTTGCATATTGCTCCTTTCCCACAGTGAATGCTCTTCTAATCTCAAATCTACCTCTCCTTCCAATATCACTGTGAAGCTTTCTATCATCTCCTCTCATGAATGTCTTATCCTTCCTCATTAATTATGGTAGTAACTTATTTATTCTAATCCTTTATGGCATTTGACTATGCACAACAAAAACCTAACAGTTCCTTATAAGCTCCTCTGGGGTGGAGATTCCATATTATCCATCTCTGCTATCTTGATGGTTATGAGCTGACCTTGATTTGTGGATTATCTGTAATTAATTCTGCTGGAGCAGTATGGAAGGAGGTCCTTCTTTCTATTGGCATTTCTGGGCATAGGAATAATGGTAGACACAGAGTAAAGGTTTAGCCAAGCAAGACTGCACATGGGGCTTCTCCGTGGGAATTTCCAGTTTCTGTCACCATGACTGTCACCATGGCTGTGAGAATTACCTTCTCATATAGAACAGTGTTCTTCTATTGGATCTGTTTAGGAGTGCAAATCAATTATTTTTTCATGACTGACATTCCACTTTCACAGTTCCTACTCTATGCAACTTCCCCAAGGCCTTTCAGAACACTCACCACTCCTCCTCCCATTCACGTCAGGTAGTTTCTTAATCTCCGCCTCAACCTCTTTTTCATCTGCCCTCCTCTTTTATATTAAAATTTCTAAATTTCCTTCCTCAATAATCTTTTCTCATTTGTCTCCCAACACTTGCGCATCAAAATACAGTGCCATCCCAGATGACTCTGCCAAGCCTCTGAACCTAATGGGTCCCTTCTCTAGGAACTGTTCAGTGGAGAGAAGTGAGTTCCCATAAGCAAGTAAATGCTCACAGAGTCTCTGCTGAATTCCTCCTCTTCTTCCCTAAGGCTCTTTTCTTCCTCTTGGATTTCTGATTTGCTCTATTTAAGTTACCATTAAGCCTTTTTCTCTTGCTCATCTCCATACATTCATTCTCCCCTTTGATATAAATCTTTTGGATCTCTTCCTTCTTTTCATCAGCTGTTTCCATTGTTGTAAGACACCAACCTTCCCTAGTCTACTGATAGAACTTTCCAGTTTGACCTCCTGCCTCTGCTTTCATTGCTTTCCAACTGAGTCTCAATTTAAAAACACAAATCTGACTTGTTACTCTTCTGTTTTTAGTCAGTGTCTTCCTGGCTCCCTGTTGGTTCCACTGCACCATCCAAAATCTTGATATGTCTTCTTCCCTCTTAACTTTGGCACCAACCTCTTGTGCTCTTTCCTTTCACTGCAATACAGCTCACTGATGTGGCTAGCTATGAGTTTCTGAGACCTGAAAAGCCCCACCAGACTCCAGGTGCTCAAGGATTGCCTGGCAGACAAGAGCTGACCAAGTGAAATCTGCCATCCCAAGCAGATACGGTGCTATTTGAAGTATTCTCTGCTCTCAGCTGCTAACTTGAGTCACACCCTATATTGCTTTAATCACATCAAGTCTTGCGAAAAGAAAAAGGCTCTCTTATCAGAAGTGAAAGGCAAGTATGGCCCTGTGGATGTGGAAGACTCCACAGGAAGGAGAGCTATAGATAGCAAGGATGTCAACATTGATCTCTTTGGATCTGAGGATAAAGTGAAGAAGCAAAAGTGCTAAGGGAAGTATACCTTGCACAGTATGAACCAAAGAAAGCCAAAACACCTGCACTTGCTGACACATCTTCCATCTCACAAGTTGCACAACCTTGGGATGGCGAGATAGACATGTCTCAACTAGGAGTGCATCAGAAGCATGTGATTAAATGGCTTGGTCTGCTATGGGCCTCCCTTAAGCTAGCCCTGGTAAGATATGGAATTTTAAATCTTCAAATACAGTGTGAGGTTAAGACGACGAAGTTGTAACAGAGAGCAGTGGAGGAACAGGTCGCTGCTTTTGAGGACTAAGTGCAGGCCATGGATGTGCTGCTTTTGAAAAGATCTAAATTCTATCCTGGATCACTGCACTTCAAAAAATCTTGAAAGATAAAAACAAACATAAACTCTTGACATACAAGATCCTTCCTGAGCCATCCTGTCTGAGCTGCACTAGACTCATCTTTTCATTGCAGTCCCATACAGATTATTTCCTCCAGATATACTGTTAAAACAAATTACGGTTTTCTTTTAAATTTTTATGTTATATTTTATTTTTTTAAATTTTGAGGTAAATCTGCCTAAGTTGCTAAATTGTGCAGGCTGAGCTTGAACTTGCAGTCCTGAGTCCTGAAATGTTTACAGGAGTGAGCAGTCACATCCAGCTGAACTATGGTTTTCCTAAAGGGGAAATCTTGTTTCTATCTTGCTCTTCTCACTAACTGGGAAAAAAAAAATCACCTTCAAAAGAGTAAGCTTACAGAAAAATAAGCTCTTAACAATCCATACAGAATTCCTATATTCTTCCTTTTTTCCAGCTGGGCTGGAATTTCATGCTGGCATGCTTGCCTGTATGCTTGTCTGCTCCAGGTCTGTGAGTTTCTTAAGGAAAGAGTGTTGCCTCATAGCCCTCTGTATCCTCAGTCTAGCAAAGTAGCTGAGACTGAATAAATATTTGTTGAATGAAGTAACAAGAAAAGAACCTGACTATATCTTAAGCACCTGGGTTAGTGATTTGATTTCAATGTCAAAGGAGAAAAGACAAATACTAGGGATGAGAACCCAATCCTTTGTATAAGCTCACTAAATCTAAGTTTATCTAATTCCAATGAACTCCTATCTGTTTAAAACAATGGGAAAATTAAGTGGTGAAGTGAAAGAAAAAACAAAACTTGTTTAAGCCTTACCAAAACCTGTGTTACAAGAACCAAGAACAAGGGAGGAAAGTGTCAGGAGTGTTAGGAGACAATTCTTCAAGGTCTCTTGCATTTCTTACAAAAAGTACCCACAGCAGGGTAGGGTGTAGCTCAGTGGTACAGTGCTTACCTAGGATGCATGAGCCCTGGGTTTGATCCCTGGCATCGGGGGAAAATCCACAGCTTGCTTATTTCCTGGAAGGATATTTATACAGCAAGCAGCCTTGGAAGATGGCAAAGAGTGTCTCCTACCAGGGCTGAGGGCAGAGTTCCTTCCTGAGTACAACAGTAAAGATAATTCTCTTTGTAAGAATAAATGTTGTCCACGTTTGCTAGTGTGTTTCTTGCAAGACCAACGGTTTTCTAAGCTCTGTGTTTCTGAGCTGTGACTGTGTGCCTGGTGTCCATTTGCACCACTCATCACCACCCTCATGAAACAGGTGGAAAGGAAGGGCATGGCAACCCTATAAAACATGGCACTCACACTGCATGTTTTGGACTAAAGGATTGATAAAGACATTTGTCTTTAACTCAAGAATGTCTTCTGTCAGCAGCTATGAACAGTGGCAGACTAACCTGTTACCTTGCAAGTACAGTAAAATTTTATACACTTCACAGTTCTTGCCTAGAAGAACTAAAGATAAATTCTAAACAAAAACAAAAGAGAGGTGCTTAATAAATGTTTTTAGAAGTAAATAATGCCAGAAAATAAATCTTTTTTATACTGGGTAGAAGTTGAGAACATAGATTTTAGTCAGCCTGGGTTTATAGCCAAACTCTTCCAGCTTTTAACTGTGTGGCCAGTCTCCAGAGCTTCATACCTTTATATGAAGGGCTTTCTCCAGAAACCCTTAATGTCCCTGGACTTCACTTTCTTCATCACAAATTGCAGACAGCGATATTACCTTTTCATATGCTCGTGTGTGGATTAAATGAAGTAAAATATGTAAAGTACTCAAAATTTTCCTAGCATATAATAAGTGATATTTAAGAAAAATATTCTGGTGCTTGAATTTTATTCCATGGATAATCACCTTAAGAAAGATAATAATGTTACCAGGATTTACTGTAAAAATCAATCTTGATAAAAATTAAATGGAGCAGTACTCCCTACCTCCCCCCTGCATAAAAACATAACTCAGCCTTTACAAAGGAACGAAATGTCATTTGTGACAATATGGACAGAACTGGAGATCATTACTGTTAAATGAAATAAACCAGGCCCAGAAAGTGAAGTGCTGCATAGTCTCACTCATACACGGAATCTAATGAACTTGAGAGTAGAATGGAGGTTACAGTGGGCTAAAAGGCTGAAGAAAGGTGGGGGGAGGAAGAGGAATGGGGAAATGTTGATGAATGGGCATTGAGTATTAGTGTGATAGTAGCAAGAAGTTGTGTTCTATTGTAGAGTGGCCACAGGTAACAAAACAGTGTACTGTGTAATTTTAAAAAGCTAGAAGAATCCAGGTGTGTTGTTGCACACCTGCAATCCCAGGTTTCTGGTAGGGTGAGGCAGAAGGATCACAAGTTTGAGACCAGTGGGGCAAATCTGGCAACTTAGTGTGAACGTGTCTCAAAGTAAAAATAAAAAGAGTTGAGGATATAGCACAGTGCAAAGTCCGTGTGTCCAATGCCCATTACAGAAATAAAGCTAGAAAAAAAGGATTTTGAATATTTTCAATATTTCAAGAATGATGAATAAGGAAATAGGCTTACCCTGATTTGAGCATTACACAATGTATACATGTATCAAAATAGCACCTGCTAACCCATAAAATACTTTAAAATTTAATGATACATACAATAAAAATAATGATTTGAGAAGCTATGAAAGAGATAAACCAAGACATAACTATAATACTGTAGGAACAAAAATAGTATAGCTAGGCTTAAGTGCTGAAAACAGGAATAAGAACTAATTCAAAACGTATTTCTTTTCTTGTGCTCATATAATTATAAATACTGATAGAAATATAAACTTAATAGAACTATAAATATTAACTTACATTTATACAATGTCCATATAAAAGGCCTTTCACAATCAAGTCACCTAAAGCTCATAATATAACTACAAGGTAAACTGGAAGAAAGGTAACAGAAATAATGTTTCCAATGAAAAAAAGAGGATGATGGGCAAAGTGTCTGAAAATATGCAGGAGACAATGGTGATCTGAGATGGTCTATGGGTATTCGGAACCGGAAACACATAAAGATGATGTTCATATTTGAAAATACAAGTCCACAGCTTCGAAGAGATTGATGCTTGAATGTACCAATCTGGGTTAGAATACAGCCCATGATAGAAGCCAGGGTAAATGAAGAAGCAAACATGTGGCATGAGCAGAGTAGAAAGAATAAAGAGAGAAGGTAAAAAAAATAAAGGTGCCAGTGGAGAAGGAGACTACAGATGACAATAATTGTACAAAGGAAAAGCGCAAGGAAAAGCAGAAAACAGGAATAGCTGGTCATGCCACATGCTATGAGATAACCATGCCACATGCTTATAAAATAAGAAGAAAGTTTAGCAGGGGAAGCCAGATAGCAATGGGTGAAATGATTAATTATAAGAAAGCAAGCAGCACCAGCGACCTGTTCTTGAGAAACTGAACGTGCAAGGGAGAAGAAGCCAGGTCAAGATACAGGTGTACACAGACAAGACAGAGCACAGAGATGGAAAAAGGGAGACTTGGATACATTTGGCATAAGAGGGTGGAAAACACTTGAAAAGAGCTGGAAATAAAAGAAAGAAAAGAGATTACCTACAGAGAATCTATTTAAAAGATGAAATCCAGAAAATACAGGGAAAGGTTTACCATGGAACAACAGTAAAAGAATTAATTCCATGAGAGAAAAAAGAAAGAAATAAAGATATGGGGGAAAATCCTTAAACAAATAACAGAGACACTAAGAAAATGTATATAAATATAACATCAATTTTTATCAGTAAAGTATGGATTGCTAAAACTACAGAACAGAGGTTTGGGTTTAGTTGGGGAATAGGAGGAAGAAGGGCTACTTCTAAAGCTAAACAGGCCTAGTCTAAGTCCAAAGATTAGAGATGCTTATAAGTTGAATGAAGAGATCAAGGGTGGAAAGCCCACTGCAGAGGATGACAATTAGGAAAAGGCTACAGAGAAGACAGGATGGATCCAGAGTTCATCCCTCCATGTCACAGGTAGGGAACTTCAGGCAAGTTACCTGACTTCGGTGCACCTCAGTTTCCTCATCTGAAAAAATTTCCATATTATATACTTCACATGACTATTGTTGGAATTAAAGATAGTCATAAATACAAATTGCTAAATGTTATTCATTCATTAAAAAGTGCACACAGCCTTTTCTTTCTAAATTTGAATGTTCATCAATGTGGCTGATAAAAAATTTTGAACTAATTTACGCTAATGAGTAAATGGCAAACCACAGGCCATCTTAAAACTATACCTTTATTAGACACAGACATCTCGTTTGCTCATGCTATGACCTGAATATTGTTTTCTTCTAAAAATTCATATACTGAAATCCTAACCTCAAAGCAGTGGTAGCGGACAGTGGGAAGTGATTAAGTCATAGGCGGGAATCCTCAAGAATAGGATCAGTGGCTTTTTAAAACAGACCCAAAAGAGCTCATTTGTCCTTTCGTCACATGAGGACACAGGTAGATCTATGAGCCAATGAATAGTCTCTGCCAGACACCAGAGAAGTCTGCCTTGATGCTGGACTTTCTAGTTCCACAACTCTTGAGAAATAAGCATTAGTTGTTCATAAGCCATCCAGCTTATGGCCTTTCGTTATAGCATCTAGAACACACTGACGTAGTTCAATTTCAGTTTGTCATAAGAAAATTTTTTTTTAAAGTTTCATGTCTGTAATCACAGCACTTGGTAAGCTGAAACAGGAGGATCACCATTGAGTTGGAGGTCAGCCTAGCCTACATAGTGAGATCAAGACAGCCTGAACTACAATAGTGAGACCCTGTCCCCATAAAACAGTAATCATAATAAAAACAAGTCCCAGCACAGTATGGGACACAAAACAACTGTAAATTCCTCTTTTATTATTCCAAATTATTACCATAATTTCTTGACATGCTTTGTTTTAAAATTCATTGATTCTTCATTAAAATCTAAAGCTGTGCCACTCCCGTTCTGATCCCAAGTTTCTACATCAGCTACAGAAGGCTGAAGTGAAACATAATTCTGTGCCTGCCTGGTGGGGGCCAGAGGTGGATATACAGTGTTGTATTTAGTATATCTTGAATGTATGTAGAAAGTGCCTGCAACAGATATACATGTTAGAGGATGGATGGATGGGAGATGTCCTACACAGTTTAGGACAAAGTAGTCACACGTTCTTAAAATTTCCTCTAGGTATCTGAGAAACCAAACCTCTGTTTGCCTCAGTGTCCTTGTGTTCCAGAAGCTTGAACTACTGGCTCTGCCTTTATTCATTTCTTCCTAGTATGATATCTGACTCAATTTCATGACCCTTTTTCATCATATTATGCCAGCATTTATAAGAGTATATTCCAAAGTATAAATATTAATAGAATGCATCATATCTAGTCATTTCCCCTGGATGTCTTAAAGGCCTGGGTTGAGTTTATTTCCTCCTATTTAATCATTTAGAAAACATTTGCAGAGTGCCATTAACATAAATAAACTCTTCAATATCCCTTCATCAAATTGCCATCACCAGTTAAAACTCTCCATTTCATACTGCACTTAAGATACCTTTCCCCACTCCACAATTCCCAGTTTAACTCTAGCCTATCATTTTAATACGTAAGCACCTGCAGGCATAAAAGAGCAGGAGAAATTTTATGCAGTGTCTATGAGGTGCAGAGAAATAAGATCTTACTTGTGAGGAACCATCCCACCCATTACAAGACAATTAGCATTCTAACCTAGCACCAGATGCCAATAGAAAAACCCTATAGCTATTATAACAATCAAAAGTGGCCACAAAAATTGCTTAATACCTACTTGGTAGAAGGCACCCAGCTCAGTTCCCATTGAGAATGTCTGAATACAATTAAAAAGAATCTCTCTCTCCCCTACCCTTCAGCCCTCTGTATTCTACCCCTGAGCTACATCCCCAGCTCTCTTCATTTTTTGTTTTGAGACAGGGTCTCACTGAGTTTCCCAGGCTATCCTTAAATTTGCCATCCTTCTGCTGCAACCTTCCAGAGTGCTGGGCTTACAGGTGTGTGCCACCATGCCCAGCTTAAAAAAACTTTTTAAAAAACAGGCTAGGGCCGGATGTTGTGAAATAAGATATATGGTAAGAACTTCAGCTCTGGAATCAAACTACCTAGATTCACATACACCATTCTGAATTACTGAAGAGTCAACTTAAACTTACTGTGACTTTCTTCATCATAAAATAGGAATAATAATATTGTTACCTCCTTGGGTTAGTTACATGAAATATTACACATGAAGCACCTAGAAATTTTCCTGGCATGTAAGTGAGAATTCAAATGAATTAATTATTAGCTGTAATTTACTGTGCCTATTTACACAGTAGGTACTTAGGCACTCTTTATGGAATACTGATTTTATGGATCTGCCTAGCCTCAGTTACCCAAGTTTAGTAAATGTGACCAAACAAGATCATCAGACAGATCAATTATTATTAGAATGGAAAAATCCATACGTCATAATCTTTTGTTTCATTAAAAACATTTATCTTGGAAACATGTTTACCTTCTGAGGAATACACCATAAATGCAATGTATTATGCTTAAGCTAACAATTAGATGCATAGCACTTTCCTATTTTCAGCTGTCACTCTGGCTCCCCCAATTCTGTTCAAGTACAAGATCAGCAACATAAATCTTTCACCTGTGTTAATGATCTGTAAGTGCCAGTCAGTAAAATGATGCATTCCCTTTATTGGGCTTCACCTCATTAGAAACCTGCTTTCACTGATAATGGACCTCAGAGGTCAATAAAAATCTCAGGGAGAATTCTGTCTCATTTACTAGATGGACAGGTGTGTGGAAGCCACGTGTTATACATGGTTTCATTCCACATGCCAACAAAAATTGCAAAGGCATCTTCAGAAATCCAGTGTTAAATCCCAACATGGTTCCTGCTAAAGAAACCACCATTAACTCTAATTTGAGAAGACTAAATTTAAATTTGATTGGATTTTCCCCACCCAGATTTCAGAAAGTACTAAGAGTCATCACAGTGGTCTCAATAACTCATCTCTATTAAACACTCAAGAAGTTATATTGGTTTTCATATCCAATTTCATTTCACCTGGTAAATAAGTGAGCTGCAAGAGCAGCCTCCTTAAAGAAAATGCTATGTCATCCCTCCAGCCTTTTCAACAAAAGAGTCAATATTGAAACATGAGTTAAAACAGTTAAGTAATGTAAAAGTGGTGTGTCCTATTATTTCTCAGTGTCTCCCCAAAGGTATTATTCAGGCTCAGTGTGCACAGGTGGTGATTCTGAACCTACCTAATAAGGCAACCTGGGATCCACTTTAATAACATCACTTGCAAAGGTAAGAGCAAGCCTACTGGGCAATTTCTAAGATGTGAAGGCTTATGCATGCACAAGCTACCCAGAGCGAGATGTCTTCCAAGACAAACTGAAAAGTCTAAATCAACCTCTTCAAAATAAACAAGGCAAATTTTATATTCAAGAAAAATCACATTCACAGAAATCCCCTGCATTTCTGCCAAAGACATATTTACAAACTCTGGAGACAAAAAGTTGTGTAATGTCACTGACATCCTGGCCATGTCTCAAGATTTATAGTTCGTGACATTTGCAGTAACCAGAGAGCAAATTCAATCTCACCTGAGAGGGATGAAATATGGAAATGTAAAGTGAACCCAAAACCAGTATTTTTCTTATAGGAAAAAGTGAAGCCCTTGAAAGGTAAGGATACTTTTGTGCACTTATCTCAACCATTTTCTATTATAAAATATTCACATTTTATAAAAGCAAAGGCAAAGCAAAGAAGTAGCAAAAAACGTTTAAATGTTCAAAATACTCTGGTGTCTGTCTATTCATAACCTCTTGAGAGCAGAAACGGAAGAGCAGAATTTGATCTGTCTTCTCTCTCAGACAGTTCGATGACGATCCCGCTGATGCTACAGATTTCAGCAAAAACTTCTCCAGCCAGTCAAGGAGACCAGGCAATTTGCAAAGACGGATTCCTATGGGATCCTGGTCGCCCTTGACACAGTGATCAAGAATTAGTATTTCCTAGCTTTCATCAGTCCTAGTCTGGAAACAAAACCATATCCCCGCGCGCTCAGACCATGCGCTTCCAGTCATCTCCCAACTCTTCAGTTCCCCACTAGCATCCAAGTAGCTGCGCGAGTCGCCCTTCATTCTGCCACTGACACGCTAATCTCCTGACTCCTCACTTCGTCTCACTCAACAAAACCTGTGGAATAATCCATTCCTCGGACTTGACGGTATCTTTCAAAATCAATCCAGGTGCATGAGCTTGCTTGGTTTCTACAAAGAAGCCAACGTGAAGAAACTCGCTCTTCCACAGAATTTCATTCAAAACCCTGTTAGAAAGTGGCACTCGCAAACAGAAAATTAACTGAAACTCGCACCACGGAGAAGCACGCACACAACCATACACGCACGGACACACTCTAGCTTGGGGGGGGGGAACCTGTCAGACACTCAGAAAGTAGAAAGCACATGGCCCCAGGTCGCGGTTTCAGCTCGAGGCTGGCGCTCCGCCGGGGACATCCCGGAGACGCCGCCCAGTGCCCGGTGCCGGCGGGCGCTTCCCCCTCAGTGCCCTCCCGGCTCCAGCGGCTCGGTCGCGGGGTCCGCGGCGGGTGTGGAAGGGGCGGGGGCGCGCGGGCGCTCCTCGCTCCGCTCTCTCGAGGACCCGCGGGCGCCACTTACGTGCCGGGCTGGAGCTGTAGGGCGCTTCCTGGCGGCCAGCTGGCGGCCAACCAGCCGCAGAAGCACCAGAGCCACAGTCGCGAGGTCATCTCCGCAAGGCCGAGCCGCTACGGCTACAGCCCGAGCTGCGCACCTCGCGCGGCTCGGGATCCCTAAGTCCGACGCCGGCGCAGAAGTTGGGCTCCTCGGGCAGAAGTTGGAGCACAGGGCTCGCTGCGGGGCCGGCGAGTGCGTCTCCGCGAGGAGGGCGCGGCTACAGCTCAATCCTGGCCGGCGAGCGCGGGCGGCCGGGCGCGAGGAGCGGCGGGCAAGTCCCGGCGCGGTGGCCGGCGAGCTGCTCGGCCCTGCTCCGCTGGGAGCGACTGGAGCTGAGCGGGCCCAGCGGCCCCCGCAGCCCCGGTGCCATGGAAACGCGCTCGCGGCCCTCTGGCCCGGCCCCTCCGGAGCGCTTAAAGAGACAGCCCCGTCGCTACCGCGCGCGCCGAGCGCCACTGGGCGTCCCCACCCCTGCGCCCTCCTCACCCCTCCCCACCAGAGCAGGGCGGGGGCTGGGCGCGGGGGACCGGAGAGGTAGCAGGGACACCCAAGGAGAAGGGGCTTCACCGAACCCGGCGCCTAACTCCACTCCCAGCCTCGTCCCAGCCGCCCTCCAAACACACCTCCCCAGACCCCGCGGGAGAGGCTGAGCAGCTCCAGTTTCCCCCTCCTGCAACCTCCGGCTCTGAACCTAACCCGCTGCGCGTCTGCCACTGGCGGAGACCAAAGGCTGACTTTTGATTCTCTCTCATTCTGCTCCCTCCCCACCTCGAGTCTGGGGAGTGGGTCGGAGCAGGAACGAGAGGTGTGTTTGAAGTGGGGACCAAACGGCAGTTGAGTCAAATCTCCTGCCAAATCGACAGTTGCAGGACGCTTTGCTGGCTCATCCAGAAATCCTCCTTACTCAAGATGAGATAATCTCCCTCCGTTTTATTTGGCCACCGTCTCCCTCACTGTAGGCAGCAGAGTTATAAGGAGCCAACGTTCTACACGCCTACCCCCTCCTTCCCTTCCAAACGGCTCCTTTCCCCCAAACGTACTGAGAAGCAGCCAGCTGCTAGCCCCCACGGCCCTTCCAGCGGGAACAGCGTCTGCTCCGAACCGGAGCTCGACTGCGGCGCTGGCCAGCGCGGGGAGCCAGGAGCAGCGCGGCCGCCAGCAGCTCCTGCCCGAGGCTGTGCCTCTGCCCGGCGCCAGCTGCTGTCTGGAAGGCCACAAACCTCTGGAGTCTGTTTTCTGAAAATAAAAATCTATGGTGCATCGTGCCCTCCGACAAGGACAGCCCAGGCTCCGCAGCGATAATCTGCATTTTAGTACTGCAGAAAATGGAATAATCTGCAGTAGGACAACTGTTTTCTTTTATTCCTAAACTTAACCCAAAGTGGCTGTGCAATGATTCATTCATAGAAACTTAGTGCTACCGCCTGAGTTCTTCAGTCCCAGGAGCCCTAAAATGATCTTCCTCAGAAGGTGTTTTGGACTTCCTCTTGCCCTTCATAGTTGATTTAATCACGTGGTCCCTTAGGTTTAGTCTTCTAGGTCGCCCCCCGCCCCCCAGTGCTTTTTCTGTCTCTAAAGAATTGGACAGTTACAGGAGGGACTGAAGAGCACACTTTTGGGAGTCCCCTGAAAAGGAAAGAGGTGGGGTGCGAAAGAACCATACCACCCCTGAATTCTTTAGCATTTGGTAACTTTGCTGCCCTTGACTTTCAGGGTTTGGAATTCCTGTCACCTTTCAATATCTTTTATTCCTCTTAGACTTACCTAGATTTTCTTTTTAATTTTTATTGAAGTTTAACCTAGAACAAAGTGAAAAACTCAGAAATACCCTAGATGACCTCTTTACTTTTGGCAAATGTCTTTAATAAACAATTTTAGAGCCATTTACACAATAGAAATCATTATTTAAACCCTTGTATTTCATAAAAGAGGGATTCATTCTTACTCGCTTTTCTAAATGCCAGTTATACATGAACCAGGCCTTCTGCAAGCTCAGAGACAGAGCTGGTGACTGAGCTGCTATCAGCTGGACATGTATTGTCACTTGGCTAACTCTTAACTAGTTCTGATAGTGACAGGCCAGCCATAGGTTGGTAAAACACACTGACAATTTTAAAATCTACTTTTTACTCTTACCACTAACTTCTAAACCATTTGACAGCTTTGTTAACGAGTGTCAACACCGATTGCATAATTTCAATTTCGCCTCTCCTACTTTTTCTTTCCCTCTTCTAGGGAGGTGCACTCAAAATGACCCAAGGTAGGCAGGGCACCATGAGGGTCAGAAGGGAGGAAAGAAATTACACAAAATAACGGTGGCTTCTGAACTGCACAGTACTAATTGTGTAAGATATACAAGCGAATACAAAGATTGAGTTTTCTAGTTTGTCTTTTGAAACCTAAAGTTCCCAGGTTTTTCAATTCAGTTTGTTCTTAATTATTTTAATGTAAACTTATACCAAAAGATGATGGTATAGATTAACTGTTCTTTGAAATTTCCTGTGACTTGCTAATCCTTTCTTTGCTTTTAGACTAGATTTAACTCTGCAGGGGTCTATCTTCAGCTTTCTGCCTTTCACCCCTACTGGAATATAAAAAATTTCTAAACATTTTTTCTTTACATTAAAGAAAGTCTTACATAAATAATAATCATATTTATTACAAGGTCACATTTTAGTAAACCACAGCTGAAACTAGGGACTATTTTCAGAGCTAAGTAATGTAAAATGGGGAAAATGTAGGCTATCTGTATGTTTGTTTAGTAAAGGACAGCTTAGGTACATGGGAAGTAAATGAGTGCATTGAAACTCACAGATTAGAGATACTTCCTCTCATGCACATTTGTTTGAAAGCATATATTATTACAGATGAATATATAAAGTACTTTGGATGTGACAGGCTAAATATTAGTGCACATTTCACAAAGTGAGGTTGATTTCAAATTATTCTAACATGGATTATAATATGAACATAATGCTATATAAGCAATTATCATTAAATGAAACAGAATAAGTATTAAAATTTTGTCATTAACTGGAAAACCCTGATTTGAATTTAGTTCCCCTTTTACAGTATATTCATAAAATTTAAAAATAACTGGTTATTTGGTTTGGTTGATTATGCCATATTCTAAAAAAGGCCAGCATTATGAAACTTGTTAACTATAGTCATATATTGAAATAAAAATGTAATTTGGTGGTTTTGGGTGCTATGAGGATACAAAATGAGGCTAGATTCAGAAAAAAATTCTGCTTTTATTGCCCAAAGTGAAAAGACATTATTAAATTAGCAAAGCAAGAGAATGAACCAGGTACACAAGGAACCAATTGTTTAAACTGAGAAGAAATTTTGTGTTAATAATATTTCCTGCTCATAAATAAACTCCATGAGGGGAAGAAGAAACAAAATAATCATGAATTATATTTTGCTTTGGTGAATATTTACACTGACAGCCTTATCAGGCTCTTACAGATAGGTTGGATATAGCAGATAGATGTTTTCTCTGAGAGGAATGAAGAAGATGGGCGACTCATGAGGGCATGCCATACGACACCCTTCTCTTCTTCCCTCCCACCTGTATGAAAGGAGTAATACATTTAGCCAGCTTCTTCCATGTTAGGAGGAGATGGGGAAAGCCAATTTCATGCTTTTTGTATGCTGGTTGTAAAAAGGAATGCTTACCTAAAAAGAAATACAATCCGACCAGATGTTCGCAAAATCTTCCTCAGCGGCTGCCTGAAGCTTTACAGTCATCGAATACTTTATCTTCTCTTCTATCTTCTTCTAATTGAGAAATTGTTGATCCATGCAATTCAACAAGCAGGCTGCTGCAAAAATCTTCCTGCCAAAGTTTTTCAGCCCTGCTCTCCTTCTGCACACAATCTTCCAATATCTGTATGTGGCCAGAAAAATAAAAGAACAGGTCACTTCATTCACCAGGTATTGTGGGTTGAAAGAGGAGGAGGCCAAAAAGTGGTTCTTCCAAGGACAGCTTCCGTTACCTGAAAGTATAATAAATTGCCATTATAGAAATGCCTACAAACACTAATGAGCCATGTACATTGAAATCTTGATGTCAGGCAAAAGAGAATGAAATTCACCGAGGAACCACCTGGGATTGTCCCACCAAGATGTGAATAATCATTCTTTGATTTCATCTGCCACTAAATTTTGTCCCTATAGAAACACACACTCTCTTTCTATCTCTTCTCTTTCTCTCTCATCTCATCTCTTTGACTCTCCCGCTCTCTCTCTCTCTCTCTCTCTCTCTCAAACTCCTACCACATTTGTTTAGTGATTTATACATACTTTCACAGTACTGAGATGCTTGTTGGTCATAATGACTTAAAAATTATATGTAAGATATGAGGGAATCTCAGCTTTGGAATTACTTATATTTATTAGAATATAATTAGATTCCTTGCCCAGGCGTCCGTTTGCATTAAACTTTTTTGGAAAATATATTTTGTATGTAAATAAGCTAAAATACACATAACATTAAATTTATAATCTTAACTTTTTAAGTGTAAGTTCAGTAGTGTTAAGTATATTCACCTTATTATACAACAGATTTCTAGAACTTCATCTTGCAAAACTGAACCCCTATAGCCAGTAAACATTGTCTTTCTCTTTTCTCTCCAGACCTTAGCAATCACCTTCCTAATTTTTACTTCAATCTTGACCACTTTATATATTGTATAAGAGTAGAAGTATACTGTATTTGCATGCGTGTGTGTGTGTGTGTGTGTGTGTGTGATTGGCATATGTGCAATGGTATCTCATTGTTTTAATGTGCATTTCAATGATGATTAGTGTTGTCTAGCAATTTTTCATACACCTATTGGCCACTTTTATGTCTTCTTTGGAAAATGTCTATTCAGATCTCTGCTCATTTTTCAGTTGGGTTGTTTCCTTGCTTTTAAATTGCTTATTTTCCTTATGCATTTTTTTCACTCTTCAAGGGTTATTTGGTTATGTAGTTGGTATGACACTTAGTTGATTGCATTGTTCACAGGTAAACTTCCTGTTTACATTATATGGCCATGTATACCATATATATATATATGAGCAAGAGCAAGTTCATATATATATATATATATATATTACACAGAATAAAATCCTTTAAAACAGTTATGCAAAAGACATGTAATATTGAATTTATACACTGGATCCAAGGTAGTGGCCACCTGAGAAAAAAGTCAGACTAGGCTTGGTTAATGAAGTTATATAACAGAGTAATATACATCTGGTTTGAAGGGCAACGGGAGCCTTTGCAACATAGGCCATGCTATCTCAGGCATGGTGAGGCTGCTTTGTACTGACCAATTTAGGACTACACAAGTGTCATGCAGTATCAGGATAGAACTATGGGGTTTTGTGAACCATTTCTATTTCTAACTTTGGGAAACTGATGTTTTTCCCAGGCCATTTTAATATTACTGCTTCAACCACAGATCAGATCAAAAGGACAACATGCACAACCTCCAGCTAAGTCCTCTTGTAGTCCAGACAGTGAAGAGGTGTGACACCAGAAGACTTTAAAATTGCAGTTCCTTTTGAATCTCCCACAAGGGATCTGCACTCTTCTTCAAACGAGCCTTTCCTCAGGAGTTAGAGACACCTTCGCAATGTCTGAGATCCCATTTTGTCGGAGGACACAAGGAACACTAAAGAAGACATCATACTTTATTCCACAGAGACCCTTAGTAGTGGCAGAAATTG
Source organism: Heterocephalus glaber (assembly GCF_000247695.1). Next base: position 46,267,192 of record NW_004624730.1, on the reverse strand, counting down.
GATGCACCCTCCTAGGATTCTTCATTATACTTTCTGCCAAATCTGCCACAGACACTCCAGTGGCCCAGGAAGTGTAGCCTTTGAGTTTGATCACTTCACAAGCACTGTCAAACACCTATTTGTGAGCCTCTTTCCATTGCTCCTTATCCCCATCAGTTCCTAACTCAGGGTCCAGATTCTTCAGGGAGACGCCAGCAACATTCACTCCATTCCACACAGGCTCACTAGAATCTCCATGCTCCCCGTGGATCCATCTACGGCAGCTTAGTGGGGGAACTCCCAGCCTTTCTCTCATCAGGTAACAGAACCAGGCTGAATTGCAGCCATTTTCAATAACATGGTTTTGGGGAAAGCCACTTATCTTCCAAGCCACATAGGTCGAGATATCCACTGGATTGGAAACTCACGGTTTGAGTTGTACTTTACAACATTAGGAATGATGAACTTAAAGATGTTCACATTACGCTGGACCAAATTAAGATGACTTTCTCCCTCTGGCTGACATACCTAGCAGTGATAATAACCACTTGGAGTTTGTGGTTACGTTATAGTCTTTGTCAGAGACAGTTTTTAGTATTCTAAGGAAAAAGCTGCCATGTTAAAGATCCATCATCTCATCAATTTGCTGGCAACAAGAGCAAGTTCATCTGCCAAGGTCCTTCATTGAGATACTGATGGCATAGGCCGTGCCAACAGCACCAACCGCAACAACTGTAATCTGATTGTGGGGCACCTGTTCTTCCTTAAGGAGATTCACAATCAGCTGATCCTTAAGACTAGCCAGTTTGATTTTTGTTTGGTTGGTTTTTTTGCTTTGTTTTTACCAGGAAACGAACTCAGGACCTTGCACTTGCCAGGCAGGCCAGTTTGGTGCCATTGAGATAAATCCCCAGGCTTTTTTTTTAGACAGGATCTTGCTCTGTAGTTCAGGCTAACCTTGAGTTCACTACATAGCCCAGGCTGGCCTTGAACTCCTGGCAATCCTCCTGCCTCAGCCTCTCAAGTGCTGGGGGATTACAGACGTGGGCCACCATACCTGGCTGAAACTGGCCGTTTTGGACTTAAAACCAAAAGGAACCTGGAGTGTGGGAGGGCACGTTGGGTGGGTGTTGGGTCACAAGGTTATGAGGTCTGGACTGGGCAGTGGTGGCTCCAGCACTCCTTATGTGTTCTGAATATTAACTCCTCAGATATATGGGTTTCCAGTATTTTCTCCCTTTCCATCGTTTGTTTGTCCCTCCACTCTGTTGATTGCTTCTTTTGCTGTGGAGTTTGACATAATTTCATTTGTCTATTTTTGCTTTTGTTGACTGTGCTTTTGGATTCATAACCTAAAATCACCCTCCAATGAGTGGAGGGTTTTCCCTATATTTTCTCCTGCTAGTTTGTACTTTTGAGTCCTATGTTTAAATTGTTAATTCATATTGAGTTGATTTTTATATGTAGTGTAAGATAAGGGTCTAATTTTATTTTTCTGAATGTGGAAATCAAGTTGTCTCAATACCACTTATTTTTAAAAAAAGGTCCTGTCCTCTTTACATATTCTTGATACCTTTGTAGAAAAAAAACTGATTCTGAATGCTTGGATTTATTTCTGGACTCTTAATCTGTTCCATTAGTCTGTATGTCTATTTTAAAGCCAGTACCACGCTATTTGATTTCTATGGCTTCGTGGTGTATCTTGAAGTCAGGTACTGGGATACTTCTAGCCATTTGCTTTTTGTTCAAGATTTTTTAGTTATTTGGGTTTTTAGTTTTCATAGTTCATATGAATTTTAGGATTATTTTATTCTGTAAAAAATGTCATTGTAATTTTGAGAGTGATTTCATGAAATCTGTTGATCACTTTAGGTAGTCTAGACATTTTTATAGTATTAACCTTCAATCCATGATTATGGGATATTTTTCCATTTATTTTTATCTTCAATTTTGTTTGTCAGTGTTTCACAATGTTTATTATAGACATCTTTCACCTCTGGTCAAATTTATTTCTAAGTGTTTTATTTGTTTTTTAGCTTTATTAACAGATTGCTTCTTGTTTTCTGCCTTTGGATAGCTCATTATTAGTATATAGAAACTGATTTTTTGTATGTTGATTATTCTTTCAACTTTACTAAATTTATTAATTCTAATGGTTTGCAGGGGAGTTTTCAATATATCAGAACATGTCTTGTGCAAACAATGACAATTTTATTTCGCCCTTTCCAGTGTGGAAGCCTTTTATTTCTTTCCATTGGCTAATTTCTCAAGATAAAACTGTGCCTACTGGCAGACTTAATTGTCCTGTTCCTGATCTTAGAGGAAAACTTTCACTGTTTTACTCTTGTCTATGATATTATTTGTGAACTTATATGGATTTTCTTATGCTGAGATTCATTCCTTATATACCTAATTTGTTGGGAGCTTTTATTATGAAATGTTGCATTTTGTTAAATGGTTCTTTTGCATTGAGTTGATGATTTGGTTTTTGTCCTTCATTCTGCTCATGTGGTGTATAATATTTATTGGTACCTATATATTATACCATTCTTAAATCCATGGAATAAATTTCACTTGGTTTTGATGATGATGATGTTGAATTCTCTTTACAGTATTTTAATTGAAGATTTTTGTGTCTATATTCATCAGAGTTATTGACCACTACTTTTCTTTTGTTGTATTATGTACTCATCTTACATTTTTATTAGAATAGTCCTGTCTTATAGAATGAATGTGGAAGGATTACTTCCTTTTCAAGATTTTAGAAAAGTTTTGGAGATATTAGTATTAGTTTGTCTTTAAATACTTGGTAAAATTTAATGGTGAAGATTAGTCTTTTCTTTGTTGAGACAGTTCCTATTACCAAGTTAATCTCCTTATTATTAGCTGATTCAAATGTTCTATTTCTTCATGATTCAGTCTTGCTAAGTTGTATCCAGAAATTTATGTATTTCTTCCAGGTTTTCCTATTTGTTTGTGTATAACTGTTCATATTATTATCTTATGATCTTTTGTATATCTGTATTATCAGTTTTAATGTCTCCTCTTGCATTGTTTACTTAGTGAATTTGAAGATTCATCAATTTTATTTTTTCATGAAACTAATTCTTAAATTCATAGATCTTTCCTACTATTTCTCTAGCCACTTTCATTTCTTCTTTTCATTATTTCCTTCATTATTCCAACTTAGAGCTTATTTTGTTATTTTCTCTAGTACAAAATTCAGGTGTTTATTTGAAACATTTCTTTTTGATGTAGGCATTTATTGCTATAGACTTCTCACTTAGAATAGCTTTTGTTGCCTACCATTGGTTTTGATATATTCTATCTTTTTATTTAGTCTTCAAATATCTTAATGTCCCTTTAAATTTCATTAACCTACTCATTCAAGAGCATGTTGTTTAATTTTTGTTTGCAAACTGTCTCAAATATCTTGTTTCATACCACTGTGGTGAAAAAGACACTTGATGTGATTTCAATCTTAAATATGTTAAAACTTGCTTTGTGGCCTAAAATATAATCCATCCTGGAGAATGTTTCAGGTATGTTCCAGAAGAGCAGGTATTCTGTTCCTATTGGATAGCATGGTCTGCCTCTGTCTGTTAGATCTATTTAGTCTAAAATGTAGTCGAAGTCTATCTTAGCCATTTTTCTCTTTGCTAGGATGAGCCTGCAACTTGGAGCAGAAGTTTGTTTTGCCTCATGATGAAAGCCCATGGTTGGCTGGCTCTGGAGCAGAAATAGCATGGCTGAGGGTCCTAGAGGAGCAATGCTGCTTATTTCATGATGGTCAGGAAGCAGAGAGAGGAGAGACAAGCCAGGGAGGAATGGATAGGTCACACCTTCAGTGATCTGCCTCTTCCAAACAGATCCCACCTCCCAACAAGACATTTATCTCTGACTCGTTCAAGGCCTACTCCACTGATGAGCATAGTGCCCACATGATTCAATCACCTTCCTAAAGCCTCTGAGCACATGAAGCCATTGGGTGTCATTCTGGACTCAAGCCACAACAAATATCAATGTTTTCTTGATTGATTTCTGTCAATATGGCATACTCACTGCTGAAAGTGTAGTATTGTAGTTCCCCACTATAACTATATTTTAGGCTAACAATTTATTCAACTCCTCTACTATGTTTGTATTGTAGGTTTTCATTAAAAGGTAACTCTATTCTGAAGTTCTTTGTCTCTTACTACTTCGGTAACTGATCTGATTACAAAGAAGCACAAAGTGGAACGATACAACCTGATATGTGATTGGTGGTGGAGACTGTCTGACCCAATTGCTTATGATACAGCTGCAATAAAGTTACTAATGATATGCCATTAGTTTATCCTTTGTAAAACGTTTGTTCATAATCCAGTAATGATCAAAATTAAATCTCAACAATATAGTATCCAGTGCTTTTTCAACCCAATATGAATAAATTAGATAAATTTTCACATGTGTAGATAAGAAAGAAAAATAATGGCTAATGAACTTCAGTGAAAATGTCCACCTAAGGAAAAGTTATCAAAACCTGTGGTCTCAGACATACCACGTCAAGTTCACATAAGAAGATAGAAAGCATTGTTAGCTGTTTTCTGGATGTTAAGCCTAAATTGTCTGAAACCATAACTCAGTGACATAAAACTAGGGTACTTGAAAATTCATTATCCCATGTTTACATACAAACATAGTATAAAATAAAATGGTACCTGGGATATTTTCTATAGTTATTGTATTATATAGTACATGCCACAAGTTTATAGCAGCACAATTTATAATACCTAGATCTTGGAAATAGTGTATATGTCTATTAACAGATGAATGGATAAAGAAAATGTAATATTTATACACAATGGAGTACCATGAGTCCATAAAGAAAGATAAACTTGTTGCATTCATAGGTAAATGGATGCAACTTGATAGCATAATGTTAAGTGAAATAAATCAGACACACGGCCTCAAATATACCATAGATTATACCATGATATACATAGATTTTCATATATATGTATATGTGTGTGTGCATATATATATATAGAGAGAGAGAGAGAGAAAGAGAGAAATATAAGAGAAATAAATAGGAGGTAGGGAGAAGTTCAACCACCTCCCCAAATTACATATTCTGCTGTTTCAAGTTTTGTGTTATTATCCGTTAGTTTCTTGTTTGCAAGAATTGTTTTGGTTTATGTCTTTTATTCTGAATAATTACTTTGAAGATAATGATACAACATGTATCAACTATTGTATTCTCTTACTATTTTTTATAAAATTTTGTTTTAATTTTTCATAAAATAAAACAAGTAAATGAAAAAGAAGCCTCAGTTTACTGTCTTGCTATGGAGCACAGTGTCCAAAGTGCAATCAACATACCATCAAGACAGTAAAAAAACAATCCACAGAATGGGTTTACCAGTCACATGTCTGTTAAGCAAATAGGATCCAGCATGTATAAAAAATACTTTCAACTCAACAATAAAAAAGGAAAATGGAAAAATAATTTGAATAGATATTGCTCCCAAAGAATGCGTAAATAGCCAATAAGCACAAAAAGAAGATTATCTTTAATCACTAGGTAAACCAATTCGAAACCATAATAAAATGTTACTTCATAATTATTATGATGCTTTAATCAAAAAGTGAATAGCAACTATTGAAAATGATGTGGAGAAAATAGAAACTTAACACATTCCTGATGGGAAACTAATATGGTACAACCAGTTTGAAAAACAGTTTGGCAATTCTTCCAAATATCTAACATAGTGTTATCACATGACCTAGCAATTCCATTGCTTTTTAAAATATGTATCCACACAAAACTTGTTCATCGGAGCGTTATTTATAATAATCAAAAGAGGAAATAACCCAAAGTCCATATGTTGATGAATACATAAATGTGTGGAATATGTATGCAATAGAATATCATTCAGTGATAAGTAAAAAGCAATTAAATATACATATTATAACATTAATGAACCTCGAAGACATTATGTTATATGGAAGAAATCAGACACAAAATGCCACATATTGACTTATGACTACATTTATAAGCATGTTCCATAATAAGTAAGACCATAGATGAAAAAGTGAATTAGTGGTTTTCAGAAGATTGGAGGAAGAGGGAATGGAGAATTACTATTAATGTCTTTTGTGAGGATTGAAAATGTTTTGGAATTAGATAGGGTGATGGGTGCACAACCTTGTGAAAATATGAGAAAGCACTACATCTTGCCATTTCAAAGGTTGAATTTTATGGTATGTGAACTATAATTTTTCAAAATACAGTCTTCATAACACTGTCAAACTGCGAAGTGTTTCATAACATTCCTGACAAATGAGAAGTTTATGCCGGAATGAAAGCAGATTGCACCACTAAGCACACTATTTAGTTCTGCTGACTTTTCTGTTTTCATGCAAGACATTCTCAATGCAGTAAACAGTTGACTTTCATTCTGAGGCAAGCTCCTTATTATCATTGGGACCAGAAAATAGAGTTCCCAGACCAACTACTTTGATTAAAGCTGCTATAATTTACATTCCTGACTTCAGGAGTGCACCTGCCATGGATTCCATGAGCAGTTCATGAATGAAGATGTTCAGAGTTTTTGACAGAAACCATTCCAAACGTATGTTCTACTTTTTGAATGGACATGGCAATGCAACTTTTGTTCCATTTATCGTGTCTTTGTATAATAAGAAAGTAGATTATGTTATGTAAATGAAGAAGGAACAGAAAGGAGAAAGATAGGAAGTAAAGGATAATGGAAAGCAAAGGATGAGGAAGACAAATCTAAATGAATACTAAGACAGCGGCTATGTGGCCAAAGAGTTTACTTTATTGTAAGGGAGACAGACGTTTGACTTATCCAATGTCATTAGTGTAACAAGAAAAGAAGCTCTAAAATGGAGAGGAAGAAGGGATACTTTGGCATAAGGAAATGTTTTCCTTGCAGTCAAGAAAGTCTGTCACAGGATTTATATGAGGTGGGTCATAAAGGATGAACAGTTCAAAAAGTATAAGTGTCTGAAAATGAAAAAATAGAA
>NW_004624730.1:46218892-46251744 GCF_000247695.1 Heterocephalus glaber | reverse complement strand
TGTCTATATGATGAAATTTTGGTCAAAACAAAGATCAAAGTCCAATTTCATTTTATTAAACCATTTCATGCTTCTTTGTAAATGAATATATATATATTTGGAATTTGAAGGGTTCACACTTTAGGACAAGTATAGTGTAAGCTGAGCATATTTGAAACAAGTTTCCAAAACAGGACAAAGAGAGATGCTTGCTATCAAGAAGAAAAAGAAGATAGCTGAAAATAAAATGATTGAATATGAAAGTCCCCTATTTAAAAATTTTGTCAATATTTAATGCATTGGAAATAACAAATGTATATTGTATGCCAGACTTAGGATTTAAATAAAAAATTTAATACAGATGTGTAGCTGTAAAAAAATCATCTTTCAAAAGAAAGGATAAACTATATCACATTTACATACACAAAATGTTTAACTCTAAAAGGAACACTCAGAAAATTACAAACTGATCTTTGAGAGTAAGAGAAACTTCCATGAAAATTTTAATAGAATAGTTGTAGATAAATCAAGGAAATCTCCTAGAAGGAAGGAAAAGCATGGGGGGGGGAATAATTAAATGAATAAATTAATCCAGGAAAATCAGAAAGAGAGAGGTGGAAAAAACAAAAGCACAGCAACTATGAAGAAAATTGTGAAGAACTGAATGACATTATCTCCAGACTGAAAAAGCTATAGGATATCTGGGAAGCAAAGACTCACATTGATGCACATTAAAATAAAATTTCAGAACACCAAGAACAGGAAAAAAAATTTAAAAGGGAAAGAGGTAATATGCAAAAGACATACATGATTCAAAAAACACCTGGATGACATAAGAGACACCGATCATTATGAACACTATCCGGCCTTTGAAGAGAAACACCAAAATGGCATAAAATTGGAAAGCAATGACCTCAAAATGTAGAGGGAAATAATTTTCCAATTTAATATTTCATACTCAGATGAACCATCGACCAAGTTTAAGACATTTTTATATCTACAAAAACTCAAAAAATTGACCACTGCATACCTTTTCTTAGGAAGCTACTGGAGGACATGTCTCAGCAAAATAAGAAAGTGAACTAAGAAAAAGGAAAATATGGGCATCAGAAAATCGAGCCGATACTTACAATGCAAAGGGAATTTTCAGAAAGGTGAATTTCAAAAGAAATTTCCAAGGAAATTTTTACAACCCAAGGTGTGAGCCAAAACTAAAATGCATCCTATTAGCTAGGAATAACTAGGGAGTACAAGATGAAAATATCCAGAAGAGAAAAGAGAGTGGCTTATTTAGTATGCTTAGATGTTATAGAAATTATTTCTAGGGATTAGCATATGGAGAAGGGTTTTTTTTTAATATCTGAAAGGAAAAAACACAAGAAAATTATTAACTGTAGAATAAACAAAATTTATGTGAGAAAGGAAATATCCTAAGACATTTATTTGGGTTAGTTTTAAACAACATTCCACATTTCAAATAATGTAAATATTTATACATAGTTGTGATATAATTATACCGTGAATATACAGACAAAGAGGATTTGGGAAGTGAGGGATATGACAGATCCCAGACATAAAGGAAGCCAATAAGTACCAAGTAATGTCAATAAATTAAGAAAAAACAGAATAATCTCTCAGATAGTGGTCTATGTATGGACAAAAAAGAATGTTATAAGATAAATAAGGGAGAAGTAGGCTGTTTTGTAGTGTGATCAGACCTTCCCTAAGGAGATGTCTGAATTCTTAGAAGGAATCAGCCATGCCAAATCTAGAGTACAAATATTACAGGCAGAAATGATAGCAAGTATTATGATTTGGAGGCAGAAATAAACTTAATGTGTTTTAGGGATAATAACTACAGTAAGGATTGAGCAAATTCAGCAACATGAGGAACAATGAAAGAGACATATCCAAAAAGAAGGAAAAGCATTTGAGCTACAAGATTGCTCTAAGAAGATTCCATGACTTAAAGAAAAACAAAGCAATACCACATTCATTTATTAAATTTCATGAATCTCTCAGTTCTGTGTTACTCTATCCCAACTTCTTCATTGCTTTGGTACCACTAATCATTGATAGCAAAAGGTCTTGTATGGTAGTAAATACTCAGAAAAAACTTCTTTGGCTAACATATCTGAATCTATAGCATAATGGGAAGTTTACTTCGTTACCACATAAATCATACCCCCCTCCTTTTTCTATCTCCTTTACTCCATTTTTCATTTCTCAATATAATCTTCTTCATCCTGATATCCTAGCTAGATTTTAAATAGTAGTCACTTATAATATGTCACATTTTCTGAAAATGCAAGACTCTTATGTGGAAATTGTAATTAAGTTGGCCAGGCAATGTTCTATTATTAGTAAAATTGTGATTTTTTTAGAGTTGCGGGTTAATTGCTAATAACTGTAGGCAATGTTTTCTCTCAAGATGTTTTCTATTACAGTAATTAACTGAGCAGCTGGGAAAGCAGACATTAACCATTTGTCTTCGCAGTAACCTCGCTGGGGACTCTCCCAAAACCTTTGCACATGGCTTTATTTGTTGTTTCATAGGGAATCCAATAGAGAGCCTAAAATACACAGGATGTTCACATTTTGGAGGGGGTTTACAGTTTTTAAAAATTTGTTTTCTCTTTGAAAAGATTCTAACATATGTAATGAATAGATTCTGGGGAATATAGAACATCTTTAGATAAAGGGACTTATTTAGCTAGTTTTCATGTCCATATTTCTTAGTATCTTCACGTAATGAAATTCTGTCACAGTGATAGTCAGAAGCTCAAGCACCCTGAAGACACCACTGGTTTATCTGTTTACAAATCTGATTGAGCCAATGACATCTGGCTATACTGAAAAAAAGCAGTTCAGTAAAACTTTAGGAAACAGCTTGCCTGATAGTCTTACTCTTCTCCATACTATCTGAATTCCCATTTGATTTTTAATTCAGCGCTGTCTCTTGATTTTACTATCATGAATTCCCCTCTTGGAGATTCCTTTTATGAATTACTGTGTACTGCTTAGTCCCACTCTCAAGACCAGATGCAAAATTGGATGGTTTAACTTCAGGTCCCTTTACCAATTTTGCTGTTGCAGAAAGTCCATCTCTGTCAAGTTCTTTTCTGTAAATGAAAAGAATAAACACTGTTTCCTGGTGCAAAATATTCATTTTCTCTCATAGGAAGCAGTTTATTTAACACATTTTTAAAGAAGAAATGTCCAAACAACAAGCAGAGACTAGGTACAGAAGGAATTTTTAAAATGGGGTGAGCTTTTAGGAAATTGTTAGACATGTAAGCATTCTTTATCTTCCCACCTGGTAAATAAAATAGTAGACTTACTACTGTACAGATCCTGTTGCTTTTTTAACAATGTCTTTCCAGAGGCAAGTATTTTCTTTTTTCTTAAGGTTACCCTTTTTCTTTAAATCCGGACAAGCTCTGGATTTGAATATTTGTTTGTAAGAGCCTCATTGGAAAGAATGTTTATCTGATTTACTACAGTTCCTCAAAAGCCACAAACAGACCCTCTTGGTAAATAAGGCAGGAGAAAGTTTTTTTCATGGGCCTTGACCCTCTGAGCTGGTGTGAGGGGGTGACATAACCTAACTTTTTAGGGATGCTCATGTAGTGTCAGTGGTCAACAGGGAGGTTCACCCCATAGAGGCCATACTTGAGTTTAGAATTTGTAAGTCTCAAGGCTCATCATCTACCTTTTGTTTTTTTCTCCTTGAAACATAGTCTCACTATGTGTTGGGAGCAATTCTATCTAATTGTAGGGAAAAATCATTTGATTAAGCCTGGTTCTCCTGCCTACAGGCCAGCTATGGCATGTCAAGACATAACTCCATTTTTGCCTCCAGTCACAGCTAAGACTTCAATGGTCCAGTGATGCTGTGATGCTCCAGGACAAGATTACACCAGCTGAAGACATCCTGGGAGGAACAAAATCTTCATCTGAATAGTTCTTCACTGTTCTAGGATTTTTGGCCGCTGCCCCTGCTCCCCTCTGCTGCCCCTGTTCCCTTCTGAGTGACCTTTTACATTTGTTACTCTGATATACTGAACTCTACCCTGAGTCATCTGTTATATTTGTGTCTCCTGATGTACTGAATAAAGGTGTTGCAAGCTCGGGGCTTTCGTCTTTGCTGCCCAGAGCAACATTGATCAGGCCCAAAGCTCAGCTTCTTCTCTAAGTCTCATTTTTTCCTACCTTTTCTGTCTAATAAACTAATTCACCTTGTGCTGTTGTGGCTCGCAGGAGACTAAGACTTACTGCAGAGGTTCTAGTAACGTTCCCTTTCCCTGTTCCCTACAACTGTGTTCCAAGCTGGCCTTGAACTTGCCGTAGCCCATACTGGCTTGGAACTCACAATCCTCCTACCTGAGCCCTAAGAGTGCTGAGATTTTAGGTGTGTACCACCACACTCAGCTCCATTTCTTGCTTTACAGTGTGACATATCAGCTAGGCATCTTGGTGCACACCTGTAATCCCAGCACATGTGGGCCAAGACAAGAGAACCATGTGCTTACGTCCACTCTGGGCTACATAGTGCATTCAAGGTCAGCTGAGACTATAGTAAGATCCTGTCTCAAAAAGCAAACAAAAAGAGTGACACATCCTGAGGGTTTGAATTCAAAGAAAGTTATAACACATGTGAGGAAAACTCTCCATATAAGTTAAAAACTGGAAAACTCGCCGAGAGCCTGGGCTATTAGCTGGAACAACCCTGAAAGCAGATTTACAAAGAATCAGAGTCAGGTAGACTTGGAGTTGGTGAAAATGCATTCAAAAGGGCAAGTTGTTAAGCAGTCAGAGGCAAGAGGTCATACAGAAAAGTATTTGATAGTGGCCTACAAGATCAGTGAGTGATTCCAGCAAAAACTAAAGCAACAACCTGGAAGTCTTCATGGAAAGGAAATTTCTCTGACCACTAGTTGTGGAGGAGGAAGTTCTGAAGACCGTTTTCTTCCCCTAGAAACACTTGTCTCCATCAGCTCACTATTCCAGAACAACATTCAGACTACAGGATGCCATGATGCTATCTGCTTAGTTCTTTAAAAATTTATTTTTATTTTTTATAAATCATGGATTTCAGGGAAATGCTTTAATGAACCTTCTTTGATTGACTAGTTGTTGAAGCAATTTTAAAATGTTCTACAAAGCATGAGTCAAAATATAAATTGAATTAGAAAATATTAGCTTGCATATTTCAATGGAAGTCAAGCTCTTCTTAACTAACCCTCATATTTTTTTCTCATAGCAAACTTTTTCTCAATATAGTCCTGGATAAAACTAATATCGGGGCCAAAATAACAGCATTTCGCAAAATTCCACTTAAGAATACCTTTTGTATAGTAGAATTCAAGTTTATTATTTGTATTTACTATCTTAAAATTTTAATTTTTTCTCCTTCCCCCATCCAAATTTATTTTAAGCTCCTTAATATACGGAAACATGCCCTTTATTTATAGTTAATATAGCTAATATTCATTCAAAGCACCAGCAGTGTTTGGTGAAGTCAACTGAAGGATTTAACTGTTTTCATTAAAACTAAATTTTCTAAAGACCAACTTGGAAAATTAGCTTTCTAAAATTTTAGTTGAAGAGATTTTTCATAATTTATTTCATTTTTTATTTATGTTTGTCACACATAATGTTTACATTCCTTGTATGGAGTTGGTACATGTAATATAATACATCTCGATTCCTTTCTTCATCCCCTGTCCCTCCCTTCTCCCACCCTCCATCTTTTGATTCCTTTCCCCTGTGAAAAAGATCTATCTCCCTACTTCCTACTATCTATCCTTTACTGTATTTTGCTCTTTATTTATATTTTGGGGTTCTCATACAAGGAAAACCATGAGACATTTAAGCTGGTGTATCTGATTTACTTCACTTAATATTTTGGTCTCAAGGTGCATCCGTTTTCCTACAAATGACTCAGAACATAGAAAATTATTAAACAAATCAGTTTCATATATTCAGATGCCTGGCTAACAGGAAAAAATGAAGATACTAACAATGCATCTTTCATTTCAAATATAAACATTGTTTTGTCTAAGAAATGAGAACTGAGGACAAGTCTTGGCATTTGGTGAGTCCTTTATAAGCAGGGAAACACACAAGGTTTTGATACAATTCAAGAGCTTCTCCTGTCAGTGCTTTAAAGGGGATGAAAATTAAGGCATATGAAAGCTTTCTTGGTCCAATTGCAAAATGAGAATGAGGTATCTGTGGTATAGTCCCAGGATAAGTTTCACATCAATTTGATTCCAGGTATTTGTCCATATTAGGACTTCAGGGGACAGCCAAGAATTACATTTAATCCATTATCTTATCTGAAAATGCTACAATAGCTGCTACACAAATTCAAAGGTAATGCCTACAGTATCTTCCAATTTATCTCTTGGGCATTATCACCTCCTAGTGTACCTTCTTGAATGTGTGACTTGTGGCCTGAATTCTCATCTTGAAGGATGATAGCTATTCACCCCAAAGAGAACATTTGAAGAAAATGTCCCTACATTAAAGTACTAAGAATACGATCTGAAGTGCATTTTAAAAGATTTGAAAATAGTTACAGTCATATGGCAAAAACTGTGTTATAATCTTGCCTTCTAGGCAGTCCATTCTCTCCAGATTGAAGTTGCAGCTTTATTGAGTTAATTCATTGCTGTTTGACTTCTGTCCCGCAATATGGTATAAAGTCACAATGGAATTATTGCCCCCTTTTGAGAAACAGTCAAGACTACTGAATTTTGCTTTCTATTGTTCTTTAAAAGAGAGAAAATTTAAGAAATGTTTGTCTTTGTGATATGAAGGTGACTATAACGCTGAAATTCAAGACAGGAAAATATTCCTTTAGGAAACTAGGAGGGATGATACAGGAAAAAATGTTGCCCACATACAGAGTGACTTCTAATAGTTTATTGATCTCACTGCTTAGCATTTTCTTTTATAGTAATGTTAACAAAAACCCTGTGTGGATATGAAATTGACAATATAATCCTAGAGTCTTTTATGTAACTAGAGGCTAGCAATGGAGAATACTGTATTGACTCTCAGATTTCAAGCAATGGCACTCCAAGAGACTCATATTAATGCTTTATATTGATATAAAACTGTTCCTCCAAAAACTACAAAGCACTTCCTTAAAATTGCCTTATTGGGATTTTTCAGCAAAGGATGGAATGTGAGACCATGGTGTGTTAAACTAAAATAATACATTAAGTTTCCTGATTTCCACTCTAGTTTTTTGAACACTTAATCATTAGTTGTCCTTTCAGCTTCAAAAAATGCCAAAAATTGTCCATTCTGTAAGAGATTTAAAAATAGTCGTATTTTAGAGAAAGTTCTTTTAGAATCTATGAGCTATTAAGTAAAAGTTTAAAAATCAATTGTATGAGAATCCAAGTGACTTTCTTTTTCAGCTTAAGATTTAAGTCCATTTTTTTCAATCTCAAAGAAAAACAACAAGAATGTTAAGGAAATATAAAAAATAGATATTTTCCAGTAACTACACACAATATTCTAAGAATTTTAAAATATCCTTTATAATTCAAAATGATTGATTTTCTAACTGCAGAAAAATTTCATGAGCTTTTAAAAACAATGCTAATATTAACTATATTAGGAAATGCTTAGAATCACTTAAAAATAGATCTCAAATGAAAAAATAATTTTTCCTTTTGGAAGGTAAATATGTCTTACGTTCTTATAATATTATTTCTCATCTTTGGCTTAACAACATATAGTGCCTATACTACAAATTCTGCCATCAGATATAATGAATGCATCAGAAATGAAACTTATAAGATCAAAACTCTACAGAGGTATTAGACAGGGGAAAACATAGTGGTGCAAAAGCAAAATATATAAGTCAACACCTCCACTGCTACTTTATATTTCTGTTTTATTGAGTTTATTAGTATGAGCTTGGGTTTAACCCACTGTATTGCCCTTCTCCATTATTTTTAGAACACATCTTCCCTTACATTCTTCTTAATCAATTGGTCTTTGAAGATGTATAAGTCAGTGGGGTAAAAAATGCTTTTCTAAACCAGTAAGTCACTGTTAGCATTTCATTGAAGTTTTGCAGGAAGGAGCATGTTCTTTTACCTGAAGTTTTGATATGATGCATGATGACTTTGGCCAATACCCATTATTGCAATTTAATTTGCCCTATGAATTAAAACATTGCAAAGCAGAAAATGTGTACATTGCCTTTAGGTTTGAAGGATTTCACACTAGCAAAACCATGTGCCATCTATGCCTTTTCTAGATTCCATATCCTTTCCCTTTGTTTGGAGCAATGGTGTGTTTGGTTAATAACCTCACTGTTTTCTGCTGTTAAGGGAACTAAAGTGTCATTAACACATATTAAAGTACCATTGATTCCATTAGTGCCGACAGCATTAAATCCCAATTTCTTTTTAAATAAGCATTAAAACAAATGCAGATGTCCTTTATTAACAAGTAACATGCTGAGCAAACCTTTTTGCAATTGTTTAATATATGAGAGATGTCTTAAAGGCCAAGGAAGAATCTTAAGAAGCTGAAATGCCAGAACTTGGGTACAATGAAGGACAAGTGAAGGAATAAATATGAATTTTCTCCATGCACAGGAGCCTATCTAAAATGCTATTTTTTTATCTCTCAGATTGAATCATAATCACTTTTCACCTTCATAAGCCTCCTGACTCATATGATACATGTAACGGAACATTAGTGTATAGACTCAAGGTTTAGATTTACAGTAAACCAGGTGACAAATGGGGAACTTAGATCCAAGGGGTGGCTATGACTTAGCCCGACTTTCACCTTGTGGCTTTGACATGTGGTCCTCATGATAAGATATCCCCCAAATTTGGAATATTCCTGAAGATACAGTTGCACAGAGAAGAAAATTATGTGACTCAATCAACCAGCCTTTTTTAAAAAAATATGACCATTCTAGAAACTTTATTTATGCAAAGGGAACTTAAAAAGTTTTCAAACAAATACCAGAGCCAAATTTGCGAAAAAACAAGTGTTTCATTATTTTTGTATTCCTCTCATCCCTAAGTATTATTTTATTTGTTATCTTTTCTTCTTTTCTATTTCTCTCCAATTTTGAGTGTGGATTTTGCTATTTATAGATATTTCTTGTGATGTGTTTTAATAATGTTTCAAATAAAGCTGAAGATGAAAGACAAACATGAGAAGTGTTGGCTTGTTTTGTTTTCTATTGTATTTGCAGAATCTAGAATAGCATCTTAGTAAATATTTGTTGAGTGTCTTCTATCTATCAGATGCTATCTAGAAAACTGAAAAGCTAGTAAATGATAAGTGGTAGAAGAAGGTATGTACATTGGTAGATACACAGACAGACATAAATAGTACTTGAAGGAAGGAAGGAAGGAACAAAGGAAAGAAGGAAGGAAGAAAGAAAAGAGGGGAGGAAGGGAAAAGTGTTGTGGTTTGGAACTGGAATGTCCCCCAAAGTTCTCATGCATTCAGATGTGGGACTTTTGGAAGGTGACTGGATCATGAGGATGTGGCACTCATCAGTAGATTACTCCATAGATGAGTTCACAGATGCATGTGATGTTATGAGGTGGGACCTGGAAGGAGTTTGGTCACTGCGGGCATGACCTCACCATGCCTCTCCACTTCCTCTCTTTGCTCACCGTCTCCCAATTACCATGATGTGAGCAGTTTTTCTCCACTAGGCCCTTCAGCCAATGACATTTCTGCCTTGGAGTCAGCTGAACATGGACTGAAACCACAAGCCAAAATAAGCCTGTCCTCCCTTAAGCTGTGACTGTTGGGTATTGTGTCCCAGTGATAAAACAGAAGAAATGAAGAAAGAAGAATAATTTAGGAAAAAAGAGAAAGAAAATGGAAGGAAAGAGAAAAGATGAAAGAAGTATTTATATCCCCATAAGAAAAGAAACTAATTAGGAGAATAATGGTATTTGTCCTAGTGTGAATGAATACTCCTGTACACTAAAAGTGTACAAATAATCTCAGATCACTTTCAATAGATCAATAATCCATCAGATGTTTATCAAATTCTCATCATATGCATAACACTGTTAAATGCAGAGAGAATTTAAAAATAAATGGCATAATGCTAGCCCACAAAATTCTTACAATAAATTTAGGTAGAAATAAAGGCTTACAATAGTACAGGCTTTTCTCTGAGAATAGAAAGACTGGAGGCACTAGAGCTCCAACTGAAATAACTATACAAGTTAGTGAGTGACCTTCTGTAATTTTATGGATACTAACAAACGATGTAAGAGTCTCAGAGACAAAATCTGAGTAACTAACAGCAAAAACAATAGCAGGAGCACCACCATATTTGTTTTCTGAGCTTCTATAGTCTCTCCACAGAATGATACGAAAGTCTGGGTAAAATGTGAGCGTAGGGTTAGATGTCCCACAGGAAACTGAAGAGCTTAGGGAATGGGACACTCTTACAGCAAACACTAAGCAAACTTGACACTAAGCAAGCCTGTGTTTGTTTTTTGTTTGTTTGTTTGTTTTTTACTTTGATACAATAAATGCATTGTATCAGACCTGTGGTTCTTCATCTTTTGTTCTAAGGTTGTCACTTTGAGGATGCCCCACCCAGAAATACGAATAAAAAGGCCTAATAGAGGATACATCTGTTGTAGTGCATAGTTTAAGAGATTCAGTTTTGTTAAGCTACAATGTATAATTAAAAAACAAGTTGTAACTCTATGTACTATGGGAGCTGGCAGACAATACTGAGAGACAACTAGACAAAGAAAGGTATGGTGGCAAAATCATCAACACACATCAAATAGAATAGACTTAGACAACCTGGAATACATGGCAACGTGCCTACCAACCCTCTCTCACCACCACCAAATGCCTATTATGGATAGTTTACACTTATATAGGCATGTAAAGAAGTCATTGGAGTGTTATGTAAGGAGTACAACAAGGGATATTGACCTGGATTTGAAAGGAGTTTGGGCATGTCTGGGAGTAGGTTTGATAGATTACTTCATTAAAATATACTTGGGCAAAAATTGAGCTCACTTCCTGGTTGCTTAAAAGACTATCCCCATGGTAAAAGGGTGGGAAAAAAGCTAAAGTTTTAGCTTCTGTGCCCACAGAGCTTGTCTTAAAACCAGTCTTCTCAGGTGACTTGGGTGGGTGTTTTATGGAATGTTCTCTACTAAACCTACCTCCAGGCACTCAATATAAGGTTACTAAGGTTGTAAGAGTCTGTCTGTCTTCTTAAAGAACATTCAAAAACACTTTGAGCAAGGTATGTCCTCTTTTTTTGGATAAAAATGTGGCTCATTATACTTTGTTTTTACATGTAGGGATTTTGTGAAAAAAATTTTGTTGTTGGACAACAGGGAGGTTGGAAACAGAAAGAAACTAATGAAACTTTAAAGGAACATCTTTTATCTCTCAGTATTTTAGAGATCTTTTATCTCTCAGTTTTTAATGTATAGAAATATTTGTTTCAATTCATCACAGTGTCAAAAGCAAGACAGAAACTGTGCTCCTTCATATGAGGAATAAGCAGCAGGCTAGATAAACTCATCTGCATACTTCTTTGATGTTCTAATGGTCTATAGTCAATAACTCATTAGCCATTTTGCTTAAAAAAGTGCACAGCTTTACACAGAAATTCAGATGGAGAAACTACAGAAACTTCTCCTGGATTTTTCTGTGGAGGTAATTTCAGGTCCAAGAGGTTTTTATTAGTGCTTTTTTCCCTTAAAATTTCTATAGAGCTGCATGTATCATTCCATTATTCTGTAGATACACAGGATGACCTAAATGAATTCTAAGGATCTCCTCTGGTCTATGCCTTCTCCTATACGTTGCTACCAAGAGCTTATTAAAGTTGCACAGACTGTGCAGTTATTTTGGTTTGATTTTCAAGGTAAAATAGTTATAAATATTAAAGACATTTCACATACATAATCTGATAAATATGTCAGTATTTGTTTACAAGATCTTAGAGGACTTTGTTCACTTAGCAGTAAATAAATAAATAAATAAGCATAAATATTCCCAAAAGAAGCAAACAAGAAGCTAAATATCAGAAGCATGAAGTTAGGCTTCTTACTTCAAACTCACAATAAGTTTTCTTTTATCTTGAATCACACTCCGAAGAGCCTTAAATGTTTTAACATGGCTGCAGTCATAGAGATAATTTTAGCTGGCACTGGTCTACTTCTCATTACTTAGCCTAGAGCTATGAGGTCTTGAATTGCCTTAATTTGCTTTGAGTTCAGAATACTTTCATTCTGGTCCTTTAACTACGACATCCTGAAACAAAATGTCTTTTACAGCAGCAAGGTGAACACCTTCAAAAATGTGTGATATAAGAAAAGAGTGAACATTGAAAATATTTTCCATTTACACTTTTATCACAGTTATTGTTAAATAACTAGTTCAAATGATAACTACGATAAGCTATGTAAAAGTTTGCTCCTTACTTATTAGGAGCAAAAAAATTTCAATAATCAAGAAAAAAAAAAGAAAAGGAAAAGTTACCTAATTTTTTCATACACTGGTTGGAAAGCAGAGTAGCAAAAATTCGTTTAGGAAAACGTGTTTTGTTTCTTCGGATAGGACTAAGAAAAGTAAGTACGTCTGTCTGTCTACATATAGAAGAGAGAGGCCGATCTCCAGGATCTTGAACGGTTGTTTTGACCTCTAATACTGTAGAGATCCTGCATATGTATTAGAGAAGATTACTGGGAAATAATATTTTTCTCATTAATTTCACCAAATTTAGAGAGATTTATTGGCATTTACAATCCCATCCTACTGACTAGTATTCATCACTTTTGTCTGCAATAAATATATCTGCAATCACAGGGACTTCATATCTCACCTTTTGGATAGTTTTTAAAAATTATTTCCAGGTATTTACCTTTTCAAAATTATCAATATTATAAGAGATCCAATTTTTGGATGACAGTAAAATGGGGAAAGAGGAAATCCTACAAAACTAAGAAGAAGCATGATATATGATTCCATAATTTACTAATTGGTATTACCTAAAGAATATGAAATTGGTATAGCAAAGAGATATCTGCATTCCTGTGTGAATCAAAGCATTATTCATGATAACCAACACACTGAATAAACATAAGCATCCATGGACAAATGACTAGATAAAGAAAGGATGGTGTAGAAATGTGTATCATTTAAAGAGGCATATATTCTGAGAATTATCTTGTTAGGAGTTTTTCATCTTATACAAACATCACAAAGAATACTTACCAAAACTAAGATAGCAACAAAGTCATTAGGCAATACACTCTTACCAGGAAACCATCCTATATATAGTCTGTCATTGGTAAAATTGTTGTTATACAGCTCATGACTAGATATACATGACAGAGTACTATTCAGCCTCATAAAAGAAGAAAAGAGGAGAAATTCTAAATTTAGCTTCAAAATTAGACTTAAAACACTGCATTCAACAGGTATCAGTATTGCATTTGGCATAGCAGAGTCTCACATAGATCTCACTGTAAGTTGAAGTTTTATCACAAATTAGAAATAGGATTTCTAACAAAATTTCACTTGACTTCCAATAGAGTTCAGGGAAATTTTCAGCTCTAAACAGTAGCCCCTACAAATACAATTGGCATTTTTTAATAACACCAAGAGTTGGTGAAAAAAGATGCAGAAACCAAGAGAGATAAGAGAACCAAGCATAAAATTAGTCTTCACAGTTTTCTCAAGTGTGGGAAAACTTCTTTAATTTCTCATCATTTTCACCTGGCAGCTGAGTATTATATATAGTAGAAATCAGAATAGGAATTTTTTCTCCCTGAGAGATAAATGAAAGATACCTATTAAACTTTAACTGTAAAAGATTTTAAAGGAAAACCAATATTAGCACTAGTACTCTATCATCACCAAGACAAAATTATTCTGAGACTGAATACTGATCATGCTCAAAAAAGCAGGCAGTGTATGTATGTGGCCTGACTGCACTAATTAAGTAGTTTATAAGACATGAATCCTAATTGATTAATAATAGAAGACCCAGTTGTAATAGCATATATATTCTGTGGTAACCAAGCTGCCTGATACATGTCTCCAGGATCTATCAGCATAAAGAGAGGAATTACCAAATAAATAAAGCTGAGTAAATAGGGCCACTGTAAACTCAAAGAGAGAATTTCTAAGATTTATGACTACTAACAAATCCTATGCCACATTTCCTTTCTGCTCCCCCTTGCACATAGTGATCATGTGAGTTTAGTTAAATGTAGTGTCAAGTAGAACGGGATGTGAACTAAAACTCAGGAATCTCTGATTTATAAGTTTATGACCTACATTTTGCCAACAGTTTTTTGATATTAAGAGAAACTTTTACCTTCTATGCTCCTTAATTTTCTTTTCTATATAATAACAGGTTAGAATAAACTCCAAGATTTTTTCTAGATCTAAAATGGGATCTTTCCTATGTAATGATACTTGTCCTGGGAACTTCCACTGTATTTGCCTCAAAGCTCCCATCCTGGTGACATTGTGGGTTTTTCCTTCTTTCTTTTGACTACATGCTTTAGATGGCACTACTACCCTTGGTTCCAAAGTGGGGCATTTGATCAGCCCTGGCCAATCAGAGTACTGAAATTCTCTAGCTACAGTGATACAGCAGCCATTGTCACATTATCTAGCAAAAGCCAGTAAGATACAACGACAGTGTGAACTGGTAGGACAATCAGTCCCAAGGATGTTATGAGACTGGAACTGCTGGGATCAACCTAAAGCCAATAAACAGAAGACTGACCAAAGAGAAAGAGAAATCATGTATTGATAGCATTACTTCTTCCCCTGATCAATCCTCACCTAAAACTAAAATAACCTGTAAATTTTTCCACTATCTGAATCAGTAAGTTCTTTTTAAGTTTATGTCTGTGTAGGTGGATTGCTGGTCTATGGAAATGGAAAAAGTCCTAACTAATAATACTTGCACATGCCTATTGAGTGTTTCAAAACTTTTTGCTATCCATGAAACATTCAGTGTAAAGTAGGTTAGACCTATTAGTTCCCCTAGTACTTTCATTTGTTACTGAAAGAACAAGGCCTCTATAAAATAGAAGGAAATCTTGCCTTGAATACACACTTTATTAACTGAATGAAAATAAATTGTTAATACATATATAAAACTCTAGGTAAAATTCATGTGACATGCTTGATTTCTAACTACTTGATAGATTTTTAAAAGACACAAAGATCGGTTACACAAATGCTGAGCTAAAGAAAAGAGTCTAAGAGTCACTGAGTATCTTTGATATTCCATGTGGTTATTGAAATAAATTATGTGTTACTTCATATCTCTTTACTTATGCCCTTCTTTGTTCTCTGTTTCAGTTGCAATTTAACAAAATCTATCTTGTTATGGAAGAGATAGGAAAACATTTTCCAATCTGTACTCCTTAGAACACTGGTCTATGTGATGATTCATGTACAGTTTCTTCACTGAGTCAAATAAGTTCTAAAAGCAGTTTAAATTTCATCCTTCTATGGGAAATTCATCCAACTGTTGGTATACCAAATCTTTGATTAGCCCTATTTCACATTACTTAGTGCAACATTTCCTGAGCTATTTAGATACAGTTTGGTCCATGGCTCCACCCACAGTACCTACAAAGATGTAAGAGACTGGTTTTCCATAGAACTTCCTTGGAAACCACTCATTTCATCTTTGTTCTCAGATTCCTGCAAAAGAAAAAAAATGAGCATAATTAGTACTTAAAATTAAGAGGCTTAAACTTTTCCTTTAATTGGACCTTTAATTTTTTACCTAACTTCAGATTCCTTAGTAGGTTGAACCATGTAAAACTACCCATATTTGATAGTTTTGGGACCACAACTCAACTCCTGTCCTCTACATTAGATATTTTCTAATTCCCTCTCTAGATCCACATCCACTGCCTTCTCCACCTTACTCTGCCTGTGAAGCTGACATTTGCCATCTGCCTCTGGGGAAATCCTTACTCTCTGTCTTTATGATGGGTTTTCCCAATAAAAACCACTGGGATACAGGTAGGCAGAAGATTGGGGGGAGGAGTGTCTCTTGCTCCAATTCTTCCCTGTCTTTGGTTACCCTGGATTACAGAAAAAGACCACATTATCAGTAGTCTTCCATATTTACAATGTTTTCTGTAGTACAGGTTTCTCAGTCTCAACACTATTGGTATCTTGGGCCTTACAGTAGTTATTGTACCTATCTATTAAATAGCATCTCTGGACACTACCCACTAGATGCCAATAGCATCCCTTCAGTCATGAGAATCTGAAATGTTTCAAAACATTTTCAAATCCCTTTCAATCTTCACCACCACCACCACCACTACCACCAGCATGGAAAATAATGGACAGCTTCTCTCTTCAGGTTTGATAATAGTTCCCTCACTTTCAGGCCTAGTTGTAGTAATTGGATCCTCACTGCTTAGCACTTTAGTACGGATACGTGCACAATGGTAACTGTCAGTAGTTGGTTGTTCTCCACATCTGCCCTGGCATTTATTTACTCCTTTCCCAAAGCACACTAATTTGAAATCAAGTACCCACCCCTTCCACACTAACCCATGCCCTTCAGGAAGAACTGCCCTTACTGCCAGCTGCAGATACTAATTATTTTAAGTTTAATTCCATTGCCCTTGTAAGTGTCTGGTTTAGGAACCCAGGAATGAACTATACAGTAAAACACACCACATGGATCACAGAGCTTGGCTCACAAATAGCCACTCACTATGTTTTGGTCAAATGAAACATAAAGAAAAATTTTATGGACTATTTTTTCATTCCAAAGAATGAAGAACAAAAATGGCCTGGTTTTCTCTGAATTTTCTTTGCTCAACTTATGTTATCTCTACTGGAATGAGGAAGAAGCGTGCACAGCTCAGTAGTGCAAAGCTGAGAGAATTACAAAGAAACAGAGGCACGATTTAAACCATATCTGATTTTTCAGAAAAAGCATTTGATAAAATTCAACACCCACTCATAATAAAAACCCTACAGAAAAGTGGAATAGATGGTCTTTATCTCCACCTGATATAGGCTATCTATGAAAAACCAACAGCCAACATCATACTAAATGGTCAAAAACTGAAAACCTTCACACTAAAATCAGGAACAAAACAAGGATGTCCACTACCACCACTCCTGTTCAATATAGTTCTGGAAATATTAGCCACAGAAATTAGACAAGAGAAAGAAATAAAATGAATTAAGACAGGAAAAGGAGAAGTTAAACTGCCATTATTTCCTGAAGAGATGACACTCTATATAGAAGACCCCAAAATTTCTGCCAAAAGACTTCTAGACTTAATTTACGAATTCAGTAGAGTTTCTGGATACAAGGTATCAAAAATCAAAAATACTTAAAAATACTCAAAAATCAATAGCCTTCTTGTGCACAAATAACAGACTCACTGAGAGAGAAGTTAGGGAAACAATTCCTTTCACAATAGCATCCCCAAAAATGAAACATCTAGGAATCAATCTAACAAAAGAGACAAAAGACCTCTACACTGAAAAGTACACCACTTTGAAAAGAGAGATTGATGAGGATATAAGAAAATGAAAAGACATCCCTTGCTCCTGGGTAGGAAGAACCAACATAGTGAAAATAGCCATACTTCCAAAACTGCTACACAGATTCAATGCAATCCTAATTAAAATCTCAACAGTATATTTCACAGAACTAGAGAAAACAATCCAAAAATTCATTTGGAACTAGAAGAGACCTAGAATAGCAAAGGCAATCCTAGGCAACAGAGATATGACAGGGGGTATCACAATCCCCAACTTGAAACTATAACACACAGCAACTGTGATAAAAACAGCATGGTGCTGGCAAAGAAACAGACCCAAGGATCAGTGGAATAGATCAGAAGATACAGAAACAACTCCAGACATACTCAGCTACCTCATCTTTGTCAAGGGGGCCAACCAGCCTCACTGGAGGAAAGATACCCTATTTAGTAAATGGTGTTGGAAAAACTGGATTTCAACCTGCCAAAGATTAAAACTAGACCCCTATCTTTCACCATGCACTAAACTAAATTGAAGTGGATTAAAGATCTAAATATTAAAACAGGAACACGACACTTGCTGGAAAATAAGTTAGGTAGAACTCTCGAAGACACTGGCATAGGAAATGATTTTATGACCAAAACGTCAGCAGCATGGGAGCTAGCACAAAGCATCAACAAGTGGGATCTCATCTTATTAAAAAGCTTCTGCACTGCAAGAGAAACCACCAACAGAGCTAAGAGACAACCCACAATGTGGGAAATAATTTTATCAGCTGTTCCTCAGAGAAAGGTCTACTATCTAGAATAAAGAACTGAAAAAAATAAGTCCTCAAATATGAAGACCCAATTCAAAAATGGGCATCTGAAATAAACAAACATTTTTCAAACAACGAAGTAAAAGCAGCAAATAAATACATGAAAAAATGTTCAACATCACTGGTCATTTGAGAGATGCAGATGAAAACGACACTGAGATTCCACCTCACCGCAGAAAGAATGGCTACTATCATGAAATCAACCAATAACAAATGCTGGTGGGGCTGTGGGGAAAGAGGAACCCTGCTCCACTGCTGGTGGGAGTGTAGACTGGTGCAACCCCTGTGGAAATCAGTATGGAGATACCTCAAAGAACTAGGACTGGAAGTCCCATTTGATCCAGCTATTCTCCTGCTGGGTATCTTCCCAAAAGAATTGAAATAATCATACCACAGCGATATATGTGCACCCATATTTACAGTGGCAGAGATTGTAATAGCTAAAACTTGGAAACAGACCAATTGCCCATCAACTGGGGACTGGATAAAGAAGATTTTTTTATTTTTATAAAATGGAGTACTACTCAGCCATAAAGAATGAGAAACTAGAGACATTTTTATAGCTAAGTGGATGCACATTGAAGCCATACTCTTGAGTGAAATAAATAGGACACACGTGTGTAAATACTGAATAGTTTTTCTGTGTGAAAAACCAAAAGTGTAAATAAGGATCAAAAAGTATAATAGTTAATGTGAAATAAGAAGAAAAGGTCTAAAGGAGTAGGGGAAGTGGGAGGGTTAGGGGAAAGGAAAGAAGGGAAAAGAAAAAATATGAGAAAAGAAAAAAATGGCAACAAATTATTTGTAAATGGGGAAGGGTGGAGGGGGTGAAGGGAGGGGCGGGAATGGGAAAAAATAAGAACCAAGACATAGCATGTAAATGTACAAGATCCCAACAATGAATATAACTGTATTGTATACCTAAAATGTACCAATAAATTTAATGGAAAAAAACCCATATCTGATTACTATGAAGTATCTGGACTGTCTCAATTATATTATTCAATATATTCCTTCATTTTTAATGGAATTTGCTTTGGGATTTCTTCCACTTATAATTAAAAGCTTCCTAGGGGACCCATTAATTCAACAGTTATGTATTTTGGGCTTACTATAAAATAAACTTGGTTCCAGAGGTTGGAGTGTTGGGATGACCCAAAGGGAACAACTGATAAGCAGATTATATACTTATTACTTCATATTGCCTCCAACATCTACATGTGTCTGATTTTCAATCTCTCAGCTGAGAGATTCTAAGTGGCTTGAGTAAGAAGCCCCAACTAAAATGTGTTGAACTAGACCACTTTTGTCTGACAGCATTGTCTTTCTCCTTCCATCCCTCTCAATTTGAATCAACTATGTTAAATCACTCAACTGTCATTTAATCTAGACCTGTGTCCATACAAAAGAGACATCAACTAGATAACTCAGGAGTCTAGAGTCATTTCCAGAGTATAAATAAGGAGAAAAATAGATGTAGATTTCCCCTCCACTGATGATATGGCCCTACCCTGGACCTTACCAATTCCACCAAACCCTCTGAGTCTCATCCATATTCTCCAGTCTGTAGCTTTAGAAAATTCCCAGTGACTCTCAAGTCAGGTACTATTGCTTTCCTTTGGGGGCCAAGAGAACATCTGCATCCTTTTGCATAACCATGTCCTGTTCCCATGTTTACCCCATGTTTATGTTTCAACTGGAAGTCAGTGAACATTTCTACTTTCAGATTTCCCTTTCCAATGATGACCGCTCTACTAGATACCCTTGATTTTCACAGGGAAAGAAAACCATGCATACCTGTCTGATCAATCGCCTCCCTTCACTTCTCAGCCCTTTCTCCCTCCCACTCAGATGGGATGTAAGGACCAAGACTTATATTTCTTCATGTTTGTCGGATGCTTTTTCTATTTCACACCTCTGACTCTGACTTTTTGCTGGGACCATACAGTGGACTGAGTACAGAGACAAAATCCACTTTATTGATAATATTCCTCATGAAGCATTCCAGGAATAGTTCCTCTACTACCTACAAAGACCAGCTCATTGATATGTGGAACTTTGTTGAGAATCAAATGAGATGACATAAAAGCTATTGATAAAAAATAAATTACCATAAAAATTTAAGATATTATGGTACTACTAAGTAATAAAGAAATCATCCATTTAGCTCTATACTCTGATTATAACTTTTCTTTGTGCTGAAGATATGCAATTAAAGATGCAACTGTGTACTGATACAACATGGAGCAATATAATAACCAATAGATTGTATTTGTAAGTTTTCAGCAAGATTTAGACCCATCAAATAACATCTTAGAGTGAGATGCTTTGCAGATTCTCAGTTAGCAGATCTTAGTCCTGGCTGAATAACCAAATCACCTCTGAAGACTGAAATAATGAAAATGTCCATGCCCTACATTTAAACAAACTAAAGTAGAATTAAATTTTCTTTTCTGAGAAGAATGAAATTACATGAAAGAAATAAAACCAAGACTTATTAATATAACATTTAAATTTTTAAAGTTGGAGCTCCTTTGGTAAAAAGATTTCTATATAGATGAGTAAACTAAAGTTTAAAAAAATTGAGATCACTCATCTTATCTAATAGTATTTTCAAGGCTAGATAAATAAAAAATGATTATATCTAGTAATCATTTCATGTTTAGAGAGAAAAAACAAAGAATTTGCCTGATTTGTGCAGTTTCTCTTTTTCAAAGGTCTTCAAAGTACACCTGAACTCTGGAGGACAGCAATGATGCTCCCTTCAGAATTTTCTGCCCTCTACTTAGGCATTACAGCAGCTGCTTCTCTGCCCATCACCAGAGAGATAGGATGCCTTCAGAAAAGTATTACTTCCTCACACTTAGATTGGCCTAAAACAGCAGCTTGCTCAGAAACACAGATGTCTAAGATAGAAATAGTCGTGTTTCTCTGGCTCCCAGGTCCAGAAGACAAATGAGGTGGGGGCCAGAGGAAGTGCTGTTGGAGGCAGCATTCCAGTGGCAAAGTGAATCATTGCTGCCATTCAAAATGTGTCAAGAGAAGCTAGAGTTTAGATGGAGAGAAAGGGTTTTTAGGATTTTTTTCCCTGTGACTCTACAAGGATGGTGGCAACAGCAGCTGTGCGTTCTCTCTTTAGAAAGTCATTTTAGTGTTAGATTTTCCCTAAAGAAGAAGCAGATGGAGAGAAGCTTGACTTGCACATATGTGGATGCTGCTGGCATTCTGCTGCTGCTACTGACCCCAGATCATATGGCAAAATAGGACTTTGGAGAAGAGATAGGATGATTATTCAAGAGACTCTTTTCAGACAGGCTGAAAGCTCCAAGGGTGCATTGATATTAGGGGTAAATGGTGTAGTCTCTGAAATTCTTCCAAATTCAGTGGTAACAGGTGGCCATTTTGTGTCAAATGATGCTGCTGACCCCCTATTAAACATGAAAGGCACCACAGGTGACAGGCAAGGTGTCTACACAGATGAATAGCACTAAGTTCCTGGCCACAGAGTGGTTATAATCAAATCTTCTAGGGGAGAATGAATTAGTCCCAAGCTGTGTTTTGATACAGTTACCAGCTTATTTTCCTCTTGCAGAGAGTGTACTTCTCATCTTTGCATCATCCTACAGCGAAGTACCTGCTCTATGTGGGCTGTGTTATCCAGGAGAGTAACATAATTGAGTAAAACCAAAGGAGAAAAAAGGAATCTGCCTTTTCCTGACTTTGCTTCCAAAGATTTAAGTCTTGAGGACCCAGCAAACTCATATAAAGGATAAAACATTTCTTGAAAGATAAAGATTCTCCATTTCTGAAGCAGAAAAAAAGATGAAAGGGGAGAAGATGAGAGAAGATAGTTTAAAGAGAAAGGGAAGATGGGCCAAACCCATTACAGCCATGCAAAACAAAAAATATTTTCAGCAAAATGCAACCATGACATTGTTTAAGCATCCAGGAGCTGAATGGGAACTGAATTTTAATGGGAACACAATACCAAGCCTACAGAAATACTTTATGTACCCAAGATGATGCCAGCAACTTCTCCTATTGGCATCTGCATGTGCAGAGGGTTTCCCTTCATGAGTAGCCAGTATTTTGTCAAGAGACCACACAGCCTTTGATATCTCCCCCAACCCAGAGATCTGGCTTTTTAATCTGTTTTATGTACCTCACACATGTATCTTTTCTACATCCTAAAGAATAAGAGTATACATTGGTATTTGAGAAGACTTTACACCTACTTTTTAGCAGTTCTTGGGAAAACAAAGCAAACATTGGTCAAAATTATCCCTGGTGTACATACCTATAATCCTACCACTCTAGAAGGCTGAGGCAGGAGGGTCACAAGTTCAAGTCTAGCTTGGGCAACTTAGCAAGTTAGAAAGATTCTGTCTCAGGATAAAAATTATTGAAAAAGGGCTGAGGATGTAACTCAATTTGAAGGCCTGGGTACATGCCTCATTACAGATGTTACAGAGAGAGAATGATAGAAGCATAAAGAGAACAGACTAGAAAAGAAACAAAAGGGGGTAGTCTTTCATGTTTGGGGGACAAGTAAAGGATTGGCTTCGTTAAGAAGATCACATTGGACACCAGTATAGAAAGATGAGTAGATGGAGGCTTTCCAGGTAAGGGTAACAAGAAGAAAAGCACAGTTTTTGGAAAAGTAAAATATCCAGAACTTTGTCTCAAAAAGAGGGATACAGAAGCCTTCCTGATGACTCTGGTGCTTGCTAGAGTTCCAGAACCACTTATTTAATGTTCTTGTGATAAATTTGAAGTGTCTAACCATACTGGTAAGAAACTTCTACTAAATACTTATTTAAGGATATTGTGGTGAGATTTATATTGAGAGGTTCTAGGTAATGAGTGAGGTGTTTCTTAATGATTTCTGGTAATGGTTAAAAGAAACTCATCCAATAGACAAAATCAGCAGTAGAGAGATATATGCCCTGGAGGTTCCTTAGAACAGGTGACTAAGAGGTTGACAGAACAGCTCCTCTCAGTGCAGCCAAAGTGACTTAAAGGGAATTTCAGGAGTGCAGACCTAAAATTTGTTTGACGAGATGTATTCAGCTGGGTACACTGATGAGCACCTATGGCCTCTGCTGCTCAGGAAGCTGAGGCAGGAAAATCGCTTGATCCCAGAGTTCAAGGTCTGCCTTGGCAATTTAAGTGAGAATATATCTTTTAAAAATGTTAGGAAAGTTGTGCCTTTTCTGGAAACAAGAGCTTGACAATGTATATAAAAGTTCTCTAGATGGGGAAGAGGGACAGTAGGCTTTTGAAGAGCCATGTATATACTGTGTATGAAAGAGACAGACAGAGAGACAAACAGGCACACATACTTTGCTCATTTGTGGAGTTAGAAAGTCTATCAGGCCTTTTTTAAACCTTAGAAAATATCCCTAAAGGCTTTTTACTTTCCATCTAATATCTTCCCCCACCCCAAACTTTCTACCAGTGACAGTTTAACATCCCAGCCACTCTGATATTCAGTCCTTCCCTGGAAGGAGCCCCTGCCTTGGGCCTTGTTCTTTAAAGAGCCTCACTCTGGTTTTCCTTTGATCACATCAATCCTTACAGGATCTTCTAGCATCATTGCTGGGTACTAAGACCTCTAGAGGTCTCCGCCCAAATGGCTCCCAGTTTGTCTAAAGAGTCAATATCAGCTCTGTCCTAGGTTCCACTTCCCAAAGGGAGGCAGGGCAGTGGCCAGTAGGTGGGTTTGTGGACTTGGTATTGGTTGAACTTGGTGGGGCAGGAGGGAGGAGATAGGTTGGGATTGAAGCCTAGCAAGCATAGCATGAAGGCTGGAAGTTATGAAGGCTGGAAGGCTGGCTCTTCCTCACCAGGAACGCAGAGAATTCTAACTCTAACTGGCCTTCTACATTAGAGTGAAAGTATATGTTTTATAATCCCATTATGAATTTTTAATTGGCACATAATAGTTGCACATATTTATGAAATATAGTGTGATCCTTGACACATGTATAAAGATCAAATCAGGGTGATTAGCATTTCCTTCTCCTTATTTACCATTTCTTTGTGTTGGTAAGATTCAGACTCCTCTCTTCAATAGAGGGCTTTCAGGCCTCCATTTGCACTTTCATTCCAAGGCTCACAAAAGTTAGGGTGAGCCTGCTAATACCAGAAACAGTGAGCTACACATATTCTGGTCAAGACAAGAAATAGTTTGTATTATAAATTAATATATTGACCTTCTTACTTATAAATAAATCTCTGTTAAATTTCCTGCTTTACACCGCTTCTTTGGCATCCCAACAACTGAGTTGCCTAGTTCTGCATCTCTGAGAACAGGGCACTCCTATGCTTAACTAGGAGCCAGCTACATTCTGGATGATATCAGAATCCTGTCTATAAGAGACAGTAAGGAAAAAATGGGAAAGGAAAAAAGAACTGAAGATGCACTGAATCCAAATACAAAGAAATTCTCCTGGTTTTTTTCTTCTTTTTTTTCTTTAGCACATGAAAAGCAATGCCAGCCATTAATTACTCAGCTTCTTTTTAAAGGTTTAGAATTAATAGCAAAAAAGCAAAAGTTCTGATGCACCAATTTAGAAAAAGCTGTTAACAAGTACTAAGTGTCCCTTAAGTAAAATTATGGAAAATTGGAATAGAAATTCAATATATTACATAAATAGAAAATTATATGAGAGTCATTAAAAGCAACATGTTGGTATCTACCTAAGCCCTAAAAATTAGGAGTATCCTACTGAAACCATTTCTTTAGTACTTACTGGAGACCACTTAAAGTGACTAAATATGACAACATATGTGGGAACTGTGGTTCCATTAAGGCCACCTGCATGCAGAATGGCCCCAGGGCCTGAGGCAGGTGGTAATAGAGATCAGTGACAGCTTCCACCATCAGAGGCAGGTATTCTGCCTTCTTCTCCTCTGGGGACTCTGAAAGATAGGCCTGTTTATTATTAATAGGTACTGGTTATTACAAAGGTAGACAATTTTAATGCTTTCCACACTAAAAAAAACACTTAGAGCTTACAACATGTCGTAATAGTATGTTAGTCTCTGGCGCACACAGCTTGAAAACACGCTTGCTCTATTTGAGCTAAAAATCAGAAAGAATATTTTAGACCATTGCTCTGTTTCTTATAGATAAATATTTAGGCATTTGTGGTTGCAGATTGAGGAAATACCATCCACACTTATCAAGTGCAATTTTTTTGAAAGATTACAAATATTATATTCCCCATTCTTTGCCAATGTCATGGTGGGGTCAATAATAAATGGGAAAGAAAAAGTAGCAAAAATAGAAAAGGGGAAAAAAGTAAAGACAATATAGTAAAACTAACATCTCATGTTTGGGTATAACAATTCTCCAGTTAAAGTGTTCTTATATAATTGTTATTTGCTTGTTTGCTTGTTCTCATCAGCCAAGGAGCTTGGTATTATTGCATTCATGTCACTGAAAAAAAAAAAACCCAAAACAAAAAAACAGCAATGGCTGAATGACTTGGCCAACATCATAAATAATAGTTGTGAATGTTGGGCCAGAATCAATGAAGTATTCCATTTCTACACTCATAAGACTGAAATTGTATTAATGTTGCTGATGATCCTTAAATATTTTTATGGACTGTTATTTTGGGGCATTATATCATTTAACCCAATAAGATAGGAATAGTTACTGTCTCGATATCACAGACATGTGGATTGCAGCTAAGTAACTTGGCCAAGTCACAGTTTTTAAAGCATCAAGCTAAAATTTGCCAGTTTTATGCGCTTTTGCTCTTGATCATTACAGTTCCAAGTGTGGTACAGACAGATAAAATTCACCTGCTTATCTTTGGTTTTCAGACATAATGAAGGAGTGGGACATAATTATCTTCTTCTATTCCTTCACTTTAGTATTGTTCTGTGCTTCTATTTCCTCATTACAAACAAGTCTACCTCAAATATTTAAAAAATACTAAACAGCTTTTTTAGTGCAGTTAGGCCAAGTGCCAACTTCTCTTTATCCCCAAATAGAATTTTCAATCATTTTTCTTCCATTGGTCTACCCTCCCCACCAGATATTTTCTTTACACTTTATGAAGTTAAATATTGGATCTTTTTAAAAATGCATTTTCTTATTCCACTCTATGTGAACTCTCTGAAATTTCAATGTGGAATAGAGTTAGCCAGTTATCTATCAACATCTGTTCTCTCCTTATTCCATACAAACAGAAAGTTGGTTTTGTGACTAGTTTTTAAAAATGGTCTTCAAAGTAAAGTGGGCATCAGGTACAGTTCTAGCTAATAAAATGTAAACAGAAGATGACTTTGGATATCTGGGGGCATTTTTCCTTTCTGAAAAGGATACCACCACCTCCCCCTGTTACTTTCTTCATCTTCCAGTTGCAGTGTCAAAGGAAAGCTAAAGATTGAGTATCTTGGATCCATGAGATGACTGTGTGAATGAAAATCAGATGCCAAAAATAGAGCAGAAGGAGAAAACATATCTAGACTCCAGGGACACCAATAGCCACGTTAACAGTCCTGGCTGCTCTCTGGGCTATTTTTAATAAGAGCCAAGTAAATCCTTGTAGGAACAATCAAGTTTAAACTTTCGTGGAGTTAAAAATAATCTTATCCAATAGATTCTTTTAATGCTGAGGTAATAGTACATTCAAATACATTGGTACAACAACAAAAACAAATCTAATAGCAAAAAAACCAATAGTAATTATCACAGAAAAGTGCACACTGCCCTGAGGTTTGGGGGTGTGGTCTTATACTACTCAGAATAAGAAATCAAATCCAATTCTTATAGGCTCTAGGAAAAAAGACCTTTACTGACAAGAGATATAATCAGTAGATAAAACAAAGAGACATTACATGAAAATATAAGTATAAAAAATGAAGTAAAACTATACATGTTTATTTTACTTGTCCAATGTTCTATGTATGATTAGCACTCTGTAGTGCTAGAGCAGATCAATTATCCAGGTAGAATTCTACTTAAAACCAAAATTTTGAATTTTGGTGATTCTTTCATTGATGCTGCTTTTGTTTGTCTTTCTTTACAGAATTCTAGCATCTTTAGTCCCCTCGTGTCTTCTGATGTCTTCTTTAGCCCTCATGTCTTCTGATGTAGCGTCTCATGTGTGTGAATTTTGGCACAGCCAAAATCTACCCCTGAATTATATTGGCCCTATTTTTCTAAATTTTAGGACATGGATATGCTAAACAATCCTAATACATTATTAAAAATATGATCCTCATTTATATAAAATACCCATAAAACTTAACATATTTTCAGTAGCTCAGGATATAATTAGTCATAGAAACTTCAGTTGCCATAACACCCCATGGGCCTTCTGGTTACTCTTAAATGGCCCTCTGTAGGGAGCTGACCTATTCTTTTGGCAGTGTCCATTCTGTTTCCAGGTGGGAAAATCATCACACAAGGGACAGTTGGACAGAACAGCAATCGTCATTAACCCCTGGTCCATGGGCAAATTCCTTCAGGATACCCTGAAATGTCCTTTTCTGAACTTTTTAGATTGAGCTCTCATAAGCCCTGTGTAACTCAAATACTGCCTTACTTTGGTTTTATACCATGTAATCCCAATCTTAGAAACCCAGCAGTTTTTAAAATTCACTGTACCATTTTCTTTCACCAACTCTTGAATTATGTTATTACACTTGTTCATCAAGTCCCTTAGGATATATGGATTAAAATGGCTATTAGAGGAACTTTCATTTCCATTTAATTGAAAGTTATTGGTCAGACAAGTGTTCTTTGTAATTGTTCACATGGGATATTAAAAAAAATCCATACTGCATTTTCCCAGATCTAAACAGATCCGTATGATTTTCTTTAACTGTGGTCTGCACTTCTTTTCCAAGCAATCCTGAACCAAAAGACCTTAGGAGGCAAGCTTAAAGCTCCCACAGGGAAGAGCTTTTGCTCTGACGCTTCTTTTGTGATTCTAAGCTTTTCTTTTTGGATTGATTAGTAGGTGAGAAATTTGAGCAGTCAAGTCTCTATGATGAATGATTTTTAAAAATCAAACAATTCTAATTCCGTATGATTCTTAATAACTTTTAACAATTGTATCAATTTTATCCATTGTTCCCCCTTGTTCTCCATTTTAGAGAATGAAATTCAGCATTTGCTAAATGAAGTAACTGATGAACAATTACACTTAATGTGTATTTTCTCTTTTTCTGTCTCACAATGTATTGAAGTTATGGATTCAGACAGAATATCTTTGCAAATGTGGACAGCAGACTGCACTCTGTCTTTTCATGCTGTCATATTCCTTTGTTGATATCTCTGTTTTAAGATGAGTTTGCCCCATGCATCACCAATTGTCTTTTGTTTTCACGCTGCAGGGAAGACTGGGCTAATCCGTATGTCACTATGAAACTTCAGGCCTCTCTGGTTGACAGGTACCAAGCCTGACAGCAATCTATTGAAAATGCATTTTAGGCAGCAATCTATTGAAAATGCATTTTAGACTATCATTTTTCCAGTCTAATTTACTCTTAATAAAATGACTTTGAAGACAAGGGGTCCACTCTGTGTTGGCTTGCTTCTTTCAGATAATTGCATTTTGAGAAAGACACACTGACAGTTTTCACAAATACAAAATGATGAAAATCCCTCAGGAATAAAATGTGATAGCTTCACAATAAATAGCATCTTTAGCCTAAGTGATCCCAAAGCACTTTGGGAGCTGTGAACATTCAGATAACTTCCCAGGGGCAGGGAAATGGGCAGACATTCATCCAAGCCCTACAGCAAGACACATTCTTCTTGGTGCAGTGGAAAAATACAGCACACCCCCAACACACCCACATTTATAAAACATGTAGTATTTATGTACTATGTTTGTATGTGTATGTGTATGCTACAATTGCTGACAAAATACTTTAAAGTGTATGTATACAAAATATTATGAAACAGTATTCATAAAACTAACAGCATCAAATTATTTCTTAATATAGCTTAATTTTCTAAATTCACTTCCTATTACACACTTACCCATAGATTATTTCTTTCTCACTAAAGAAGAGGACAAATAATAAAAAATTAATACCTACTGTCCTTTAATCCATACTGTGTTACCATGGCAAAGTCACTAATTAAATTCTCAAATATGAAAGAACAATGCAAAGTTTTCTTCGTATGAAATTTTGCCAAATAGATACTGATTATCCAGTAAAATCTCTTAATTTATAAGATGGGTGGTTTTTTTGAGTCTTCACAATATTTTCTAAAATGTTAGAAGCCCTCAGAGTTTCTTAAACTATGTCAGTATCATCAACAGTTAATTATGTTGACTGAACAGAAGACATCTGCAGTAAGAGCTAATACAGAGAAGACATGTTTCAGTTAGTTTGATTAGTTGCTCTAATTTTAATGGTCATCTTTGGTATTTTTGTTATACTAATGATAATTAAATTTAAGTTGGAGTAAAGAAGATAATTACATTCTAAAACTAGAAAAAGTGGTTAATTTTACTCTTATGTTTATGAAGATATATACTGAGTATATTAATTTGGAATTTTTTAGTTACTTATATTAGTTATATTGGCAAATATTCTTTTTTGGATTTATATTCTTGACAAAATGATGTTACAGAGCTTTAGTACCAAGAGAAAAACAGTGATGCATATACAGAATGAAAATTACAAGGTCGCTGGGATTATTCATATCCTTCCATTTTGTAATTTTCATTATAGACCTTTGGAATGGCCAGAAAAGGAAGAAAATAAAGACCTATTCCTGAGAAAGCTTCTCTCTTTCTCTCTTCCTCTCTCTCTACCTCTCTCTTTCTCTCTCTCAAATCGAATATCCATCATTTCAGATTCTGGAAATCTGAAATGTAAATTTTAACTCGTGTTGAACTTGCATGTGGGGCTAAAGTTTACATTCTCAAAATAATGATACTAAGTTTTTCCCCTTAAAATGTGGTGGAGTTAATATTTGTAATATAATGTTTTGGTGCCATCTGGTGTATAATTTTCAGGTTTGCAGCTTCACTTAAAGATCTAATGAAATGTTTCTGAGGACAGACATAAGGAAGGACCAGTGCAAAGAAGACATTATTAATCCACCCAAGTCATGAATAATGTGGCACAAGCCATAATATGTGCTGAGAATTATGGGCAAGGAGGTGAAGGCGAGGTGGCAGTTAAGATGGGAGGAGGGCAAGAGAGCACACAATGATGAATCCAAACCAGCAGGAGCTAAGTCAAGGACAGATACCACACATCTGAAGGGAGGGGTAACACACTGAGAGCTGCGCCACTAGAGTCTACTCTAAGCATCTGGGATGGTTCTGAGCTCTATGGAATGGAAAGGTCCAAGGGACATATCCAGTGAATGCTGGACAATAGCAATTGGCTGCCAAAGTCTGTGAAAGTATTTTTCCCTTCATAGGAGAAGTATTAATCCCAGAATGGGAAAATTAAGGAAGAGTGTTGGCAGAAACTGCTAAAGGGTCAAAGTGAAAACTCCAAAAGTATTGGAAGACTCAAAGTTACCTAAACTCAAAATTGGTGGACTTCCTCATCATGATCAACTCAACCCTAAAAAAAAACCCAAAAAACTACCCTCTAATTATTCTTAGTTTTCCTTTCTCAGTGATGGCAAAACTTCTATTTTCCAAGCTAACACACAATCAGGGCCTCAGGACTGGGGATGTAGCTCAGTGGTGCCTGGCCTGCCTGGCAAGTACAAGGTCCTGAGTTCAATTCCTGGTACTGGAAAACAAACAAGCTAACACAAAATTTGCTTTTCCTATTGTGATTCCTCATGCCCTACATGTAGTTAATCCTAATATCATGTTGATTTCTCCTCTTATCTGTTGAATCCGCTTCTCTCTCTTCATCACTGGATCAAACAAATATTCTCTCATCTGGTTGACTAGACCACCTCCTACTTCCTTCTCCAACTAACTTCCACTTCTTTCAGTTCCAATCAGCTCACCATAATGTCTCCCCAATGGAATCAGTGCTGTACATATTTTTAAATGTAATGTGATCAAGTCACCATCCTTTCTAAAAATATTCTTCAGAGTACTCACCCTTAACTTAATGACCAAACTTAACATACACTGCAAGTTTCCCTCTTTTCCCTCTTTTGCACTCTCCACTTTAAGCTTTCTGGCTTTATTGCCAGTCATTCCTACTACAGGACATTTGTATGTTCTGTTCCTACTGCCTGGTACACCTATCTTTCAACATCATGTAGCTAACTCATATTCATCACTCAGTATTCATTTCTAGGTTGCTGCTTCTCTGCTGGCCTTTTTCAGTCAAAAGCCATGATCTTCAAAGTTCCAGTAGTTTCAAATTTCTCTCACATAGGCAAACATCACACTTGTAATTTTATTCATAGAAATTCCTTAAAGATCTATCTCTCTTGCTAGAATATAATTTCTATGAGGGCAGAGACTACACATATATTCATTCACCATTGTACATCCTGAGACACAGTCCCAAGATTGATGAGCACTTAGTAAAGGAAGAGAGGGAAGAAATAACCAAAGAAAGAAGAAAATGGAAAAAAACCTATAAAAGCAGTTATTCTAGTAGAAAATGAAAATTTTTCTAAAATTCAAAGTACAAGAAAAACATTGAGAGGTCTGTCCCACCACTCCCAGGCAAGAGGAAGGGGCTTCTGGGGCACCATCAGTCCCACTGCACCTGGCCCAGAGGAAGGAGCTTCTGAGCTGCTGTCCACCACTCCTGGCTCAGAGGAAGGGGCTTCCAGGCCACCATCCATCCCACCACACTCATCCCAGAGGAATGGACTTCTGAGCTGACATCCCACCTCTCCCAGCCCAGAGGAAGGGGTTGCTGGGCAGCAGTTCAAGCCGCCATTCCCAGCCCAGAGAAAGGCGCTTCTGAGCTGCTGTCCCACTGCTTCTGGCTTAGAGGAAGGGGCTTCCAGTCCACTGTCTGTCCCTCCACTCCTGGACCACAGGTAGGGGCTTCTGGGCCACTGACCGTCCCGCCATTCCCAGCCCAGAGGAAGGAGCTTCCAGGCCACCATCCATCCTGCCACACACGGGCAAGAGGAAGTGGCATCTGAGCCGCCTTCCCACCACTCCTGGCCTAGAGGAAGGGGTTTCCAGGCCGCTGTGTGCCACACCACTCTGGGCCCAGACAAAGGGGCTTCTGGGCAGCCATCCATCCTGCTGCTCGCAGCCCAGAGGAAGGTGAGCCACTCAGGTATGAACAGCAACCCCTACCTGGGGTCAAAATGAGAAGACACTTAAAAAACTCTCAAAAGCAGACTTCCAGATCACCTACAGAAACCCCAAAGGGAAATGAGATGGAACACTGTGATACTGAACCACATGGACCCCCTGAACTGGCAACAAAAGAGGATCTAGAAAAAATGAAATCAGAAATAATTTCTCAGACAACAGCAGAGACTGTGCTCATAGTGGAAGGCATGATTAATAAATCTAGAGAGGAGCTGAGGAACATGATGGAATCCCAACATAGGAAACAAATGGAATCCTTAAAA
>NW_004624730.1:46184214-46213970 GCF_000247695.1 Heterocephalus glaber | reverse complement strand
GCAGGGGAAAGGAAAGAAGGGAAAGGAAAAATTATGGGAAATCGAAAAAATGGAAACAACGTTTTTGTAAATACAGAAGGGTGCAGGGGGTGAAGGGAGGGCTAGGAATGGGGAAAAAATAAGTACAAAGATGCATCATGTAAAGGTACAAGTTCCCAATGAGAAATGTAAATGTATCGTATGCCTAAAATGTACCTATAAAAGAATTTTTTAAAAAAGAAAAACATTGAGAACTATTTATGACCTAATGTATATTGCAAATTCCCTCCTGTAATCCTGACAGTGAAGGGCCCCA
Organism: Heterocephalus glaber; assembly: GCF_000247695.1. Next base: position 46,213,675 of record NW_004624730.1, on the reverse strand, counting down.
TGTAATGTAGTAGTTAGTGGGACACTATTCAGGCCAGAGAGCTATGACCCAATGCCATCTTCCATATGAATTATCTCAGACAACTATGTTTACTTCTGGAAGACTCAATTTTTATAAGCCTAAGATGGAGATCATAATCATGCTTGCTTCACAGAGGTAGAGAGAAGAAATCAGGTACCTTGAAATCAAATTCTCAGACTCTTCAGACAACACGAGATCTTATCACTATCCATGAGTATACTGTGCTGTAAACACTGTCATCCGTAGGTGTCAACTCCAGACACATTTTCTTTACCTCTGCTTTTCCACCCCTTTATTCTTCTTGCCCTCTGGGCCTAATAATTAGTTTTGTATCACTATAAGAAAATCTCAAGACAATTAACTTATAAAGAGAAAGGTTTATTGATTTATGCTTCTAAAAGTTCCAATCCCCATCGCTTTTGGCCTCTGGAGAGGTAGCACACGATGGTGGGAGCATATGGTAGAGAAAACTGCTCACCTCATGTGCCATGAAGCAAAGAATGGAAGAAGAGACCAAAGTCCCCAAATCATCTTCAAGGGCACAGCCAAAATGATGTAAGGATCTCCCATGAGGCCTCACCCCTAAAGGTCCACAGCACATCTCCATAGCACTGCCTTGAAGACCAAGATTTGAATATGTGAACCCTTGGGTGACATGTAACAACCAAACTCTGGTGCACAACAAAACCGTCCCCACCTTCAAAGACCTTATTCAAATGCTGCCTCCTCTAGGAAGTCTTCCATCCCTCCTTCATGGAAACTCACATATATTTAGTTAAAATAATTGTCCTGCTGCCTAGAACTCCGATCCTGCTTACAACAGGTACACACATATCAAACAGCAAATGGTCAGATTTTTACTTATAACATTTTATGTAAAAAAACCACAATAATAATATTTAAAATGTATCTGTAGTACAAGGTACCTAATTTGGAAGTATGTTAGTTTTTTAGTTATTTTCTCAACTCTTTTACTTCAAACTCTAGCAATAATAATGACATTTATTTAACACTTCCTATGTGGCAGCATGGGGCCCTTTTAGAATTTGCCCCAGGGGATTGTATGGATAAGTTAATAGGACAACAAATAATAAAGTCTCTGTACTTTGGAACACCATAAAATAGAAAGGAAGGAAAATGGAAGGAATGGAGGGAGGGATGGAGGGAGGGAGGGAGGGAGGGAGGGAGAGGGACAGGGGACTGAGGAGGAAGTGGATGGTTGTAGTGAAACACACTGTTTGCATTACTAGGAGATTTTCACTGGAGACTTCTGAAAGACACAGAAAAGTGGCCAGGGATTAATCATCTTTAATCAGCCCAAGGCCATCTGACAACAGGACCGAATGAGTGAGAATTTTTCATTCCCTTTCTTCCCACTGGCAGAAAATTCAGATCGGAGACAGGAGAATTTCTTTACATAACATTAGGATGTTTTATTGTGTTTGCAACCTTGAATATTTCTGAGAAAATCTTTTTTATGTCTAAAATATAGGAGAAAATTCATCAGTCAACTTTTGCTTCCAATCAGCATCAAGGGAAAGATTTCCCTACCAATAAAAATTTAATGGATATTGGGAGATGAAAATAAAGATATTTTCCTGATTATGTCTTATGAGTCCTGCTATGATGCCATTAAATGTATTCTAGTCTTATTAAGCACTGTTCCCATTTCAAAGGTATGAAAACTAATGCACTGAGAGTTTAGATAAGTTTCCTAAAGACGTAAGGCATACAGCAAGTAAATTTTGGATTCATGATATGAATTAAGTATCTGAGCCCAGATTTTACTTAACTACTCTGCCTTAGGTGTCTTAATATAATATAATATGCAAATGCATTTATTGTTTATAAGCACAGTTTCATCTCTTCTCTTAAAATCCATTCTACACCAAAGCTTGTTTTATTGAATCATTGACATTTTTGGTTGCTCCTCTGGAAGTCCCAGTGCTTGGGCTGCTCCCTGGAGCATCATGAAGGCAATCTCTGCCTCTCCAGCCAATCAAAAAGCTGTCAGGATGTTGTGGTTAGAAATCTCTACTTCTTTAGAATCCATAAAATTATCTTTTCTGATTCTCGAAGTCCCTTTTTAGTCTGAGGGGATGTGTCTCTTCCTCTCATACTTTCCTCTAAGTAGGCTGAGACCAGAGATTCTTTGTCTTAAAAAGCTGGATTTCCAAATTGCCCTTAAAAAAATTAAAAGTCTGACCTCCCTCATATCACGGAATTGTAGCTGGCACAGCATGGCAGCTACCATCTTTATCCCTGTGCTCCCCACAATCCTCTCCAGCCCATTCCTCCTAACACTTTATCTTCCAGGGCTCTCTAAATGTTTGGATTTGCAAACTTTGTTTAGGCTTCTAGAAACAGAAGCCAGGAATATTTGCTGGGATGTTATTGGCAAGTGTCCTAATCCTCCCCAGAAAAGATGAAGCAGAGTAAGCTACTTGCAATTCTGGGTGACAAAAAAAAATGTAATTCAGAATGAGGCTGAGGGTGGGGGTGGGGGGGTCTCCAAGTATGATTTATCTGCTAACTTTCCCTAGTAATGAAAATGTACTTCCTGTCTTGTATACCTGAGTTTGTAGCCTAAAATACACACCTGCTCTCATGGAAACTTAATGGTTATGTTCAACAATCTGCTCTGCGCAGAGTAGGCCTTCCATCAATATATACTCAATAAAGTTGTTTTACTGTTCCCAGGTAGGTTAGTGCAAGAATATTTAAGATCAGCATCTGTGCTTAAATATAGGCAAGACTTTATTCCAGAATTTAGATTGTAGCTAACTCATATGCACTAACAGGTTTGCCAACTCCCATCCTTTGGAATTGCAAAGTATACAAGCAAAAGAGACATATTTGATTGATGGCTAAATAATTGGTTCTCTGGGCCCTCAAACATCATTAGAGAAGGAGTCTTTAGAAAACTGTCACTTTATCCCAGATGTGCCATCTACACAGATCAAATCCACACAAAGTATCAAAGGATTCTGAAGTTACCTGGACAAAATCAGTAACCTGGTATGTCCTCTGGGTAACAGTGCTTTTTACTTGTCAATGAAAGAAGGGTTTATGCTCTTTGGTTCAATTTTCAATGTAATTGGATACATGTATATCTGACCCAAGACAGAGTAAATGGTAATAAGGAAGTGCCAAAAACAAGGAAAGCTCTATAATATGAAGATGTTTGAGAGAATTCATTCCCCTCACAGATAATTATAAGGTGTTTCTCTAAGCATTTTCTTTAACGCTGGTTCTTGCTACTAGTTTAGCCCAGGTAAGCAACATACTGCCGGGCTTCCACATCATTATCCTTCCTTTTTTATATTTTCCTTGTGACCAAATATTTTAAAAATTGAGCCACTATAAGGTCTATATTAACAAATATTGGACTCACTATATTTCAGCTATCACTTGCTGCTGGGAAATCCATAATCTTTTGTAGAAACTAGTTGGCTGTGTTTAGCAAATACAGTGTAGTAGGTAATGATAATGACTATCATTCACTGACTACTTATCAAGTGCCAAACATTTTGCATGTGTCTTAAATATGATCTCTTCAATTCTCATAGTGATCTTGGTTTATAAATGTGGTAACAAATCTTAAAAATTGAATTGCCCTGTTCCAAGTCACACAGTATTGAAATATGAGTCAAAAGCATCTCATGTGCTTTTAATCCATTATCTAATTCACAATGTACCACTAAATTCAAGGTCTCACTGCTTTTAAAATACTTGAGGGAGGCTGGGAGAAAGCTATGGCACTAAGATTTCGGATGAGAGGTAAGAAGATGCTTTGTTCTTGTACTTGTTAGAAGAAAGAAATACATTCTGAATTGCAAAATCAGGAGGATTCATGACAAAAGGAGCAGTTTGACTCACATAAGGCAATCCTTATATCCACCAACATTAACCTCAAGCTGCCCCCATGTCTGTGGGGTGTTTTTGAGGGCTGAAAGAGTACTCAAAGGGCTTTCATCTAATACTAATTTTAAAGCACTTAATTAGCATCACCTAATTGTACTTTATGACTCTTGTAACCCATCTTCATTTTATTTTCACGGAGATCTGAGAATTACTGAGGACTTTCTGGGAAAAATATTAGGAAGAGAATATGAGATCTAAGGCTTTCTGTCAAATTTTGAAAAATAATAGTTGTGAAATACTTCAGGCAGGAAAGAGTGATTTAGAATTATGTATATGCGAGGACTTTAAGCCAGGGAATAGGGAGAGAAATTGTCCTAGTGGAAAGTCAAATGCAAAGGCTGAAATGTTTCAAAGTTTGGAGATGGTCCCCAGCGTAGGTAGGTAGGGTATCCTTTCATGTGCAAATGTATATCGGACATTCATGAACTAAGAATATTGAAAGGAAGAGGAAGCTAGGGAAATATGGAAAACTTTGGGCTAAATAGTTGTTTCTTCACAGACCAAAAAAAAGAATTTTCTCAGCTGCAAATGGTTATTAAAAATGCAGCTGCCTGAGCCATATCCTCAGTGTTCAGGATCTGAACCTCTGGAGGACAGGCCCACAAAATTGAACCCTTAAGCAGAACCTCCCAAGTGATTCTGATGCATAATAGTAAATTCAAAGCATCGTTGGAATTGAGCATATTTAAAATACTTACTGACTAGAACATCTAATCACATTATAATAGGTGGAAAAAATTAGTATTAATGACAACATGTTCAGATCCATTTTTAAAATAAAAATTTTAAAAAATATTGAACAGTTATTTATCATCATTATGGGCAATTTCCCCACAAGGAACAATACATTGCACAAGAAACCAGAACGAAAGTGCATGAGCCATCACATGTTGGTGTATGCGAGAAGCTGGACCTGTCTACTGGTGTTAGACACCATTTGCTAAGTAACCATTGCATCGTGCCCAGCATTTATATTCCATTATGGATCTGATCCAGTCCCAATCCTAGCTCCTTATTCAGTTCTTGCTGGTTCTCCAAGACATTTGTCAAGCAATTCCCGTATAATAAGCATGGCACTTTACACTCATGGGATCATATAAATTCCACAACAACCCTCTGACATAGCGTTTGTTATTACCCCAATCTTACAGGCAATGTGGTTAGGAGTTAGAAAAGGTAAGTCACTAGTATATTATCACACTCAGAAACTATATACCATGGACTGAAATCCGGGTCTTCTGGGTTGCTATTTAAAGGTGAATTTCCTCCCAAATACAAGTTCTTTACCTCTGTATTTCATTTCCCATCCTAAGCCATACACCAGTGCTGAAATTCCACCATCCAGAATTCCTTTTTAGGAGGAAAAGGGATGCTCCATCAGTGTCAGAATTCTCCTGTTCATGAAAATACTAATGGATGGGGATACTAGGCGTAGGTTTTCAAACCTTACTATGGATCAGAGTAGTCAGTAGGTCTCATAAAACTAGCTAAACTAGATGATAGAAAATAGTCTTCATGAGACATATATCTATTTGGGGAGTGCTGATAGGGCCAAGGCTGTGAGGGAGGGGTGGCAGAATAAAGCCATTTCATCCCTAAGGGAAGTCTGAATGTCCTGAACACTTAGGGTCCAAGGAAATGGGGCTGCCTGTAGGTGAAAATGTTAATCTGCAAATGTGTACTCTATGATTTATCTAGAGTTGGTCCTGGTTGTATTAGTGTTGTCTTCTAAAACAGATCTTTAAAGACTGGGGCTTGAGGTCCAGCTGTGTTGGTTTTAACCCAATTTGGTCCCTGTTGTTGTAACCCTTGACTAGTACTCATGCCTCTTAGGGTCTAGGGCCACTGCTGATAGTCTTAAGAGAATTCATAGCCCCCAAACGCGTAGGAAATCATTAGAATAAATGACTCTACCTGGAGTCTGGCTCATTAACAGAGATTTGTCGTTATGATTCCATTGATTATAACCCACACATTCTTTCAACTTTATCTCATCGCTGTCTAATCTTATCTCGCTTGTATCACCCCCTGTTGCCATATCCTATACCCTAAACTAGACACTAGTAGAAGTATCTTCTGTTACTTGTGTTTTCATAGCCTCATCTTTTTTTTATCTCCACAGCACATGGCATTACCAAAAACAAAACAAAACAAAAGGAAACAAAGCCTACAAGGAGTCTCAGATTTTTTCAAGTCATTTAATTTTTATTTATAACATAGAAAACTTGGTTTCCACAAGGGCTACCACACAATATAGGTAAGGAAAAATACAGATTGTAGTAGTATTGTTAGAAAGAATTAGCAGAGCATGTGGAAAATCTCAGGTGTAGGGTTAAATGGCCTTATTTGAGTCCTGCTCCAACATTCACTAAATGCACAATCTTGGGACAATTGATATCCCACAGCATCAGATTCCACACCTGAGTTTAATGTATCTATTGTTTAGGGTGTGATGATGAAATATGCTAATGTATATAAACATTTATTATAAAGCTTACCACAGAGTAAACCCTGAATAAGTGGTGCTAATACTATGAAAAATAAATAAAAGGAAAACAGTGTTTCTTCTATCTCTCCCTGAGTTAAAAGTCTTTAACCACTTACTAAGAAGAATTACAGATTACTCAAACACTCTCATTTCTCTACAATGTATTTTTATAAAACATTCGGTAACAAAATGATTCATTTCAAAAAATGTTACAATAGGAGGAAAATTATCCTAGAAATCTCACCTAACCTTTCTCAATTTCCTCATCCATAAAAAGCAGTGAAAAAACTTATTATCATTGTGCAGATAAACTTATTTTATATATAAAATACTTCATATGTTATATAAGGTAGTATAAGTTTGTGATATTTTATTATTTGGGATAGAAGTTATTGAAGGTGAAGAAGTTATTTCTAAATATGAGAAGAAGAAATACTTAATAACTGCCTCATCAAAAAGTGTCATTTCTGTGTAATTTCCTTATTACTGAAGGTCAACTTATAAATGACAATGATAAATTATGAGATTAAAAATATATTAACTGTTGGAAAATAACAAACCATTATCATTACAGGATGTCATTTCTTTATAATGTAGCTCTTCAGGTTAGTTTGATGAAAAGGAAATCACTAGTTTGCCAAAGAAGCTTGTCTGGCAGGACCTATATTTAGCATTCTGGAGTGGACATTTGAGGAGTGTTCATCCTCCATATGAGGTTACAGTGCCTGAAGTATATTATAGAAATATGTTAAAATGACACAGACCTTAGTTTGGGATTTTATACTGGGTAAGATATTTCTGTACATGAGATATTTTATAACCACAAATTTGAAATTTTATTTATTAATTAGGCTTTGTATACATAGTGGAACCTGATAAAATATTGTATCTATAGAGGAATGAATTTTTATCCTATATTCTTTTAAGATATATAATATAATGACGTTCATCATTGGAAATTTGCACCTTTACATAATCTATCTTGGTTCTTATTTTTTCCCCATTCCCCTGCCCTCCCTTCAACCCCTCCACCCCTCCCTATCTACAAAGACTTTATTTTCATTTTTTTTCTCATATTAATTCCATTCCCTTCTTTCTTTTCTCCAACCTCTCCCACTTCCCCTTCCCCTTTGCACCTTTTCTTCCTATTTCACATTATCTATTATACGTTTTACTCCTTATTTACATTTTCAGTTTCTCTTAATAAACTATTTGGTATTTAAATGTATTTTTTTTTATAAAATGGAGTATTACTCAGCTATAAAGAGTGGGAAACTAGAGATATTTATAGCTAAATGGTTGCACATTGAGGCCATACTCTTAAGTGAAATAAATAGGACACACATGTGTAAATATCCTATGTTCTTATCAAATTTACACATCAAATACTCATCTTTCTCCTGAAACGCTATTTTTCTTTTTGCTTTTTTTTAATGCTATTTTTTAAGTATACCTATAATATAAATAGAATTTAATTGGTGTCTGAGTATTTCTTGGGCAGAACTTATTTTGCCAAGCTGATGACAATATTATATCCTGCACTTTAAACCTGAATGTTTATATATTATACTTCATTTATTGAAGTGGATAAAATATTTTTAATTTTTCACTCTTTATAGGAGGAACAATTTCCCTTGGAGAGAAAGCATATTATTAACATGAAAATTAGAAGGTATGAAGACTTAAAAATAGCACAATGGTTAAAAGAACAGGTTCTGAGATCATACTGCCTGGGTATGAATCATGCTCTGTACTGTACTTGACAGTTGTGTTACTTTGGGAAAGCCTCCATTACACTAAACTCTCTCATCTTTAAACTTGCACATGCATACAAACTCTTAATGAAGGTAGAAAATGTAGTCATTAAGGTGAGTGACTAAAGATAAAGCATACTAAAGGCAATAATAGAACCAGCAGAAGAATTTATGTATGCGCATGGACTCTATGTAACCAATGCTTTATATTACTTTGCTTTTCCAATAAGAAGACTGTAGCTTATTCAACTTTGCTCAATCGTAGCTTTTTAGCTAATGTCTATTTTAGACCTAGAATAATTTCTTTTAGGAGCAAAAGTATAGTTAATACCCAGCATTGACATGTTCAGTTTATCAGTATGTTTCTATACACAGGGCTTATTGCTACAAAGACAGTTTCCAAAGTCAAATCTCAAGTCAGAGTTACTTTATCTCTCTATATTCCTATTTTCTCCTTTATCTTTCTGCATCATTTAATAAATGCTATGTTAAAATAGTTTAGACTATTGATATTCTTTTTCAAGCATTCTTTATAAATGAACAAAGTCATTTTTTCCTTGATTTTAAGAACATCTACACTCAGTGAAATATATACATTTATGTATTTCCCTCTCTATGGCCAGCACCACTTTGCAATTATGTCATGTTCCCCAGGTAATTCTTCCTTTAAATAAAAACAGTCCGATCTTGGAGTGGACATACTCCTACTATGGACCAAGTCTATCTTGCTGTCTGCTTTATGTAGTCTGAAAATTAAGAATTATTTTTACCACATGATTAGAAAAAAATCAAAGAATAAGAATGTTTCATGACTCTTGAACCTCACAATTCAGTATCCATAAATAAAGAACTTTTAAAACACAGCCCTGATCATTCCTTTACATATCACCTATTATCTGCAGCTGCTTTTGGCCATTAAAACAGCAGAGATAGGCAGTTATGACAGGAATCGTATGGCCCATAAGCCCGACGTGTTTAGTATCTGTGACTTTAAGAAAATGTTACTGATTCTCTGACTAACCTAATTTGATCCCAGAAAGAATGAAATACTAGAATTTTAACAAGATCTTAGCCAAACTTCTACTAAAAAGGATATACTGGTATTCATCTGATTACTGCAAAACACTTTCCCACATCTAGGTAATATAGAAGAAAAAACAGTTCTTTTCTAACTAAAAAACTTTATTTAAAGATTTCTCATCATAAAAATTTTCCCAAATTGTCTTATAGAAGGAGTTCGATCTTAATTATAACTTAAGTAAAAATTAAATCCGCTTGTTCTATTCTAAATATTCACTGGCCAGCAAGTCAGAAATTGAATCCATTGAGAACAAACCCTATATCTTGGGGAGTTGATGACATGTTTAATATCTCCCAGCCTAACACGACTTCTGGGAAAGTTGTGTGGGAAGTTTCTCCTGCCTTGCTGGGGAGCAATTAACATCCATTGATTCAGCTCCTACTCTGTTCCAAACAATGCTTTCAGTTCTGAGGATATGAAGATGATTAGAAAAGCTAGGTCATGGAACTTAAAGTACAGGAAATGAATACACAAGAAAATGTTGAGAAGTGCTATAAAAACACAAACTATAAAGTAGTGTATGATTCCATTTTTTGAGGTACCTAGCATAGCCAAATCCATGGAGACAAAAAGAGAAAGGTGATTAGTAGGGAATAAAGACAGAACAAATTCGTAGTTTAATAGATACAAAGTATCAGTTGTTTAAGATGGATTCTGGAGATAGGTGATGGTGATAGTTGCATAACTTAAATGTGCTTAATGCCATTGATCTGTGCATTTAAAAATGATTAGGGAGGGCCGGGAACTTAGCTCAGTGGTTCCGCCGCCTGCCTCGCAAGCCCAAGGACCCAAGTTCGATCCCCGGTACCAAAAAACAAACAAACAAATAAAAATAATTAAGGAGCTAACTTTTGAATTTTGGGTATCTTACCACAAAAACATAATGGGAAAGATTACTAGATAAGATAGATGAGTTCTAAAGGTTTCTCTAAATGTCAAAAAAGATGAGTCACCTACCAAAATAAAAAGTACACTCCATTTCTCATCAGGAACACTAGATACTAGAAAACAACGAAGAAAAATGTATTCAAATTTCTGTGCTGAGATTATTTTCAATTTATATTTATATAAAGTTTAACAGTGGTGGCTGCTAGATATGTTAATGCACTTTTATTTTTAAAAAGATTTTGTTTTAAATAAGTCATTCATTCACATGGTTTGAAAATCAGAATGTCAGTAATGATTATTGGTAAAACTCCTTCCAAAGCTTACTTCCATGTTGGCAGTTTGTTCCTACTGCTTTTGGGATAACCACTATTGTTGGATTTTCCTGGGCAATTCCAGAGTATTTATATGCATACACAAACAAATGTGAGTAAATGTTTTTGCTTCTTCTTTTCTTTCTTCAATAGTTGGTTCGGATGAGGTTAGTAAGCAAAGCCTCTCCAAGGTCTAATGGAAAGACTGAGTCATGAGAAGGTCAGGTAGAAAAACACTCCTGGCAGAGGAAAGAAGGAGATGGGGCCCCAAGGCAGGAACTAGGATCCTGAGTTTAAGGATCAGAATGGTAGATAATAATGCACTAAATATTTCAAAAAATGCTAGAAGGAAGGATTTTGCATGTTTTCACCACAAAGAAATGATAACTATCTGAGCATATTACTAGTCTTACCAGTTTAAACATTACACAAATGTCACATGGAACTCCATGTATGTACGTTTTATGAGTTGGCTTAAAAACTAATAAAATAACATAAAGAAGGAAGGTCACAGTAAATGAGGGATGGTGTAGCAGGGAAAAAGACAGAAATGGAGGAAGAGGCCAGTGATTTGCCCTAGAATTTCTAGTAGCTGATATATGTTCAATCCTGTCTTTATTGAGAAACTGCTTGCCATGGTAGCCATACTTACTCCATCCCATAAGAACCATTATGATAGTCTCATCTCAGAAAAGGCATCTCACCTACCACCACTTCTTCCAGAAATTGGCCACTTCTGGAAACCCTCAAATCTAACTTGGAATACTCCTTCCACTTTCGAAGTTTTGCCTGGCTGCTTATTTGCCCCTTGAAGCCAACTGTAGAATGCTGAAATTGTCTAAGACCAAGTGGAAAATAGCCCTGTTTCCAAAAACCCCAATATAAAAGAATGCTTCCCTTCCAGATAGTGTGTTTCCTTTTATTACTCTATAAAACTTACTTTTCTTTCCACCACCTTGGCATTCCTACTGAAAGTGATGACAGATTTCCTTGCCTAGTTTGTGAATGCATAAGCTCAGTTAATTTTTGTCTTAGACTCACTTTGTCTTTGACATCATGAAACAGTTATATTTCTCATGGTCTTAGGGCCCTTCCTCTTGGGGTATTTCCAATCTTTGGTTCTGGATTCCCTATGGTTCCCTATAACATTCTCTCTGCCATTTTCTGTTTTGGACTCAGCCAACCATGGACTACAACTTCTGAAACTTTGCCCAAAATAAAACCTCCTTCCTTTAAGTTGTATGTGTCTCAGCAATGAAAAGCAGAGCAGTATGTACACAGACATAAACCCACGAAACATGCAACACTTTATTTACATAGTTCTCTGATATAGTTTTCATAAAATTACATTATGACTCAGCATACATATTTTGAGAAGTTATGACGATTTTTTAAAAATTCTGATTATGTTTTAAATGATTAATTGCTATTCAAAATCAGACATATTATATGTTCAACTCAATATATTTCTTTAAAATATTGTGAAGGATTAAAATAAATGATACTGTATAGTGCATAATATCACCCAAATTATGTTTCTGTGATTGATTTTCAGATTCACTATGTGTGGTTTGGATCTGGATGTCCACCCAAAGCCTCATTTGGTCAGAAGTAGCTGAATCTGGAATATGTGATGCTCAGATTAAGGGCATGTGATTGCTAAACCACTACAAGTGAGTGAGTGGTTTAGCACCCCCTAATCCCGGTGGTCTGGATGGGATAAAAGGGACAGGAAGACTTGGTGAAGGTCTCTTGTTGCCTTTGCTACCTTGTGCATGCTATGTTGTTTCTCCTTTTCAATGCCTGTTTGCTATCCCAGTCTTGGAGTCAGCCAACTACAGATTAAAACTTCTAAGAACCGTAAGCCAAATGAACTCCTTCCCTTCTAACTTTGGATGTTGGGTATTTTGTCTCAGCAACTAGAGAAAAGTAACCAACACACATTATTTCTGTTATCATTGTAAACCATCTTCCTCCCTCTAACTTTTCTTGCTTATAAGGGGGTAATGTTGAAATGATGAGACTTTTCAAATTTTTAATGTTTTTTAAACTTTTTTAAAAGTCAGGCATGGTTATGTACACCTGTAATCCCAGCACACAGAGGGCTGAAGCAGGAGAACTGACAGTTTGAGGCCAGCCTGAACTACATACAAAGATGCTGTCTCAAAAAAAAGTTTTAAGAAGGCAATGCATAATTACAAAAATTTAAAACAATATGAAAATAGAAGGTGAAATTGTTCTTGTCCACACCAGATTTACTCCTCTGAAGTAATCAGGATGGGATTTGTGCACATTCATGTCTGTGTTTAGAAAAATTAGGAGCAATGCTTTGTGAGAAGTTTTACTCAAGTCCAAATTAAGAGGGTACAGAGTCCACAAAAGACCGCTCTCACTTTAAGACACCAACATTTTGTAGACTCCAAAACCATCTGCCTTAGTGACCTTCCCATCCCTGGGACAAAATACCTGACATGCACAACTTAAAAGAGGGTTACAGTTAGGTTTAGGGTTAGGGTTGAATTTTATGTTGGCTCGTGGTTTCAGTCCATAGCTGACTTCAAGGCAGAAATTACATGGTGGAAGGGCATGGTAGAGGACAGCTCCTCAAACCATGGCAGCCAGGAAGCAGAGAGAGGACAGATACACCAGGGTCAAAATATACTTTTCCAGGTTCTGTCCCCAGTGACCCACTTCCAACCAGGCCCCTCGTCCTAGAAGCACAGTCAGCTACTGATATCATCAAGAGATGAATTCGGGCTGGGGATTTAGCTCAGTGGTTCTGGCACCTGCCTTGCAAGCGTAAGATCCTGAGCTCGATCCCCGGTACCAAAAAAAAAAAAAAAAAAATGAATTCACTGATGAGTATAGAAACCCCATGAGCCAATTGCCAGCCAAACAAGTGAAATTTTGTGAGGGACATTTTAGATCTAAGCAGTAACACTATTTTCAGATTTAATAATTCCCTAGAAGGACTCAGAATTTACTAAAATCTGTTTTACTAATAATTATGGTTTATTATGGGCAATAAGATATAGTCTAGTATCAGCCAAGGGATGAAGCACATAGATAGGAGTCTAAGGATGTACCAAATGTGGAACTTCTCCCCAAGGATTCAGGAGGCAGTACTTACATTCCCAGCATAGATATATGAAGGCACATGTGGAGTATTGCCAGCCAGGGAAATTCACCCCAAGCCTCACTGTTGAGTTTTTGTTGGGCTCCGGTATATAGACAGATATGGTGGGTTTATGCCCATATGATTGCTCTCAGTCTCCAGGTTATCTGGCAGAGCCTAAGACAAAGCCCCTACCCTAAGTAACATGGGTGGTTCTTCTGAAGAAGGGAACCTGTGCCATATAAAATTTTGTTAGACTATCTAGTGATCCAGTGCCCAGACAAACAATTTCTTATTAGGCCTGGTATTAGAGTTACCTCCTAGATACCGAGATCAAAGACCAGATATTTTGCAAGGAAAAGATTAAATTCTTTGCTAAACATCCTTCTAGGGGAAGAAAACATTAGGGAAGTAAAAATATTCACACTGATTATTTTCAAATGATTTCAAGAATTATTCTGTGATGTCTCTTAGAAGAGAGAATCAATACCTATCTTCTTACCACCATCCATTGTATTAGTGGTTATGAGAGATGAATGTTATTTATTTTTTATTTTTGTTTGTCATCAGAGGTCTGTATTTCCCTTTTCTTGCTCTGCCTCCCTTAGTCCACTGCTGTTAGATCTGATTACTAAAATGTCACTCCAAGTTAGGGGTCACCTTTATAAACATCCACAGAGGTAGGCAAATGAATGAACTTTCCCTTTGTTTTGTTTTTGTTTTTTGGTACCAGGGATCGAACTCGGGACCTTGCGCTTGTGAGGCAGGAGGCAGAGCCACTAAACTAAATCCCCGGCCCTGAATTTCCTCTTTGACATTGGTTCAATGTTAATATACTTCATTTGCACATTAAATATAAAAGAATATTTATTTTCCAGAAAAAAAATATGTTCTATTCCTTCTGGATTGATTATCCCTCTTTTCTCTGAAATGTGTAGACTAATCAGCAAATCTTTTTTGCCCCATTTCTGATGAAACATACAGAGAAATAGCTCTCTTATAGTTAAATCAACAATTTGGGCAATTTGTAACTTGATCCTGATTTTCAGTCTCTGGGTCAAGTAAACAGTTCAGAATTCTGGTCTCGGTAGTCTTCTAAAGTAAATCTTATCTAAATGGATGGTGCTCCTTCAGCTCTAGCTGATGTTTACATGTTGAGAATGACAGAATAGTTTCCAAAGAAAGATAATTAATCTGAAATTACTCCATTCATTCATTTATTCAGGTAAAATTCACATGACATAAACAATTTTAACATGAATAATCCAGTAGCATTTAGTGTATCAATAATATTATGCAGGCGCCACTTACATTTACTTCCAAAATATTTTCATCCCTCCAAAATAAAACTCTATAGCCATTAAGCAGTTACTCCCCATTTCTACCTCTGACAGCCACTCTGGAAACCACAAAATTATTTTCTATTTCTGTGGATTTACCTGCTGATGGTATTTCACACAAATGAAATTTTAACAAGAGATGACCTTTTGTGTCTGGCTTCAGAAATCACTCAGTTTTAAGACTGGTCACAATGCTAAAATAATTAACAGCACTAGTCTAAGCAGACACATTTTAGGTTAGACATGGCCCTTTTGCTGCTGGTTGACAGCCTCTGTCCTGATTCAAGGAGTATTTAGAAAGCCACAGCTGGAAATTTAGTAAAGAGAAAGAGGCCTGATGAAGATATTCTCTAGTTGATCAGTGAGTTGAGATAGGGCATCACTGATCCATAAGTCCAGGCAAGGACACATAATTCTGTAGGGAAAGCACACCAGAATCACAGTTAAGGTAAGCAAGCCAAGTCCAGTATTCTAGAAAGTAGATAACAGAGAAACATGCTCTGACACAAGAAATCAAGTATACTCCAAAGTCAAAAAGCATAGAGAAAAAAGAGAAATTGTGAAGAACTGTTAGAAATGACATCAACTGAAGATCAACTTGAAGCATAGTTTTGCTTTGATAATTAAATTTTTTGTCTGTCCCAATCAGAACAGTGAGTATAATTACCCATTGCGCTTGTTATTGTTAGGGTTGTAAATACTTGTCTTAGTTGCTTTTCTTGTATGCTGAGATGAAATGTCTGAGACCCACAGTTACAGGAGGAAATGTTTATTGTAGTTTATAGTTCATAGAGGTTTCAGTTCATGGTTGGGTGGCTCCAAGGCAGGCTGGCATGGCAGTGGGGTATCACACAGGAGCAACAGTTCATGTCAGGCAGAGAGCAGCAAAAGCAGCATGCAGCAAGTGACAAGAAGCAATAATAGAAGCCCTCTTCCTGTCCCTTATATTCTATTCAGGCTACCCGCCCTTAAGATGAGTAACACTCACACCCGGGATGGGGAACCCTTAATCCTAGCATAGCACCTCGAATCAATCCCAGCATCACATTCTTGATCCCAGCATCACATCCTTGATCCCAGCATCACACACTTAGATCCAGCCACCTCCTAAAAGCTCCACCCATGTCTACATAAGGCTTTGGGGGAACATCTAGATACAAGCCATAACAATATTGTTGACAAAATATCTCAAAATTACATGAAAATCATTAAGCCATAACAATATTATTGACAAAATATCTCAAGATAACATGAAAATCATTAAGGAGGAGTTATAGAAATGGGATCAGTATCAACAGTGTTGAAGCTACTCATCTTAGGTTAGGCATTTAATCACTGGACTGCTATTCTATTCCCTGCAGGCTGAAATGGAGCATCATACAGAGGTAAGGCAGATTCTCAAAGTGTTTAGTTGATCCATCCCACCAAACTCACATTCTCACTAGTTTAGAGGGGATAGTTGTAGGCTTTAAATTAATTCTACAGTAATTTTACTCATTGGAAAGGATGACAGATGGAAAGGTCACTCCATGTAATCTTCTACAGCTCTGGAAATGGCAGTTATTAGAGAGATTATTCCTGGGGATATCACACTGCCAACTGGATAGATCTCAAATTTAGAAGGCCAACTTCCATATCAGACTAAGCAGTTCAAATTTTTGTGCCTCTTCCAAGAAGTCCTCTCTGCCAAGTAGAAGGTGAAGATTCAGGGTCATTTGTGGGTTTAATAAAATGTACATTTTCAAGTATTTTTTTTTGAGTTTTCTCAACTTTAGAGTAATAAAAAACTAAGTCAACAGTGCCATGATACAATCCATATTTTGATCTATTTAAACTCAATTTTACATCATAAAGAGATTTAAATCCCTGACACCAAGATAGTTATATAATTACATAATCTGAAATGTCCATTTTTTGAAATCCAATGAGCTGTGCATACTGTAGAAATGAAGGAGAAGATTTTTTTTTTTTATTTTTTATTGGTACTGGGGATCGAACTCAGGACCTTGAGCTTTTGAGGCAGGTGGTGGAACCACTGATCTAAATCCCTGGCCCAGACAAGACCATTTTTACGCTGTAAGTTTTTTTTTTTTTTTTTCTGAATAGCTCAGTGTATACCAACAGCTAAACCCTGAGACGCTTTCTAGAAATTAAGTTTTTCTAAGTAATCAACTTGAATTAGTCAAAGAAGTGTTTCTTTTTGGTGTTTTTTTGTATATTTTTAACTCAATATAGTAAAGAAATTCAAGCATGAACCTCATTTTTCTCTTTAAAAATGAAATTCATGTGTTTGCCACATGAAGCTCTTTCCCTGGCTTTCCCAGGATCCTTAACTTAGTGGCTGCAAGTGTGATGCCCACAGGAAAGATATGACAACCACTAGACAGACTCGGAGAGACACATTTTAGGGGCTAGGTGAGATGTAAACCAGGTGCTATTATATGAGAAGTGAGCCAGGCTCTGTTAGAACTTTAATTCCTTTGTTTTGTAGAAGTTAAAAAGGCTATTTGGGAAGAGTAGAAAAAAGACTGTGGGAAGTGAGTCCCCAGTTTGAGATTGAGTCACTGATTGTTTGGTTAGGCTAGAATGTGACAGATGAACGGGGAACAGGAATCATTTAAGAGTATTTCCAAAAAATATAGTGGTTACTACTTGTGATAAACAGACAAAGTTAGGTCAAAAACATATTTTATATTAATGTTCTTAGCTATGTTCTCTAGAACTGATGCTGATTTTCCATTTATGTAGGTGGTATATATTTAGTGTTTTACATATATTTAATTTAAAAAGGATAATTAAAAACAAATAACAATAAAGTTTAAGGTAACATCCCCAAATTATGAAAATTATAGAAGAATTACTGGTTTGTGCACAACATATTTCACAGGAAATAAAAAGCAGATAAATTTCTTAAGCACATCCAATTCTAGAAGGCACTTGCCAAGTGAATCAACATTCTGAGACTATCAGATAGGGACCTGTTAGAACAACTGGAAAGCTGTGTGAGGAGTGTGTCTAGATTATTTTTTGTCTAGGTGTGTTTTGAGCTTCAAGTTCTATAAATACAGACTAATAGGAAAAACAGAAAAAGTTATCATTTCCTCAATATCCATGATAAAAATGAATAATGTGGAGAACCAGAAAAGATCAGTGTAGTAGTGACATTTTGAGTATTAGCTAGAGAGAGTTTACATAGGAAGAGTCAGTTACCATGTGAAATACAAATATTTTGGCATATAATTTGCACCTTATAAACTGAGACTCATACCTAGAGTAATACACAACATTTCCTAACAAAAGCTGTTTAAGTAGACCTTAAATCAAAACTGAATTCAATTGATAGTTTGAAAACAAACAATATAATAGAAAAATTTGTAAAGATGGCTGAAGACATTGATAAAAGAAAACAAAACATAAATACAGTGGGACAGGGCATGTGGGCATTGTGGGCTAGGCTGGAAGTCTAGGCAAACTTGAATTGGTGCTTCCTGACAGCCAAAATTAATGCAGACAAGTAATTAGTTACAACAGAGATCAACAAATCAAGCCTCTTGGGCTATATGCTATGTGTCACCTGGTTTTGTAAAATTTCTCTAGAACACAGCCTTGTTCTTTCATTTCTGTATTGCCTATAGCTGCTCCTCCATTACCAGTGCAGAACTGACTACTTAAAATAGAGACTGTGTGGATTGCAAAGTTGAAAATATTTACTCTCTGGCCTCCCCACTGAAAAAAACCTCCACCAATCCTTGAATTAAATTACAGTATCCCAAAGGTTTTTATTGATTCAGAAGAAACATAACTTTTAGCCATTAAAGCCATCAACATTGACTTAAATGTTTATAAATATTGATATAATTTGCTATTAAATGTTTATGTTCATATTTCTATATTAATGGGTCAGCAGAAATAGGTTAAATTGTAAATTTCAGTCTGCCAAATCTCATTCTGTTATATAAATTACTTATATATTCCATATCTCTTTAAAATTTGAGTATAAAAGAGGATTCCCTCTCCAGGCCTGGATTTAAAACAAACTCGTTACCTTACAGCTATTCCTGCTACAAGGTTTTTAGGTATATTCTACCTTTTAAGGTGCATCTCATTAATCAATAATCTCAGGGGGAAAGCAAACTCTCAATAATGGATATTTCCTGCTCAGTCTTATGATCAACAGTAACTGTTATATAATGGGTTTAGGGCAATACATTGAAAGAAATGGAAAAGAATGTCGATAAAGGTTCTTCAAAACTCCTTCCATCAACTTGGATTTTAGAGACAGCAGGAAAAGAAAGTACTGGAGGCCTGGAGTGGTGGTGTGTGTCTATAATCTCAGCACTCTGAAAGAAAAATTGAAAAAAGGGCTGGGGATATGAGTCAGTGTGAAGCCCCTGGGTTCGATCACCAATATGGGAAGAGAAAAAGCAAAAGAGGAGGAAGGGGTAAGGAGGTAATGAAGAAGGGAGGGGAAGAAACGACTAAAGGAAGGGAGGGAAGGTAGACTCAGCTTCACAGCTGTGAAGGACATGTGATGACTGTCCATTCTTAGTATGACACCTAGGATCCTAAAATTGAGACACACTTTTCTACCTGCCATCCCTGTGACCTGTGAGTGGACTTGATAATCAGTTTCCCCCTCCCAGGGAAGAGACAGGGATGTGGTGCTGAAGTCCAGCAATGGCTGTACCCAGCAAGGTACCCTGAACTCTGATGCTGTGGAGGCTCTGGAGGTGCTCCCCTGATGCCTGGGTATAGATCCTCTCTAGATTCTGTGGACTTCTCCATTATTTGCCTAATGTCTACTACTTGTGTTGAAAGGGACTTTAATTAATTTATCTAGATAGTATCTTTTCAAGTACTTATGGATAGCTATCATATCTTCTCCAACTTCTTTTCTTCACATGAAATATACTTATTTTATTCACCCTCTCTTCAAAATAATTTACTAGAAGAAAAAAAATCTCAGCAATCTAAACAGATAATTTTAAAACAAAATACTTTAATCCCAAACATAGACAGACCCTAACCTCCTTAAAATCTTATTTCCAGAACTAAGCACAATGCTGTAGGTATGGTGTGATCAACACACAGTAAAATAGGACTACAATCCCCTTATTCTAAGCACTATATTTTTAAAACACTGCCATAGGTCATACGTAATTGTTTAATTTTTTAATAGATGCACGATGCCTTTGACATCATATAACTAAGTCAATTATGTTTCTATAATTAAAGTTGGCATTCAAAAATGTGGTCACTTTTGGACTCAAGTATATACATTTTTATTTTTCTCTAGCATATTTAGTCCTACTAATTGACTCATATCTCCAGTTTACCAAGAAAATTTTAGAGTAATAATAATTAATTATATAGTTCCTATGTGTTGGAAAACATTTCAAGCATTTTGCATATGTTATGTTATTTTTCATAACAATAATAAAAGGAATATGTTTATTTGTCCCCAGCTTCATCTACTCCCCACTCCCACACATCCCCAGGGAAAAAACATGCATCTTTTAATTGACGTTCATTTTTTAGAATAAGTGAATGATAACCTTGCCATGATAGAATTGTACAAATAACTGTATAAAAATAAAAATACTTTCAGAGTAAGACATGTTTGTGTCTCTACAGTGTATAATCAGATAAGAGAGAGAACAAATGAGAAAGGTGAAAGGAAAGAGATGATGAGACAGAGGGGGTTGAGATGACATGGCCAACATTAACCCATCCAGGGAATGAAACTGGCTCTGATGAAACCCAGCCTGACACCGAATTCCATGCAATTGACTACTATTAATTGCATGGCTAAAAAAATTTAACCAAACAACTGCTTCCTAAAAAATAGATTATCAAGTTTTCCAAACAGATTTTTCTATGCCTTTGATTTAAGAAGAAATGTTGTGTAGAAAAGAGCCCGGTGGCAAGTTCCTAGGAACCTGTTTTGAACTTGACATCTTTGTATTAATCAGCAACCCTGGGCTATGTTAAATCCACTTCATTGAGCTATTATCTCCTTTGTATTTCTCAAACTTTTCCTTAAGGATAAAATAAGTCTTTACCAGATCTTTGTTCCTATTCAACTACATTATGCCTGTATTTTCCCCCTGATAAAGCAGTCAAAGTAGCCTGTCAAAAAGAAGTTATATAACCCTTCTGGAAAGCAGTTCAAAAGTACTCCAAGGCTCACACAAGTGTTCTTATTCAACCATCCCACAATTTCTTCCTTCAGGAATACATACCAAGAAAATAATTCAACTTTCTATGTAAAAATCTTTTCTGAACTTCAGATTCTTTTATAATTCTTCTGTTTCTGAGTTCCATGGTATTCATACATGTTAAAAGCATACGTGGTAAGATAGAATGCAGTACATAATGAATGACCATGATGACTTTTAAATGATATTTGCAAAAATATTTTGACATGGGCAAAATGTTCTTATAAATTAAATGAAAGATGAGGATTCAAATGCATATAGTGTGATATGACCATACTTAACATATACATCTCTGGCCAGGGATTTAGCTCAGTGGTTCTGCCACCTGCCTTGCAAGCGCAAGGTCCAGTGTTCGATCCCCGGTACCAAAAAACAAACAAACCAACTAACCAACAAACACAAACATATACACCTATATTACATGCATGTGTAACAAATAACTAGACTTTTATTCTTCATTCTCCTGGGCTAACTTATTGAGTACTGAGATCTTCAGTCAGGAACTACTAACTCTATATGTCATCAGACACTATTATTAGATTACTAATAATGCTTCAAAGAAAACTCCAAAGCTTCCAACAGCATCAAAGGATAATAAGATCTGGCTCTGCTAACATTTTCTACATACTTCCTTCCAGATATTATTTTCATGATGTTTTGTTGCTTTTGGGGAATGTCCAGTTCAAGATATTGAAAGGCCTGGAAACAGCATCAAATCCCAAAACTATTTTGAACTCTTAGATATTTATTATAGGCATATTACTCAGTTTATGATCTGTATTTTTTTAGGATTTGTGCTCACCACCTGTTTGGACACTGGGTATCTCACTTATTTTATAACATTTTGATCAAGGAACAAATTAAAGTTATCTTACCAAGACATTTGTCTTGGTAGGAAGTAAGATACTTCCTACTACAATTATTTTAAGTATTTAAAAGTGCTTTTACCAGTTTTCCATGATGCTAATTATTTTCTTTGTGATCTATGGAAAGACAGCAAGAATCACTAAGATTCTTTGGGGCATCTTTTCAATTTTGGCAGAGCCCATAGAAGTAATGAATATCACCTTAACCTTTTCTTTTCTAGCCTTAGGAATGTGACATATTATTCTACTGAGTATAATTGTACAGGTTGTACACTGCCTAACAGTAGAATATCTAAAGTAGTACCATTACCTCCTAGTCACCATAAATTTATATAAACTGTCTCATTATAAGTAAGCCATTATGTGATAGGAAATACTATGCATTGTTTTAGGCAATACAGAATTTCATGTAAGTGATTACCTATCTAATTTGCAAAAAGACATCTACTGGAAGCAGCTGTAGAACTAACCCAAGGCACTTTTAAGTTCAACACTGAATGCTTCCAGGTAATACTTAAGTAACTAAGAGAGGCTGGGTTGATATTGAATGACCCACTCGATATTGACTCAAGACAGAGAGACAAAGGAAAAGGAAAGAAAAGGAGAATTACACTTCAGAGTTGGATATATGAACCTGTGACTCAAGAGAAAAGCAAGAGCTGAAAGTCTAGAGGGTTGCATTTGTGAGAGAGAATGAGACTGACCAAATAGACAGCGTGCATGTGAGGCAAGAATGTACCCAGGGGTCAGAAAGATCAGTAACCCAACCCTATGCAGACAGAAAAGGGAAAGGTTAGTCAGAAATACAAATAGAAAATTGTTAGATTATTAAGAGAACTGGAGGAATTAGGGTCATAGAAATGAAGAGAAATTCTTAGGAGAAACAGGCAATCAATACTTTCAAGCAGGAAGACAAGTCAAGGAGAAAAAGGATTTAGAGAAAGTTAGTTTTGGGAAATAGAAGGCTCTTCTTACCTTCAGCAACAGTCAATTTGAGGGAAGAATTGGTGTGGAAATGAGTTGAGGAGGGACTAAAAGCTAACTGCAGGTTACATATAGATGAGATATTTAGGAAACCTGGTTTTGAATGAAAAAGGAAGAGTATTTCAAGTGCAATTTCTTATGGAAATATGTACTATTTTAGAGTGTAATATTTTAGGTCAACCCACAACACTTCTTTAGTCCGTAAGAAAGCCAGAAACTGGAGATTGATGATTTAAACAAGAGGAGAGGGAGGCATGTGGGAGAGATGTTGGGGAAAGGCTACATACAATAGGTGGAAATAACTTCTGGCTTTGTATGGCAGATCAGGGTGAAAATATTTAACAATAATACATTATATACCTCAAAACAGCTTTTAAAGGAATTTGAATACACTTACTCTTAAAAATAATAAAAGTTTAAGGTGACAAATATGCCAATTATTCTGATTGGATTACCTCCCATTTTAAACATAAATAAAAACATCATAATATGCCAAATCTGTGCAAATATTATGTCAGTCAAAAACATGTATTTAAATTTTAAAAACATTCAAATTATGTAATAAAACATCTGTCATCAAGAAATATTAAAAATTACTTTTGGGAAAAAAATTAAAGAAGAGAAATGCTATTGAAATATCTATAATTAAAAAAACAGAAGATACCATGAATATCTCAACTTTAAAAACTTTAACAACTTAAAAATATTAACATCAATAGTTGCTAGAGGATATATGAGAGAAAATATTAAAGCAACAAGTAAAGAAGTTTGCCTTCCTTCTCCCACCAGTCCTCTGCTTGAAGAAAGTCTCCAGGCTCAGTTTTCTTCAGAGTTGAATTCTACCCAATGTTTAAGAAATAAATACCAGTTCTACCCAAATCCTCAGAGAATAAAGGAGGAGGAAATATCTTTCAACTCCTTTTATAAGGTCATTATTATTTCAACCCTAAAAGTAAATACATGATAAGAAAAAAATATACACCATTGTCCTTTTTGAAAAGAAGAGGTAAAAATCTTTAACAGAATATTACAAAATGGAATCCAGCAATAAATAAAAGATAATATATCTCGATACTGCTCTCTGTCTGTGCATGAATACATGATATTAAACTGAAACAAAAAGCCATGTGGTTATCTTGATAGATGCAGATGTAATTTAAATGCATTCTTTTTTTTTTTTTTGTACCAGGGATCAAACTCTGGGCCTTGTGCTTGCAAGGCAGGCATGAGCTAAATCCCTGGCCCTTAAATGCATTCTTGATAAAAATTTCCACCAAATTAAGAATTAAGGAAACTTTTCGGGGTAATACACTACTTAACAGTGAAATAGTAAATGCTTTTCCCTAAAGATTGTGATCAAGGCAAGGACCTTCACTTTCATATTTATATTTCATACTGTACTCAAAAATGATATTTAAAAAAAATCTCAATTCCAATTTTGCCTTGCAAGTATATACATTATAATTAATTTCTTTATTGATCTTATATCATTTAAAAAATGTTTTTGATGAAATAGTGTTAAAAGCCATGAAATATTTACACATATTTAACAATAATGTACAAGTCATATACATTGAAATTCACAAAATATTGCTTAGAGAAATTAAGGAACTTCTAAGCAAAAGGAGCAAGTATATCTTGTTTATGAGCCCTAAAATACAACATTGTTAAGGTGTAAATTCCTTCCAAATTTATCTGCAAATGCAAAACAGTATCAAGTAAAACCATGGCAGGTTTTTTTGTTGTTAAAATTGACACATTAATTCTATAAATCATATGAAAATGCAATAAAGAAGAAATTTTAAGGACTTTCACTAATATAGAGCTAGAAATAGAAATCAATAGAACAGACAAAGTCCATAAATTGACCCAGTCATATATGGACAATTTATTTTTGTCAAAGATTTAAAGATAATTCAATAAGGAAAGGCTGAATGTTTAGAAAACAGTGCTGACACAACTAGATATCAGAAAGGCAAAATATAAAACTTGTTACTTCAGAGTATATACAAAGTTATTATGAAATATAAACATAAATTCAACTATCAAAGAAGACAAAAAAGAAAATGTTTTTACCATTAGTTTAGGCAAACATTTCCTATTCAGGCCAAAAAGAAAAAAAATTATTTTCAAAAAGCTGGATGGGACTGGAGTATGTTAAATGTAATAAGCTATACACAGAAAACCAAATACTACATGCTTTTGCTTGTTTTTGAAAGATAAAATTATTAATTACTGAAGACCAGTAAGGGAAAGACAGAGAGAGGTTAGGCAATGGTAACAAAATGCAATTAGATAGGTGGAATCAGTGCTGGTATTGTACAGCACAATAGAGTAACTATAGTGTTATGGTTTGGATTTTGGATCTGAATTGTCCCCCCAAAGACTTATGTATTCAGAGGTGGGGCTTTGGGAAGGTGATTACGGGGGCTCTATGATCATCTGTGTATCAATCCCCCTACTAAGTTTCTAGCTGAATGTGCTACTAGGAGGCGGAGACTGGTAGGAAGAGGGGGGCCACTGGGAGCACATCTCTGGAAAGCATATGTCTGTCGTTGGCTCCTTGCTTCTTTCTCTGCTTTCTGTCTACCATGAGCAGCTTTTTTCTTAACCATGCCTTTCTGCCAAGTCCTTTCTGCCTTGGAGCCAACCAACTATGAATTGAATTCTCCAAAAATTGTGAGTCAAAGTAAATCTCCCTTAAGTTGTGGGTTTTGAGTATTATGTCCTGGGACAGGAGAGCTAACTAATGCAGAAAACTGTCACCAGGGGGGTGGTTGTTGCTTGAGTTTATCTGACCATGTGATTTAGAAGCCTTTAGAATAGGTTTGTGGGAAAAATTTCAAAAGCTTTGGAGATGTAGGCTGGAGAAGTGCTACAATGTTGTAAACAGAGAGTGATGGATGACTCTGGTTGGAACTCAGAAGACTAAAGTGCTGATAGAAATGCAAGTGACAAAGACCATGCTAGAGGATTCAGTTGGGATAAAGGACTCTATTGGAAACTGGAATCAAGGCTATCTGTGTTACGTTCTGGCAAACTGTTTGTCTCCTTTTTGCCCATGTTCTGAGACTTTGCAAGAGAGTATGATTAAGGGCAGTGGACTATCTGTTTCTGAGGAAAAAATTTAAAAGTGGCCCAATGTTCAGATTGTGGCATGTGTACTGCTGGCTGGTTTTAGCCAGGTCTACAGTGAGAATCAGGAGGGAAAAGCAGACGTGAACAACTGAAATGTTCAAAGTTGGGACCCAGGAAAGCATGTTTGCTGAAAAGATTAGCACTAAAAGAAACTTCAAGCTTTGACCTATTTTGCATCAGGAGAATAGAAAAGATGTCTGGAGGTCCTCCCAGTAAAGCCAGACTCTCAATCATTGCAGGCTCTAGGATATAAATGGTTAAATTCCTTTGAATCACTTTGTTATGATAAGAGAGCCTTAGGTTACATTGCTTTTTGGGGGATTTCAAAGGGTGTGCTTCCCCAAGTTCAGCCATCCAGGAGGTCAGAGCCTACCATAGCCATGGCCCAAGAGTACCTGGCCACTACACAAACAGTTGGCAGATCTTGGCATCATCTACATGGTATTGATTTTTTAGACAGGTAGAATGCAAGACTTATGGGGTCATGGAAGCTTTATCTAGATTTCAGAAGAAGGCCTAGGAGTCTAGATAAAAATGGGTGATGGAGTTAGAGTCCTTGGCAGAAGCCCCTGAAAACTGATGTATAAAGTTGTGAGAGTGACCCCAAAGGTATAGGGGAAACCCAAGGAAATTGGGAATCATAGATTGTCTCCCAAGGAAAGCTGCAGTCCTTCAGGGGAGCCAACCCAAGTCAGAGGCCATATTGCTGCAACCACCAAGGTCACAGGGGCAAGACTTCCCAACCTATTTGGAGTTCAGTTCTTGACCTATCCCATGTAGAGCTACAGGATTTAATGTTTGCCTGTCTGAGTTCTGAGTACTTTAGTTTGATTCTTTTCTATTCCCTTATTTCACCCTTTAGAAATGGGAATGTTTGTTCTACGCCTTTGTATGTTGGAAGTATTTAGCTTTCTTTTTAATTTTTTCAGGAGCTTAAAGTTAAGCATTTGTCCTGAGTCTCAGAGAATACTTTGGACTTGAACTTTTCAGAAACAATGAACTGTTAAGACTTCAGTGACCTTTAGGGATGAACTAACTGCATATTACATAATGAGATGAACAAGATCTTTTGGGGGACCAGGTAGAGAATGTTATGGCTTGGATCAAAAGTCTTGTCTATTCAGAGGAGGGAGCTCTCATAGGTGACTGGATCATGACAGATTGATCCACCGATAAGTTTGTACCTGAAGTAACACTGAAATAACACAAGAAAAAGCAAAAAGAGAATTCTAAAGGTTGGTAAGAGGAACTGATGTGGTATCCCAGGATGAGAACAAAATTATAAAAATAAAAAATAGTATTTCTCCACCTAACAAAAGAATGAAAGCAATTCACACCTACTGTTTTCCAGCCCTCAAGCTAGCAAAAGAAAGCAGCAAGGTAAATTTATTCTATATCTATACTGAAGTAGTCTCCTGACAATACTAGACAAGCTAGACATTCCTGGCATAGAAAGTGAATCTCAGTTCTTTTTTCACAAAGATAGCCAGAAAACACTCCTCCCTTCCAGAACTGGGACTTTATTTCCATAAATACATAAACCAGAATAGCAGAGGCCACCAGCAAGAAAGATCCTTCCTCATTAATCTACTCATCTCAAAAAATTTCTTTGAATATTGGTATGCATGTGCTATTTATATATAATGGAATGCTATTTTGCTATAAAGAATGATAGATTTGAGACATTTATAGGAAAATGAATGCATCTTGAGACCATAATGTTAAGTGAAGTAAATCAGATACACGAGCATAAATATTGCATGGTTTCTCTAATATGAGAAACCTAAAGTATAAATACAGTACAAAATGAAAGGTAATAGGAAGTAGGGAGATAGGTCTTTCTCAAAGATGAAAAGGATCATGAAATGGAGGGCATAGGAGGGGAGGAACAAAGGATTTAAAAAAGGAATTAAGATGTGTCATGTTCTTGTACCAACTCCACACAGGAATGTAAACATTATGTACTGTACATATGAATATAAAAAGAAAGAGGATCGAGAGGTAGGTGGAAGAGGGAGGGAGGGAAATAAAATGAGATGGAAAAGGAATTAAGATATATTATGTACATGTACTAACTCCCCACAAGGAATGTCAACATTATGTACTACATAGAGGTACTAATAAAAAAAATCTTGATGCTCATAGACCTGAGACTACCTTTCCCCAGGAAGAGACACAGGCTACTCAGTTTTGAGAAACACATTCATCACACTCTTATCCCCAAGCAAAAATCTCTAGAGACTGGTGGGAGCCCAGAAAAACAACAAAGAAAGCAGAATAACATTAAAGTTTGTGAAAATTATACTGTCATTGGAACAACAGCTCACAATGTTAGGCATGCTAAACCTGTTTTAGCAGGGGTGAACACCTGCTAAAACAAAAATTACAGAGGAAATTCAGTAAGTACAAAAAATTGAATGAAAGTACAACATATTAAAATACATTGAATGTAGCTAAAACTGCACTGAGAGAGAAACTTAGTACACTGTTAAAAAATACAGGAAGTTCATAAATCAATAATTTAAGTTCCTGCCTCAAGAAACTAGAAGAATAAGAACAAACAAAAAAACTCTTAGCCAAAAAGTCAAGAATATTAAAAATATGAGTAGCAGTCACTGAAATTAGAAATAGGAAATAAAAAACTCAATGAAATAAAAAATTTTTTCCTCAAAAACAATAAAATTGATAAAGCAAGACTTTTAGCAAGACTGACAATATTACAAAGAGAAAAAAGAAGTCATCATTGTCAGGAACAAAACAGGAGGGTACCACTACAGGTACATAAAACCATTAAAAAGCCCAAGAAAGCAGATCCTAGCAAGAAGTCCATGTGGATGAGAGCAGCACAGTTGTGGGCAGGTCCCAGGCAGGGCCCTGCCCTGACCCCAGAAGCTTGGACCCACAGGGCCAGCCAAAGTCCCTCCTGGAAAAGAGCTGCACAGGCATACAAGAAACAGCCAGAAACTCGCGCTGATACCATTGGTCAGCGCTTGCAGACCCCAGCCAGAAGCCCACTCAGACACCAGCCACTGGGGTGCACAGCCCCCAGCCAAAGGCCCTCCCAGACAGCAGCTACATGGGGGGCAGGCCCCAGCCAGAGGCACACCCAGATACCATCCCAAGTGTGCCCAGACCTCAGCCAGAGCCCAACCCTGAAAAGAGGGTTGAGAAAAAGAAAAAAATCAGGTGTAGCTACCCTCTTTACAGATCAAATGGATTTCAAACCAACACTGATTAAGAGAGACAAAGAAGGACACTATATCCTTGTAAAGGGAAAAAATCCAAGAGAAAATGATGACAGTCATAAATATATATGATATATATGATATATAA
>NW_004624730.1:46146583-46156827 GCF_000247695.1 Heterocephalus glaber | reverse complement strand
GTAGGTAATGATTTTCTAACATCCTTCTCTGCCCTGCTCCACTGTGGAGTATCCATAACATTAGCTTCATGGGTGAGTACTGTTTAGTCTAAATCCATGTTTCTCCCAACACTGGTATGTAGGAATACTATTTGTAAAAGTTGATTTCCAGTTCCCATACCAAGATAGTCTAAATCACTGGATCTAAATGTCCAGGAACTTGCCCCAGGAGAATCTGATCCAGATTAGCTACAATCTCACTTCAGAAATACATGTCCAAATCAATCATGACCAAACACTACTTTGCCAGGAGCACCAGTTTATACCAGCTGGTATTGGGTATTATCCTGACAATTATCCGCATATAGCTACTAGGGTGACCAACAATCCCCTTATGCCAGGTCATTCTTATTTTTTTCACTGAAAGCCCTATGTCTCAAGAAACCTCTCACTTCCAAGAAAGTGATTATCAGTGACTCTAAGGGTGATCTAGGAGGTTTTTCTAAGTCACACTGAAAGAACAAGTTTTTAAAATACTTTCTTTCCTTCCCACCTTCCCTCTGGACACAAGAAAGGAATTATGTTACCCTCATTGCTACTGGCATCCATTTTATGACCACAAAGGAAGCTGGCCTGAGGAAAACACATGGGAGAAGGTACAGCCAAATGACAAACAGCAAGTCAGTGTCACAGCCCTGGTTGTACCATGTTTGGGGCCCTCCCAACCTCTATGTATGAACAAATGTCCTTATTGTTTATTCCAAGTTAACTAAGCATTTCATCATTGCAAGCAGAATCATCCTAATCTGGGCAGTTTGGCAAATCAGGATGCTATGAAGAAATAAGACAAAGTTCCTCTCAGACAAAATAAATACATGGATTTAAAAATAGGATGGTGGAAGGATGAATCTGTCACTTTTTATTGTGGAGAAAAAAATTCCTCTGGGCTCTGTCTTATTGAAAGTCATGAAATAATGTGTAAGAACCTGAATCAATATATAAAATATTCACCAAATGCTGGCATAACAATCTAAATCTGACAGCATTAAATTTATCGGACATTAGTATGAAGTCTTACTTTGAGGCCCAAAACAGTAATTAATTTCACAAGTACAAGATGGTGGAAACATGGCTTAAGAGCAACACATGTGAGAGATTTAGGGATTTTGTATGACTCTAAGCTCAATATAAGCCAACAGTATAATGTGGTTGCCAAAAAAGTTAATGTGATTGTAGGCTGCATTAGCAGAAGCAAAACAAAATTTCTCCCAGGCCACACCAGTCACAGTAACCTTTAAAAACAAGGATTTTCTGCTTGTTGCATCTATCTGTGCTCTCCTGTTTAGCCCATGTGAATTCTAGATATCCTCCCCTACTTTGGGGGAATTCTTTAGGGTTGTCTTTTTATAAACTTGTTCTTCTCTTTTTTCTTGGAAATTATCTCAATTCTGGATTCATTTGTCTGGTTTTCACTTTCTGATGTTCGAACTGCCAAACACTGAAGAAAAGCTGATAAATAATAGCACAGCAAAGTCACCTTCACCATCCCCAAGCTTGACCTTCCAAACCATGCAGTGATCATCCATTTTTCCAAAAGAGAGCTCTGTCCCTTTCCCTAATGGCTTTCATTCTTCTTCCCAAGATGCATACTTTGTCTCACCCTGTAAGAATCCACTTCTTTCCTCATGAAAATGTAAAGTGAGAACATAGCCTTTGTCCTCACCTACTCCCTCAGAACCTCAGCCCGTGAGGAACTACACAGAGTATACATTCCAAATGGAAAGCCTCCCATACCTAGAGAGGGCAACATTCTTCTCCAGCTGGTCAACCTCTGAACACTTCCATGCTTTCTGAGGGTAACTTTGTTCCAAAGGCCTCTGTCACTGCAGTAAAAGGAACCAACGTGTTGGGGTCCTCTAGGTGCCAGGTAGGCTGTGTTTCAGCTAACTCTGCTCCAGACTGTACCTTAACACAGTAACTCAGGAAAAATAGATCCTTCAGCATTGGTGGCCTCTTTTCAGGGGGTATACATTAATGCTTTATCTTTTTCCCATCCTCCACGAAAAACTCTGTCTCCTTTATCACTTCACCAAACAAAAAAGCTCTTGGAAACTGAATCATATGAGTGATTGCTCTGGGATGTTTATCAAATTTACCCACCGTGTCCTGTATACCTGTTGTGCAGCCATGAGTATATCTCAGGCCTAACACAAGCCCACATGGAAAAATAAAAAGGGGCCAACAAACAGGAAGTCAAATTCTTGACTTTTCCCATTTGAATCTGACTTTCCTGATCCCACAGTTTAATGGATGGGGATCGCTCCTCCTTCTCCATCAGTGCTCTGTCTGCCATCTTTCATCTCTTCGAAGCTCATTCTCCCTAGAATCTCCAGCCTCTCTCTTCTCTAGCTTTTTCTTCTGGATATATCTTTCCAATCTTTTTAAAAAATAATAAAGCAAATAAAAAATAGCTCTGACCTAGTGGCATAACTAAAAACAATGTGCCCCAAGAGTAAAATCTAATGTGAATCCTTCTCCATGAATGAGTTCCAGTCTTTCTTTCTCCTTTGAGTATTACAAATGAGATTGCTCTCTATCTTTCTCTTGGGTTTGAGGTGAGGAGTGTAGGGAGGTGAAAATAGAGAGCAAGTATACATTTTTCTTCTACAGTATTGATGTTGAATTACGCAAAAAGGAAATATTGGATCAGTTTATTCCCATAAGTGAGTCAGTCTTACAAGGTGCTCAGGCCACTCCAGTCTGCAATGGGACTGCCGGGTGGGGTGGGCCCTGAGCCAGCTGAGACAGGATAGCCCATTCAATGTTTTCTTGTGGTGCTGCAGCACTAATACACCTTTGTCCTCTTCTGTTCCAGCTCCTGGACCCCCAAAGAAAGGCTATTGCACACCCTAGCAAGCAGAGTTTGCACATTGGACCTCTGAATCACAGCTTCCCTGCTGACACTCCAGTGTTGCTGGTATTCCTGAACCTTAAGAACCTTTGCCCAGGCCCAGAGATTTAGCTCAGTGGTTCTGGCACCTTTCTCACAAGTGCAAGGTGCCAAGTTTGATCCCCAGTACCAAAAAAATAGAACTTTTGCCCAGCTTCCCAATGTCTCCTTCCCCTTTCCCTGCCTACCTGCTCTACATTAAAAATCTCTCATCAAGGTTGCCAGTGACCATTGTGTTACTGAATTCAATGAATATTCTTTGTTCCTTTATAACTTGGATTCTCTACAATATTCATTGCTGGTTTTTATTTATCTTTTCTGGAATTTTTTTTCCCTTGGTCCCATTAAGCCACTTGCTTTTGTCTTTCTTTCTACCTCATAGGCCATTTACTCCCTAGTAGTCATCTCTCACTCCCTTCTGTATGCGTGTTTCCCAATATTCCAATCTCTTGCCTTTTCTTACTCTTCCCTCTCTTCTCAAGTGGAATTGTGTGCACTCTTGTGATCTTAGCTACCTAGAGACTGAAAACTTCCAGAGCTGTTCTCTCCTTAATAACCAGTCTCTTTTCTGTGTCCCAAACCCATGTTTTCCTCAAATATATATTGAATATCCCATAAAGACTTCAAATTAGACATGATCACTATTAAACCCATTATTACCCTCCCTTTACCCCAGTCCTAGGCCTTGTCCTCCCTCTGTACCTCTGCTAATAGTATCAAACACACAAACCTGGGGGCCATCTCATAGTTTTCCCTTTCCCTTTCCCACTGTTCTCCCACATCTTTTCTGGAGGTTAAACCCTTACCTTTGCTCTAGACCCCAAATTTCCACAAGATCTCTCCCAGGCATGTATCTTTGTCTACTCTAGATGATGACAATACCTCACTGAAAATATTCCATATGTCCAATGTTCTACCCCCTCTCTCCACTACCTCTTTATTCTCCTCATTATTGTCAAATAGTTTTCTAATAGTATGATCATCATTATGATTATTATATTCTCTTCCTTACAGTTTCTCAGAAGTAGCTTCTCTCAGACTTTAAGGCAAATGCCAACTCCCTTATCCTGAACTATAAGGCCATTTTTTCTCTACTCTTCTTTCCTTTTCCTTTTAAATTCAACCCACATGCTATAGCTACAGGGAGTGACTTAGAGTTCTCAGGCTATCCTGGTACCTTGGAAGAAAAATATATATATACATTTGAAGGCAAGTGGCAAAGCCTTGCTTCCCTAACATAAATTTGAACCCAAACCTTATGGTTAGTTATGTACTTCCATATTTCCCTCCATACTAGATTGTGCAGTTCCAAAACACAATAATGGATTTTAAAAAATATTTCTAATTCTAGTATTTAGTCTAATGCCTGGCCTACTGCACTGTTCAATATATGAATGGAAGTCAAGATTAAAAATGGAAAGAAAAAGAGTACAAGAGAAAGATAAAGAAGAGAAAAGGAGGATAAAAGGAGAAAACAAAGAAAAGGGAGAAAGGAAAGGAAACATGATCCTTAATTATATTAATTTACAATGACTTTCAAACTATATTCTCCTCTTGGCCTGTCTCTGTCTTGCAAGCATGCATCCCTTGAAGCTTTCTATATAAGTTTTTAATCAAGTAACCTAATAAAAGATTTTTTATTTGAGAGACAGAAAGAGTATTTACCCCAAAGCGTCTAAGGATCTTTTTAGAGAGCAAACATCTAAGATTCTGCAGACAACTAGGGATTTTTTGAAGAAAAGGAGAAATATTAAGAACTGAGCAGAATTATTAACTTATATCTCATTAATATTTAACATTAGGTATATCTACAGGATAGATACCTATATTGTTACCTATAGCAACAAGGAGAGAGAATATTAACGTTCCCTTATCTTGTAATTGAATATTCTAAGTATCCTTGAGGCTAGAATAATAACTGCTTCGGGAGTAAGCAGTCTTAGAACCTTTTGTTCCTGTTTGGATCTGTATGACACACCATGTGACTCCTTTCCATTGGTCTCAGATGCTTCACTTTTTCCCCAGCTGATATGTGGAAAGCAGGATATTTGGAATAATGTCCCAGTCAGCTAGACCTGGATATGGGAAAGGGATTTCAGTGCCAAGATGTCCAGGAAAACCTTCACAGCTGAAAAGATTTCCATGAGATACCACAAGGGTTCACATAATTTAGGAGCTCATGGACTATTGTTGAGGGAGAAAATACTGTAATTTTGACCATTAAAAACCTTGGTCCAAAATGTACACTTTTGAGAGCTTTGATTTGTTGGATGGCCAAATATATTCGCATGCTCAAATATTTGGAAAGCACTTCTTGTTTTATTTGTAGTTTTCCCCTTGACTGCTTATAACACTCTAATTTAAATAATTTTCCTCTAATTTAAATAACTGAAAATATCAGTAAAGAATAAGAAAAATATGAATCTGACACATTAAGAAAACTATCCTTCAAGGAATAAATTAAGAGAAAAAAATTCTTGAACAACTAAATGAACTGCATTCAACATGGTGGAATATGAGTGCAAGCTGCATGTGAGTGACTAAAGTAGAGGAAGGGAAAGGTAAGCAGGAACCAGGTTATCATCACTGGGATAGTAAAATACTGGACTTGATCCTGTAGGTAATGAGAACATAGTCATCAAAAGGTTTTAAGCTAAAGATGAGACAGATCTGACTTTAGAAAGGAATTGCGAGCCAGGTGTGGTGGTGCAGTCCTGTGATCCCAACTCTCAGGAGGCTGAAAAAAGAAAGAAAGAAAGAAAGAAAGAAAGAAAGAAAGAAAGAAAGAAAGAAAGAAAGAAAGAAAGAATTATGGCAGCAGGTAGAACAAAGAGAATGAACACTGAGAGATCAATTAGGAATATTTTGCAATAATCTAGAGCATATATGATAAAGTTTAAGATAGGTAGTGGAAATGAAGACCATTAGTAAAAGGACCAATGAGAAACTAAACAAAATATCTTGGCAAATAAAGCAAAAATCTAACCTGTTTTACTGCAGAAACTAGAAGGATAGCAGTGGTGAAGACCTTCCCTCCTAGCTCACATGGGCCCTACTCCAGATTGTTTGATTTCCCCAGCTGCTCCACAACCTGACCAGCAGGTAGGGAAGGATATCTTTTATCCTGCAGCAAATTGGAGCATTTAAAGCAGAACTTCTCACCATACTACCCATTGGCAGCACCTATGGACCCTTTTAACATTAATGATTCCTGGGCTCTGTGCCAGATTCTCCCTTTGCTGCAATTTTGTTAGGTATTCTTGGTTAACAAAATCACTGCTTTAAAATGTAATCAATAAATATGTGCTACAGACTTTAAAAACACAAAAATTTCGTAACTCTTGCATTTTAAGTATCCAAACTAAAAATAAGGAATATATTTACAAGCTAAAATATTTGAAATGTATGTTTTATTTATAATTTTCTGTTGACTTAGAATACATTTTCCTCTGGAAAT
This sequence comes from Heterocephalus glaber, assembly GCF_000247695.1. The sequence continues at coordinate 46,150,441 of NW_004624730.1, read as the reverse complement.
AATTAAAAGCATCAGTGAGAAACATAAATTGACAGATTAAGAAATTATTTCTAATAAATAATACATTTATCCAGGCTTTTCCAAACATAGTACCTGTCAGAATTACATTAGGTAAATATTAAATATTTACCTTCTGAGGTCCATTTCTAGAGATTCCTGTTGAGTCAGATTAGAGAAGGTGGCAGAATCTGAACTGCATTTAGCTTCCTCAGTTCTGATGTGAGTGACTTATATCCATCTTTCAGAAACATGCACTGAAGTATTTTTTTGCATGTGAAGTTATCAGTAAAACATGTTAGATTTTTGCATTATTTACCAAGATATTTTGCCATCTTTTTCACTGAATCCGGGTGTCATATTACATTGGAAATCAGATTCATCAAACTTGTAAGAGAAATTCTGAGGTTGTATTTACTTTGAGGAAGAAAATTATGAGATCACATACTGCAGAAAGGAGGGCACACTAGTAGTTAGAGATCAGGAGGTCCTGCCATAAGGCTGCACTAGTGTTAACCTGCCTGAGTAGGGGCTGGCTATGTTATCGATGAAAAAATTAAAGAAAGAGTACCCACAGCTGGGGGTTACAGGAATGTAGTAGGAGTTGTCAATTTAGTTCAAAGTCCAATAGGTAATAAGTTATGGCTCATGACAACAGCAATTCCTCTATCCAGGAAAGAAACCTGGATCAGGAATCAGATGAAATTGTCAGACGATGCAGACAACTAAGAGGGAAAGCAGTTGCAAGAGAGATATAGCAACCTTGGTTTCCATTAATTCTCCACCTGATTCTGTGTGCAGCCAAGGTTGCAACCCACTCTTCAAAACAGTTCCTTCTGCTGACTGATGACATTCCTTGATCCAGGTGCAAATGCAAAGATTCAAATTCTAGCACCTTTAGGTAACATCGATTGATTTTTCAAAACTCAGCTCCACCATTAAGAACTCAATGAAGTTTTTCCTAATCACCATCTCTACCACCTTCCTATGTGCTCTACTGTGGACTGAATACAGTACATGGTTTAATTATAGCCCTGGAAGATTTCATGCACTTATTCATCTCCTCCCCTGGGCCTCGAAGGGCATGATTTTATGTCTTTGTATCCCCATCCCACTTGGCAAGTAGTCTAGCAGGTTACAGACCCTCAGTAAGTGTTTATTAAATTCTTTAAATTTATAAATATTTATTCTTAAATACATATTATAACCATTTCATCATATAACCATTTCAACATTTATAAAAGGAAGAGATTAAACTATGTTGTCTCTAAATCTTAATCCCTTTGAGATTAAATCCTTTAAAATTTTGCAATTTTTTTCCTGTCTGTATGATACAAAAATATATGTGCGTTTTGGTGTGTGTATGTGTGTATATATGTTTGTACGTGTGATTGAAAATATGGTGAATATTTAAATTAAAAATTTATTACAGTAAAAGACACAATGGCATTAATTACCCCTTAAAATACTACCCTCGCAGTTCAGATTCACAGTTCTGGAATTCCTCTTTTGTGAATGTCTGTGGTTGAGCTGTCTCATTTTCCTGAATGATTTTAAAATGTTTACCTTTTATAGTCATTTTGATTTTGAAGGACAAACTGGAAGTCATATGGTGCATAATCCAGTGAATGAGGTAAACAAAGACACACTGTAATACTTTCACAAGCCTACCATTGGATGGCACTCAGCAATAGCATTCATTGCATTTTTGATCATGCCTCGTAAAGATACTCAACTTCTAGAACTAAGAACTGCTTCCGAAAATAGCAAGAATGATGGGATAAGTGTGTTTGAAGCAAGGGGGAATATTTTAAGGGGAATTCATGGCAATGTAGTAAATTTTTAAAATTTTTATAATCTGTCAGACCTGGTGGTGGGTCTGAGATTATGCATTTTTTTTACAGTCTTCCAGGTCATGCTACTGCATTTAACCAAGAAGGACACTTTGAGTAGCATGATTTTTAGGATCCTAGCCTTCACTGAGGTAATACCACACATTTTGAGGCAAGTAAAATGAAACTTAATACCACCTTTCCTGGGTTCAGGTCCTGGCCCTGACACTTTAATAAGAGTGAACAGGTGATCTTAACATATTTGTGCCTCCACTTCCCCATCTGCAATAGAGGAATAATGATAGGGCTTTTGTGAATTTAACAAGTTGGCTCATTTTAAGTCCTTCTAATGGTGCTTCACCTGGAGAGTAAGTACAATATACACAAACTCTACAGTTTCATTTCTTTCAGTCTATTTGTTTTAGTAGTGATCCACTTTATATGTTCAGGAACTCTCATTTTAAAAAAAATCTTGAGGCTGGATGTGGTGGCACACACCTGTAATCCCAGCACTTGGGAGGCTGATGTAGGAGGATCATTGCAAGTTTTAGGCCAGCCCATGCTACAAAGTGAGTGTAAAGCCAGCCTGAATTACATAGCAAGATCTTGTCTCAAGAAAAAAAATTTTTATTTTGAAAACTGTAGAGAGAAGAAATTCTCCCTTCCTTAGACTGGGAAAACAAATATGGAATCCATAGTCCAAGGAACAAAATCAGAGGAGAGAAAAAATGAACCTGTCATTTTTCCAGTAACAATATTCTCTTGCTTTCATCCCACCACTGCCCAGTGGTGCACTGAATATATGTAATATGTTTACCGTTTCAGAAAAGGTAAAACTCAGGGACTAGAATCCATAATGTAAACATACTCCAGCCAAAATATGAGTTAAAAATTGGTACAGCTATACATGCCAGAAAAATATCACATTTGTTTTAATAATAGGAGACAAGCCTCATTTCTTGATACTAAGCTATCATTTCATCAGCAAGTAAGTTGCTTTTTAGTGACAGGCATCTAATTTTGGGTTATCAGAATGCAGAAGTATCATCTCAACCTAAAATAATTTAAGAGAAATCATAGGTTAACTTTCAGAAAAGATAAGGATCCAAGTGTATCAAACAAGCAAAGAATTTAACAATCCTCATGTTAGTATGAGACTTTTGTCTCATTAATGAGAGAGGGAAAAGGATAAAAGAAGTACAAATCAAATACTGGTCCCTATAATATGCCAAGTATTTTTTCATATCTGAGTCTTAAACATTCAGTAATGCTGTGTGAAAAGTCTTACAATCTCCATTTTACAGATGAAGAATCTTTTGAGATGTTCTGATTCTCCTGAGAGTTGGAAAATCATCTTTGCCAGACCAAGATTTGACAGAAAGGGGATTTCAATACAGCTTTAGTGGATACTCTATGATTCTAGTTTTCTCTTCCCACTTTGAATGAACCTCCAGATTTGAGCTTTCTCAAGTTAAAAACAAGTGTAAGGTCACAGAATAAGTAAGAAGCTAAGACAAAACGAAATAGAAGTGAATTCTTTGTGCCAGACACATTCTGTCTTTTAATATTGAAAGAGTAAATCCTAGGATCCAAACAACTTTGTTAGGTTTGTTACCAGTCCTGTCAGCTTGGCTCACATTTCCTCTGGATTCCAGCCTGGCGGGATATGGTATGTGTCTTCCCTTGTTTTGCTTTAAGATATATTTGAAGAAAAATTTCTGCCCCACTAGACAGTGCAAGTAGAAAACCCACAGTAGCTTGAATTCTGCCCCTGGCTGTTTCTTGTCTTGAAAACTTCATTGCTTGTGTTGCTACACTTCTTTGATTGGTGTAAATTCCATGGGGCCTCTGAGCCCTTGTTAAGTGAGGGAGGTTAGTGCAGCGGGGAAATGAATTCATGGTCTTGGAGGATGGATGATTTCACAGTCAGGGTTTAGTTATTCTAAAGTTCAACTTGTTTATGAATTCATTTCTAAATCAAGCAGAATAGAAACCTGACCTATTGGTTTAATTTACATCTAATTTTTTG